>CM077082.1:84589979-85170342 GCA_039513925.1 Platanthera zijinensis
CTAAAAAGGACGGCTCTTATTGCTCTCCTACAATATAAAGAAAAAATGGAGCATAAGTTGCATCTTTAAAAGGAGCAGGAGGATAGAAGGAACAATCTACTGAAGGAAGAGTAAAGCAGGAGCTGAAGAGTAAGGATGACTTCCCTGAAAGTTTAGGAATCTAGCTGGACTTCCTCGGGCAACTTCCGGGAAGAAGTTTGATGAGCTAAGAACTCATCGTATCAGACTACAAAGTGGTTGCAGACCCTTGCGGAAAGGTTGATTGGTAAACAGGAGGATAGATTGGCGGATAAGACAGTGGATTCACTTGTGGAGTCTCCAATGCTGGTGCTGGATTGATTGGAGGAACTTGTGTTGCTGCAGATTGCATTTCTAATCTCTGCGCAATAGTAGCTAGAGTACGGTTGATTATTTGAAACTATTGGGCAGTTTATCTGCGCGATTTCTCCAAGGCTTCCCAGAGAGGATCTTCACTAGGACTTGAAGGAGCAAGATTCTCGGATGGTAGATGGTATGATATGAGTAACCACTGATATCACTATCTGTTTGAGATCTTAAGGTTGCGTGTTAACTGTTGATGCGCGAAAATGGAGAGGAGGGTCACGGTCACCAGCAGCTAACGGGTGTTCGGTCTCACAGGTGAGGTGAAGAAGAAGGTTATGGGGATAAAGGAGAGGTTGTTGAGGATGCTGGGAATACCAGGGAAGGTTTATTAGGACTGTCGAGCAGAAAGATATTTTGACGGTTAGACTTGTAGGTTGATGCCGAGAGAGAGAGAGGAGTTGAGAAGAAGTGAGGTCTGCTAGCGGCGGAAACATAGACTTCACCCCCGCGGCTTAGATGGCACTCTTGCTATGGGCTTTCCTTTGATTATGAATTGAAGTTATAGCTTGAGATTGCACCTTTACATTGAAAGCAAATAAAGGGTAAGATGGGGGAAGCTGGCGGATAAGGAAGGAAGATGCCAGAGATCGCGCGAGTTGACCAGAGAGGTCAGCAGGCCGCATGGTTTGCTGATCCCGCAGATCGCTGGACTAAGCCCGGTTGACTGCAAGATCAAGCTGAGAGGAGAATAGGAGGAGGTCGCGCGGACTAAGAAGTTGAGTCTGCAGAACTTAACGCCTTGACATTGTCGTCTCCACCGCGTCTCTAGAATGGGAGGTATGAGCGCCTATTTATTGGCCCATGGAGGTAATGGCAATTGTAACGTCACCTCCTATAGAGCGATGAGTTGAGCGAGTAAAGAGGGAGTCTGCCGAGTCCATACCATGCTGTGCAGATAGGGAATACTTGAGTGGATCCTGTTGTTGGTGGACTGGGACGAGTCCGCTTCTACTGTACTGAGCGAGCCCATGTCGAGTTATACTAGCTGAGTTGTAGTTCGACTGCTGCTGGGGAGCGACTAGAGTAGAGAAGCTGTAGAGCTAGCTGGCGGACAGCAGAATGAGTCTATCTAGCCCGCTGCGAAGAGGATGAGGCAGATCGCTGGCTACTGAGTTGGGGTTCATCTCTCGGACTGCACAATAAGTCCGCTCAACTCGCGGTGGAATGGTTAAGCAGGCTGCCTCCTGCTAGAGGCATATACCACTTGCTTGGCAACCTGGAAAGATGAGAAGGCATGTCACGCACTGCTGACTAGCGGCCTAGAGGCAGGTCGCCACTACTGTTGGATGAAGAGCCCACCTCATCCATGCGGGTTTGAGTTGAGTCCGCGTGGTATGGCGTGGTCTAGCATAGAATGGTTGGCCATGTTGTCGTCTCTATAGGCAGTCCGAGACCGAGTCCGCCCATTGCTGGCAGATAGGAGAGTTCGTCGCTATCTGAATGTTGTGCGGGCTAGAGAGTTGGAGGGAGGAGCAAGTGTGCCTCCCTTAGATGGACTAAAGGCTGAGTCTGCCATCTCCTACTGAATAGAAGGAGCAGGTCGCCCTCTTTTGTAGAGCAAGATCATTTCCTGTTGGATGGGCAGGCTCGTAACTCACAAGATGGCGACCTAGATGTAGGTTACCTAACAATATGGCGGACTGAGCGGATGGCAATGTGAGTCCGTAATTTTGTTGGACATGTCGGAGAAGAACTAACGTATGGTTAGCTGACCTAACCGCACAACCTATAGGGGCGGACTGAGGAAGCAATCTGCAGCCCCTACATAATGAGCTGCTACTACACGACCTATGCAGTCTAGCTGGGGGACTGCCCTAGCCGGGCAGCCTGGGCAGATAGAGAAGTATGTCCGCCCATCCTTAGAAAAGAGGGCTGACAGGCCGCGACCTTTAGAGGGAACCTGGAGCAGGCCGCGACTTGCGAGCTGGTTACCTAGCTAATCACGCATTTCGCTACTTCAAGCCGAGCGAACTGAGCATTCAGGCCGAGAAGACAGCTGAGGTCGCTGGAGATAAGACTGGGGATGTAACACCCCAAAACGCTCAAAATTGGATTTGAGGTGCAGGTTGCTTAACACGGCCTGGGACACGGGTGTGTCCCAGGGCGTGTCGGGGGTACACGGCCTGGGACAACGGGCGTGTCCAAGGGCGTGTTCAGGACAGTCGACGATCGGAGGTCGACGATAGTCGAGCCCGGGACACGGCCTTCGACACGGGCGTGTCCCAGGGCGTGTCACTCAATAAAATGCCGTATCGAGTCAGAAATGTACACGGCCCAGAACCAAGCCTTGAACACGGCCGTGTCAGAATTGAGACAGGCGTGTCAGAGGGCGTGTGCCTACCCGTGTATTGCTCTGACTGGTTTTAGCGCTCGTTGAGTACCGTGTAATAGGTGTGACACGGGCGAGTCACATGACCGACAAGGGCATGTCAGGTTCGACACGGGCGTGTCGATGACCGTGTTCTGGTAATTTTCAGTCGGTGCGAGTGCCGCGTGTGCCGCTTAAGGGTACACGGCCTGTGACACGGGCGTGTCACAGGCCGTGTCGGCCAAAAAGTATAATTTTTCAGGCAGATCTTGGCCGTTCATTTTCCTTAAAGGAGATCCTGTGGCTGGGGCTCATTCCTGGGCTGATAAGGCCGGGAAAGGAAGGAGGAAGGCTTATTTCTAAATTTCATCTTCTCTTTCTACATCTAAGAGAGAGGTGAGAGCAAGGTGGGGAAAAGAAGTGAAATCCGGCTGCCGGTGGTGCTACGATGGTCCAAATCGCGAGCCGAGTTCGGATTTGCGAAGGCAACGCTGCTGCGAAGGCTTTCATCCGTCTCAATTTCTCTCCATGGCTCCGAAGCGAACTCCTAGGGTAAAGATTTCCTGCTTGGACATGTGAAGTCCTTAATTCCTGCATTGCATAGGGAAAACCCTTCCCCGCGAGTGTGCGGTGGGCTGTGGCGTCCCTTGGGGTAGATATGTGAAGTCCCCCTTGTTAGTGTCCGGAATTGGAGTACGGATCTAGGCATGCTGTGTGAAGCCCATCTGGACATGGTCTGGATTGGTGATGCTTGTTTGCATATCGGAGAAGACTCCGTGATTATTACTTGTAGGCAAAGTACTGGAGGAAGTCCAGGAAATTATGAGAGTTGGACTCTCTTGTGGCCGTGAGTTGCTACTTTGTGTGAGGTTGAGCCGTTGGGTTGCAACTAGGCAAATGCCTTGGTGGTGGAACGGGCAAGGTGAAGTTGTACCGCGTCAGTCCAGGCTTGAGTCTGACTATTTGAGCAACGGCAAGGTGGATCTGTACCCGCGTTATGGTTGTCTAACCTTGGGTGCTTAAGACCCTGTTAGGATCACATAGCGAGAGTCGACGGCCTGTGTGCCGATCAGACTAGAATGCTCATATTGGACCGTTATGTCTGGGACCTCTGAACGGTGGTGTGACCGTGGAACTACGGAACACCGATAATATGCCCTGAGTGTACGGAGCGTCGGGCCGTCGTGCGGCGTTTGTGATGTGTGACTGTGCGGTCGTGCACGTCTTGCTTGAATTGCTAGATATATCATATTGGAAGATTGTTATGCAGGGATGGAATTCGCTGCCCCGTGCCAGGGGCAGGGTCGTTATAATTGGTCAGCTGAATGCTGACCGTTGTGCCCTGTTTTCCACCGTTTTGGTGGATTGGTTCTTACAGGTACTGGAGGTGCTGGTCCGAGCGGGACTTAGCGGGCTGAAGCCCAAGCTGCGCTGCTGCCCTCAAGGCATTGTTTTGTTTCTTTGTTCATGTGTGGCCGACCTGTGTGCCGATGTCTGTAATCCACACTCTTGTTAAGAGAAACTGTTGTAAGGCCTTATGGCCAGACTCTTGTGATGTTTGTATATATTCCTAAGTTTTAGTGGACAATGTTCTTTATCTTGAGTTCAATTATTCAACGTGAAACCTTCCGCTAGAATGCTCTGTGTTAGGATGCGTGGTTATGATATTATTTCGTAGCGTCTCCGCTTGTTTGTGGAATATGGTGTGGGGCCCCGCCGGACCCTCTATTATATTCTTCTTGACGGGTAGAGGTGTTACAATTTGGTATCAGCTTGTTGGTCGATCTCTTCCGAATTCGCGGACGAATTCTTTTGAGAGGTGGCGAGCACGTGTCAATGCCGTCGTTATAACACTTAATTTGAAATCTAGATTGTCCACATAGGAATGCAAATACACTGTTTGTTGAACTTGTGTATTCTTGTTGTATGGTTGCCGTTTTCATTAGTCGTTAACCTGCGTATTTTACACATATAGGTGACCAGAAGTGTTGCGGGTCAATCCGAACCACAACGTTCTGTTGAGAGTGCGGCACCAGCCAAGGTGCCCACAACTCCTCCATCAGCTGAAACAGTCCGTCTCATCACGGAAACAGTACTTGCTGTGATGAATGCTCAGCAGGCTGGGCAGGCATATCCTGCAGTGGTGCCAACGCAAGCTGGGGTACGGCAAGAACCGGTAGAAGCCGAAGTTGATCCGCGGGTAGCAGATCAACAATGGAAGCAATTCTTGAGCTTTAACCCTCCGCAGTTTCATGGGGCGGGTACACCGGCCCAAGCAGAGGATTGTCTTGCAAGAATCAAGAGGATTATGAGAGCTATCAAGGTTGAGGAGGAACAGAATGTCATGTTAGCCACTTTCCTACTGGAAGGAGAGGCGCGATTGTGGTGGGATTAGATTGAAATGCATCACTTGGCCGGCAGGCAATTGACAAAGATTACAATGGAAGAATTTTCTCGACTGTTCTTAGCACAACATCTGCCGATGCAGCAAAGGATATCAATGGAAATGGAATTTCAACGGTTAGCACAGGGAGATCGAAGTGTGGATGACTAGCTGCATGAGTTCACCCGTTTGGTAAGATATGCGGGCACGATCTTCGCCGAAGAAGAGCGTAAGACTAGTCGGTTTTATGCAGGACTGCGAGATGAGCTACGGTATTTGCTCTCGAGTTCTGTGAGTCAGGGATTCCAAGCCTTAGTCTGTACGGCTCGTTCTTTGGAGCTGGACATGAAACGGGGGCAAGCAAAGGGCAACTTGGCTGTTGCGAAGCCAGAGTTTAAGCCGCCGCATTCAGACAAGTTTGGCTACCGAAAGAGATGGAATAAGAAGTCTAAGTCTTCTGGACAAGCTCCTTCTACGACTGTGACGGATATATCTGGGTATGGATCTCGTGCTTGTTTTACGTGCGGGAAGGTTGGACACTTCGCACGTGAATGTCGATTTGGTCCTCCAAAGGGTGATAAGAAGACGGGAGCGTCTTATGCGGAGAAGGGGAAGGCTGTGGTGGAGTCTTCTGCCTCGCACGCGCAGCCCAGGGTCTTCAACCTTGGACAACAGGAGGCCATTAAGCAGGCGGATGTCGTCACAGGTACGCGTAGGTTTTAATGTTTTGTTTTTTTGATGTGCTGTGCTTGTTCTAATTGTAATGTTATAGGGTTTGTCCTTATACGAGAGTATCCGGCGTGAGCACTGTTCGACACAGGTGCTTCACATTCGTTTTTGTCTGAGGACTTTGTCTTTCATGTCGGGGTGGCTATCCGGACCACGACAGACAGTGTAAAGGTGTTGTTGCCTAACGGATGTTTGATGTGCGCGGATCGATCTTGCGGTCTTGAGGTCAAGATAGGAAGTCGGGAGTTCAAGGTGGAAACATTAGTATTGCCGATCAAAGAGTTTGATATAATCTTTGGTATGGACTGGCTTTCAGAGCAGCGTGCCTGTATAGATTGTACTTCAAAAGAGGTCATACTTGGGCAAAATACCGAACAAGAGACCAAGTTCATTGGTATGCAAGGGATGATTGGGATGTTGTTATCCGCTCTCCAAGTTGTTAAGGCAGTTCGGAAGGGTGCGAGTGTTGTTCTTCACACTCATAGAGGCGGTGGCGCCGAAGTCCAGTATGAGTGAAGTGCCGATTGTGTCGGAATATGCTGATGTGTTTCCAAAGGATCTTCCTGGGTTACCTCCCAAAGGGAAATCGACTTCGCTATCGAGCTGGTGCCGGGTGCAAAACCTGTGGCCCGTTCGCCGTATCGGGTAGCGCCAAAAGAAATGGCCGAACTGAAAGTTCAGTTGCAAGAGTTGTTGGAGCAGGGATACATACGCCCAAGTATGTCCCTTGGAGCGCGCCTGTTCTTTTTGTGAAAAAGAAAGACGGTGGTTTGCGACTATGTATTGATTATCGCGAACTGAACAAGCTGACGGAGAAAAACAAGTATCCAATTCCACGGATCGATGACTTGTTTGATCAGCTAGCAGGCTCAACTGTCTATTCAAAGTTGGATTTGAAGTCCGGGTATTACCAGTTGCGGATTAGGGAAGGTGACATTCCCAAGACAGCGTTTGGCACACGCTATGGTCATTATGAGTTCACAGTGATGCCGTTCGGCTTATGTAATGCGCCTTCGGTCTTCATGGATCTCATGCATCGAACGTTCCGCGAATACCTGGATCTGTTTGTGATTGTGTTTATTGATGATATCCTTGTATATTCATAATCGGAGGAAGATCATGCAAACCACTTGCGATTAGTATTGCATACCTTGCGAAGGAATAAGTTGTATGCCATGTTCTCGAAGTGTGAGTTCTGGCTCTCGTCGGTGGCTTTTTTAGGCCATGTGGTAAGTGAAGAGGGCATAGCGGTGGATCCGGCAAAGATAAGTGCCATTCGTGATTGGCCAGTGTTGTCTTCGGTGGCCGAGGTCAGGAGTTTCCTTGGACTGGCGGGCTACTATAGACGGTTCGTGGAGAACTTCTCCCAGATTGCTTTGCCTCTGACTACGTTGACGAGAAAGGACCAGAAGTTCGTTTGGATGCCGGAGTGCGCACGAGCTTTTGATGAGCTGAAGAGTCGTTTGACCACGGCACCCATTTTGACATCGCCATGTGGTACAGATGGATTTGAGATATACAGCGATGAGTTATGAAGCGGCTTAGGCTGCGTTCTCCTGCAGTTTGGCAAGGTGATCGCTTATGGTTCACGTCAATTGAAAGTGCATGAGCGTAATTACCCCGTCCATGACTTGGAGTTGGCGGCGGTGATCTTTTCGCTAAAGTTGTGGCGGCATTATCTTTATGGCGTGAAGGTGGATATTTATACAGATCATAAAAGCTTAAAGTATCTGCTTGATCAAAAAGAATTGAATATGCGACAAAGGAGGTGGATGGAATTCCTTGGGGATTATACCTTCGACATTCACTATGTTCCCGGAATGGGAAATGTGGTAGCTGATGCCTTGAGTCGTTGTACTCCGGTGCGGTCAAATTGGTTGCGGATACATGATGAGCGGTTAATCTAGGAGTTGGAAGCTTTGGAGATATCTTGTGTGGAAAGAGATTCTTCGACGATTGCATGCGTGAACTGGTTGGAGGTTCAATATGACCTTGCTGACAAGGTTCGGCGGGCAACGGAGTTGGATGAAAGTCTCCAATGCTATGCAAAGGAGCGGTCTGATGATCAATTCTCCTGGGATGATGGTTTATTACGGAAAAATGGCCGATTGTGCGTTCCTAGTGCGGGTAAATTGCGAGAAGGATTGCTATATGAAGCACATTTTACAAAGTACTCAATTCACCATGGGAGAACAAAAATGTACAAGGACATGAAGAAACTGTTCTGGTGGCCTGGTTTAAAGAAGGACATAGCCGCGTATGTAGCTAAATGTCGCACTTGTGCTTTGGTAAAGGCAGAATGTCAACGACCGAGTGGTTTCTTGAAGTCGTTGTCGGTTCCGCAATGGAAGTTTGAGGATATTTCTATGGATTTCGTGCACGGATTGCCGAGATCTCAGCGTGGCCATGACTCAATCTGGGTGATTGTAGAACGGTTGACAAAGGTGGCTCACTTTATACCGAACAAGCGGGACGATTCAGTGGAAACATTGGCAAAGCTCTATGTGGAGCAGATTGTTCGATTGCACGGTGTTCCCGGGAGCATCGTAAGTGACCGAGATGGGCGCTTTACCTCGAAGGATTGGAGATTAGTTCATCAGATGTTGGGCACGAAGTTAGCATTCAGTACGGCCTTTCACCCGCAACGGATGGCCAAACTGAACGAACCAACAGAACGATGGAGGACATGCTCCGTATGTGCGCCCTGGACTTCGGTAAGAATTGGGAAGAGCATCTTGTTATGGTGGAGTTTGCCTATAATAATAGCCATCAAGCAAGTATAGACATGGCCCCATTTGAAGCGTTGTATGGTCGTAAGTGTCGTACACCGCTAGCTTGGGCAGAAACTGGCGAGACTAAACTTTTAGGCAAAAAGGAAGTCGAGGATGCTACCTCAACAATACGCTCTATTCGAGAGAGGCTCCTAATAGCCCAGGATCAGCAAGCCAAGTATTACAATGCTAAGCACCGGAACGTGGAGTTCGCGGTTGGTGACTGGGTCTATTTAAAAATTAAGCCCTTCAAAGGCGTATCTCGGATTCGGAGATTGAAAAAGCTAAGTCCGCGATACCTTGGTCCGTTTGAAGTGGTGGAGCGAGTTGGGGAAGCTACATATCGGCTAGCTCTTTCATCGGAATTGAGTGCATTGCATGTTGTGTTTCACATCTCGGTGCTACGCAAAGCAGTCAAGGATCCAGCTCAAGTAATTGACAATGATCGAGTGCCGGTTGAGTATGGGCTAACGACAAAGTTGAAGCCTATACGGATCGAGGATCGAGCCGAGAAACAGTTGCAGAACAAAGTGATCGGGATGGTCAAAGTCCGATGGGACAATTGTGGGCGAGAAGAACTAACATGGAAGCGCGAGCAGACCATGCAAGCCGAGTTTCCCGAGTTATTTTCGTAACTTGTTCGCTCGTTGTATATGTAATAGAAACATATAATGTTTTGTTATTTTCTCCCTACTATCTTCAAATTTCGGGACGAAATTTTATTAAGGAGGGGAGGATTGTAACACCCCAAAAAGCTCAAAATTGGATTTGAGGTGCAGGTTGCTTAACACGGCCTGGGATACGGGCGTGTCCCAGGGCGTGTCGGGGGGTACACGGCCTGGGACACGGGCGTATCCTAGGGTATGTTCAGGATAGTCGACGATCGGAGGTCGACGATAGTCGAGCCCAGGACACGGGCGTGTCCCAGGGCGTGTCACTCAATAAAATGCCATATCGAGTCAGAAATGTACACGACCTGGAACCAAGCCTTGAACACGGCGGTGTCAGAATTGACACGGGCGTGTCAGAGGGCATGTGCCTACCCATGTACTGCTCTGACTGTTTTTAGCGCTCGTTGAGTACCGTGTAACAGGTGTGACACGGGCGTGTCACATGACCGACACGGGCGTGTCAGGTTCGACACGGGCGTGTCGATGACCGTGTTCTGGTAATTTTCAGTCGGTGCGAGTGCCGTGTGTGCCGCTTAAGGGTACACGGCCTGTGACACGGGCGTGTCACAGGCCGTGTCGGCCAAAAAGTATAATTTTTCAGGCAGATCTTGGCCGTTCATTTTCCTTAAAGGAGATCCTGTGGCTGGGGCTCATTCCTGGGCTGATAAGGCCGGGAAAGGAAGGAGAAAGGCTCATTTCTAAATTTCATCTTCTCTTTCTACATCTAAGAGAGAGGTGAGAGCAAGGTGGGGAAGAAGAAGTGAAATCCGGCTGCTGGTGGTGCTACGGTGGTCCAAATCGCGAGCCGAGTTCGGATTTGTGAAGGCAACGCTGCAGCGAAGGCTTTCAACCGTCTCAATTTCTCTCCATGGCTCCGAAGCGAACTCCTAGGGTAACGATTTTCTGCTTGGACATGTGAAGTCCTTAATTCCTGCATTGCATAGTGAAAACCCTTCCCCGCGAGTGTGCGTTGGGCTGTGGCGTCCCTTGGGGTAGATATGTGAAGTCCCCCTTGTTAGAGTCCGGAATTGGAGTACGGATCTAGGTATGCTGTGTGAAGCCCATCTGGACATGGTCTGGATTGGTGATGCTTGTTTGCATATCGGAGAAGACTCCGTGATTATTGCTTGTAGGCAAAGTACTGGAGAAAGTCCAGGAAATTATGAGAGTTGGACTCTCTTGTGGCCGTGAGTTGCTACTTTGTATGAGGTTGAGCCGTTGGGCTGCAACTAAGCAAATGCCTTGGTGGTGGAACGGGCAAGGTGAAGCTATACCCGCGTCAGTCCAGGCTTGAGTCTGACGATTTGAGCAACGGACAAGGTGGATCTGTACCCGCGTTATGGTTGTCTAACCTTGGGTGCTTAAGACCCTGTTAGGATCACATAGCGAGAGTCGACGGCCTGTGTGCCGATCAGACTAGAATGCTCATATTGGACCGTTATGTCTGGGACCTCTGAACGGTGGTGTGGCCGTGGAACTACGGAACACCGATAATGTGCCCTGAGTGCACGGAGCGTCGGGCCGTCGTGCCGGCGTTTGTGATGTGTGACTGTGCGGTCGTGCACGTCTTGCTTGAATTGCTAGATATATCATATTGGAAGATTGTTATGCAGGGATGGAATTCCGCTGCCCCGTGCCAGGGGCAGGGTCATTATAATTGGTCAGCTGAATGCTGACCGTTGCCCTGTTTGCCACCGTTTGGTGGATTGGTTCTTACAGGTACTTGAGGTGCTGGTCCGAGCGGGACTTAGCGGGCTGAAGCCCAAAGCTATGCTGCTGCCCTCAAAGGCATTGTTTTGTTTATTTTGTTCATGTGTGGCCGGCCTGCGTGTCGATGTCTGTAATCCACACTCTTTTTAAGAGAAACTATTGTAAGGCCTTAAGTCCAGACTCTTGTGATGTTTGTATATATTCCTAAGTTTTGGTGGACAATGTTTCTTTATCTTGAGTTCAATTATTCAACCGTGAAACTTCTGCTAGAATGCTCTGTGTTAGGATGCGTGTTATGATAATATTTCGTACGTCTCCCTCCGCCTGTTTGTGGAATATGGTGTGGGGCCCCGGCCGGACCCTCTATTATATTCTTCTTGACGGGTAGAGGTGTTACAGGGGAATAGGCGCAATGCTAGCAACACGGATAAGAAAGTTGTGTCTGCAGGTTTTGATTCGTTGGCTCTGTTTTCTGTTGTTGTCGTGTCCTTCAAAAGAAAGGTATGGGGTCCTATTTATAGGCTCGGGCTGGAGACGGTCTTGGAAACGTTATCCTCAGTAGGGCGATAAGTTACGATTGAGTCCGCGACATAATCAAGACTGAGGGAGGTAGGTCGCCGACTTGTGAGAAGAAGCTGGTGCTGGGAAAGTCGGTGCTTCTAGCGTAGTGCATATTTGATTCCTCCTAGTCTCGCGGCGGACAGGATGAGTCCACCTCAGCTGCTAAAGGCTTGTCCCCCCTGCTGGGCGACAAGAGCTTGGCGACTTGGCGGACTGAATAGAGCAGTTCACGCTTGTTGTAAGATGAAGCGAGTTTGTCTGCTGGTGAGCGGAGCGTCCACCTCCCTCCGGCGGATAGAGGCTGAGTCTGCTACCTTTTGGAGGATAGGAGAAGGTTGCCACTGTTGGAGAAGAGCTCGCCACCTTCTTGAGGACTTGAGTTGAGTCTCCTTCATGTTTTGCAGTCTGTGAATAGTTGTCAGCCCTGCTGCTATGTCCTTCCTCAGGCGTACTGAGACGGAGTACGCCCAGTGTAGTAGAATATGAATAGGTTTGGTCGCTAGAGGTGGTTCAGGTTGACGGTCTTGCTGCCAAGTCCTTCCTCAGGCAGACTGAGACGGAGTCCCCCACCTACTGGCGGACTGAAGTGGCAGGCCGCTCGACGTGGTGCGGGTTAACAGTCCTACTACTAAGTCCTTCCAAAGGAGCACTGAGACGGAATCCACCCACTACTGGCAGACTGAAGGGGCTGTCTGCTCATGCTGGTTGGCGACCTAGAGCATATTACTTTGCAATGTGGCGGTGTGACTTTCTTGCCGTGCGACCTGCAGGATTGGGATGAAGAAGAAGGACGCAACTACTGCAGAGCATGCAATAACTTGGCAGTCTTGGCGGATTGCAATGCGATTCCGCTAATTAGTTGGGTAGTCAGCACCTCTTGGAATAGAAAAAATCATTGCGCAGTTAGCCGACCTAACCGCGCGGCCTACCGGGGCGGACTGTGAAAGCAACCCAAAGCCCCTATAGAATGAATGGTTGTTGCGTGACGTGGGCAGTTAGACTGGGCAGACCGCCCTAGCCGTGCGACCTGAGGGGATAGAGAAGCCTATCCATCTGACCCTGGGAAGGGGGCTGAGACAGACCGTGAACTCATGGGGGAACATGGAGCAGGCCGCGACTTGCGAGCTAGCTACCTTGGGTGGGATCACCATTTCTAGGTTAACATAATCCATGCACTTTTTTAAGTCCTGAAGGGAACTTTGAAAAAGTAGGAGCCCCACAAAACATTATGATCCTCCCTACGAAAAAATAAGAGGCAGGGAGAGATAGAACCTGATGTATCTCCTCAGGAAAGGTTTGTAAATGCATATCTTTTTCTTACAAAGGAAAAGTTAATGTAGGGTAAAAGATGCACATCTTGTGTGTACCTGAGTTGCTTTTGCAAACCGAAGAAGACTTGTGAATGTCTTCCATCGAGCCTTGCAAAACAAAGGTGAGAGGAAGGCATAAAAGAATAATAACTTGCAAGTATCCAAAGGAAAATTGCAAGCACCAATTAACCTCTACAAAAGGAAGGGTAAGCAGTATATATGAGAGAAAAGTAAGTTGCAAGTACCTAGAGGGAACTTACAAATATCTGCAAATCTCTGCAAGAAAAGAGTAAGCAGTAGATATGTAAGGTGCAAGTACCTGAAGGGGACTTGCAAATATCTTCCAATCTCTGCAAAAGAAGAGTGAGTAACAGATATGAATGAAATCTAAGCTACAAGTACCTGAAGGAAACTTGCAAATATCTGCTAATCTCTACAAAAGAAGAGTGGGTAGCAGATATGGAAGAAGAGTGAGTTGCAAGTACCTGAAGGGAACTTGAAAATATCTGCTATTCTCTGCAAAAGAAAGAAGTAGCAAATATAAAAGAAAAGTATCTTGAGTACCTAAGGAGTTTATGGATAAATCTTCCGCTAAAAGCTATTGTGATAAGATAGATATGATTAGACTGCAGAAGGAATATCCATGAAATCCAGATGTTGACTGAGTAAGCAAATTCAAGTAGAGATAAAACCAAAACAATAATTTATTGATTGGTAGATATGATATCCCAATATGAAATCCTAATCAGTAAGATGAAAGCATAGACTAGAAATCAGCTGAATATTTGTCATTAAAGAGAACCAGATTCTCTATCAATTATTGCCAGAAAAATCCAATAGTGTGACAAAGAGCTTGTTAACCATCATCTGATAGAGCTTCATGCAAGTCGAGTATATAGAATGGCATAAGCAAAAAAGATTGAAAGTGAAGGGATAGATACTACTCTAGAGGGGGTGAATAGAGTTATCAAATTTTGCACTAGACAAAACTTAATGTCTACCCAACTCCCTTGGAGTGAGGTGCGGAATGAAAAGATTAGATGAATTGATTTAACCTTAAAGCCTAACACAAGTGATGTGTACAAACTCAAGCTAACTGTAATTACAGTTAAGGCTTGGAAAACTAATCAGCAACTAGCAATCCTAGTTATATCTATTCACAGCCATAATGCAGGAATTAAACAAGTGAATCCAGATGACACAAGGAAATTTATAGTGGTCCCCAAACAACTTGGGTACGTCCACTCTTCTACCCAAACGGTAGGAATCCACTCAGGTTTTTGATCAGGTGCCCTGCCACCAACAGATCTGCTTCAGGTAGATCCAGAAACCCTTTAGACTTTTTGATCAGGTGTCTAAAAACCAAGCAACAGTTTTTTGATCAGGTGCCCTGCCACCAAGGGATACTTTTGAAGGAGTAATAACCCTGTACAAGAGGGGAAGAAGGTTAAGATGTCTTCTCAATTTTACAATAGATTAGAGAAGCACAAAAGCTTGCACTGAGCTAGAAAGCTCTAAGGAATCAAGGCTCCCCCTGGCTCAAAGATGTCCAGGTGAAGTCTTGCTTCAGTGCAGAAAACTCTTCAGAAAACTCTGAATGTAAAACTATAAGAGATACAAATAATAAAATAAAAGATCTTCAAGCAGCTGTCTTCTTCTTCTTCTTCTTCAAAGAAACTCTGAGTTTGAACTTCCTGAAAGCAGGAGAACTCAGGTTGAAGAAGAGTAGAAGATCTTAACACTTCTCAGTTAGATGGAAATTGCTGAGAGCAGAAAGCTTGATCTTGATGAAGGCTTGAATGCTTGAAAATATGTGTAACACTGTTAGCTCTATGCTAGCTCGAATCCTTCTTCAAAGGTCCTTTATATAACATCAGCAAGCAACGGATCTCTTCAGTTTGAATAATTTGTCTTCTTCTGAGGCTTGAGACCTGAGCTATAAATATCAAGAAGACACAACAAACTCTGTAGCAGAAACATTCTATAAAAGAATAACCCTTTTTCTAGGAAGCTGCAGGAAACAATTTGATAATAAAGTACTAAATAAAGTCATATCAGAAACAAACTCTTTATAGCAAAAAAGAAGACTTTTCAGTCTAACGGCTATAAAGGCCTGACAGCAGATAAAGTAATTTATAATGTAAGCTAATAAGACAAACAACTTTATCTAAAAAGATTTGACTCAGGCAAAAAGAATGGAGCAGATATGCCTGGAAATATTATCATAATACTCAAAACAACTTGCCAGAAAATGTATTAATTAATTAAATATAATAAATAAATACAAAATACAAAGGCAACAGAAAGCGTCGAACGATCTTCGGAGATCGTCGACCGACGCACGGAGATCGTCGAACTATCGGACAGATAGTCGAACGATCCAGATAGTCGAACTATCAAAGGAGATAGTCGAACTATCACAGCAGATAGTCGAACTCCCAGAAGATAGTCGAACTATCAGATAGTCGACCTATCAACAGATAGTCGAACTATCAGGGTAAAACAGATAGTCGAGCTATCAACAGATAGTCGAGCTATCAGAAACAAACAGATAGTCGATCTATCAACAGATAGTCGAACTATCAGATAGTCGAACTATCAAAGGAGATAGTCGAACTATCGAGCGAGAACAGATAGTCGACCTATCAACAGATAGTCGAGCTATCAACGCAGAACAGATAGTTGAACTATCAACAGATAGTTGAACTATCAGATAGTCGACCTATCAACAGATAGTCGAACTATCAAAACCAAACAGATAGTTGACCTATCAACAGATAGTCGAACTATCAAAGACAAACAGATAGTCGACCTATCAACAGATAGTCGAACTATCAGATAGTCGACCTATCCAAGCAGATAGTCGAACTATCAAGCACACAGATAGTCGAACTATCAACCGATAGTCGAACTATCCTCACAGACTGAAAGTCGAACAACTGATAGACAATCGTCGATCAGTTAGTCGACGATAGTCGAGCGGCGTTCGACGATAGTCGAACGAACAAACAACTTAACCAACTTCTCAATCTGGAAAAGTGAGGACTCTACAGCTAGACTACTAACCATTGACCATAGATATTTCTTGGGTCAAGGAGCACAAAAGGAGAGGACTAAACTCAAATCAAAAACTAGGGTACCAACAATCTCCCCTATTTGAGTTAAGTCTCTCAAAAACTAAAAACATACAGCTAGCTATAGAACACTAAAATTAATGCAGAAAATATTTAACAATAACTAGCAGATTATCAAACAGATAGATATAACCAATTATAACATCAGTCAATCAAACTATTAAAATCTCCAGAATCTGGCAAAGGGTTAAGAACTAGGAACAAAAGAGTTTTTCCTTAAAGGATCATCAGATTCTTTCTTTGATAGCTTCAAGTCCTGCACGCCAATGATTCTTCATTTCTGCAGCTCTTGGGACTACTGCTTCAGGATGCTTTTCCATATATTTGAGGGATCAAATACATCAGGATTGACTTGGAACTTTTCAAACACTTTCTTTCTGTAAGCAGACATGGTGG
This sequence comes from Platanthera zijinensis, assembly GCA_039513925.1. Classification (NCBI taxonomy): domain Eukaryota; kingdom Viridiplantae; phylum Streptophyta; class Magnoliopsida; order Asparagales; family Orchidaceae; genus Platanthera; species Platanthera zijinensis. The sequence goes on from CM077082.1 coordinate 84,606,337, forward strand.
TAAAACCTGTAATGTCTTTTCCTTCTGCTTTTGCTTTTCTTATTTGAGCTGCTCCAACTAGTTCGTGAAAACGAGCCATCCTAAAATTAGGATCTAGCTCTGGACTTTCATAAACAGGCTCAGGAGGAGCAGCATCTGATTCTTTATTTAGATAAAGATGATTGGAGCAAACTTAGCAAAGATTCTTGCTAGAATTTTAAAACACAAAATAAACTACTTACCTTTTAACACAACTTTCTCAAGAATTCTGGTGCAGCAGTTGAAACCTTTCTCTTAGGATAAGGATGAGGTGAAAAAGTTGGCTTTAGATACACAACCTCCTTAACTTGTTCTTTCACTTCTGCTTCATGCATTTGTCGTCAGAATGACTTTCCATAAGAGCTGTGAGAGCTTTTCCTTGATTGATGTTGAGATGAAGCAGTCTTGCTGATGGAGCAGATTTTCCTGAAGATACAGAAGGTTGGCAGAAAGATTACCAGAAGCTCCTGCACCTGGAGAGGAGGAGGAAGACCTCTGGGAGTCCATCTTGGACCAGGACTGTCATATCTTTTAGATCTTTTCCTTTCTTTCTGCTGGTTCTTTGAGAACCACATCCAATGCTGAAATTCCTTTGACTTTGGGTCAATGCCCTTCAGAATGTAATAAGGAATATCATTATCTTTACTGGAGGAGGAGCAGCAGCTTTCCTTTTCTTTGGGCAGCTTTCTTTTTCTTGAATTTCAGATACATCAGAATCATCCTCATCAACAGAGTGAGATGATGGGGGATTTTCATACGGATCATAGGCTTCAGAAACAGCCTTCTCTTTAAGCTTCAGAGCAGATTTCTCTCTTTCCTCTTCCATGGCATCCAGAGTCAAAGGAATCTAAGTCCAACCCTGGAGAGTCATCCCAGATGGTTGACTTTTCAACTTGCAGCTCTTTTTCCTTCTCTTTTAAAGACTGTACTCTTAAATCCCAGGCAGCTCTTGCTTGAACTTCTTCCTTACTTAGAACATGGGTGTCAACTTTGACTTCATCTTGATTCTCTCAGGCTCATCTTCTCTATCATCTAAAAAACGATTCCAACTCTGGATCTACTTGGATATCAGGAACACTTGGGCAGCCTCTGAGACAATTTCTATTATCTGAGCAGATAAATCTTCTCTAATAACATCTGTAGAATTATGAATACAGATCTGCTAAATAAGCGATAATCATTCCTTCAAGGTATTCACTAGCAAGCAAATTAATTGACTCATCAATAAATCGAATAAGTGGAATTACCTTCAACTTGACCATCTCCCATGATTCATCTAGATATGAAGTTATAATTCCTTCTAGGAATCTAGCAACCACAGGAGTGGTAGATCTTCTAGGCAGACTTTTACTGCAATTTCAGATAGCATATTCCATCTGCTATTTCCTTATCAGATAACACTGGAACTATTTCTTTCTCAGCTGGAGCAGGCTCTTCCAGGGCTGTCATCACAGTATCTGTTATAGCTGGAAGGGAGGCAGGATGTTCTGAGGCATCTTCATGGAACATCTCCCCTGCCTGATTTCAGTGGAGACTGAAACCAGGCCCTTGAGGAAGATGGCTCAGCAGATTTTGAAAGGGATTTTATGGAGGCAGTTAAGATATCAATAAAGGATGTAAGGGGAGCGATTGCCTCTTCAATCATGGTTTTGATTGACGGGGTAATCAACTCCACAATGCGGGAGATAAGCTCAGGAGTAATCTCAAAAGATGATGGATGTGAAGTGGATGGAGCTGCAGCAGATATGGTTGAAGTGCTGGGATGAAGAATGGTGTGGACAGGGGATTGAACAGGAGATGGAGCTGGAGAGTTAATTGGAGAATTAACTGGGGAATGAATAGGAGTCAAAGGAGGAGTAAGAATTCTCTCAGATCCTAACAAATCAAAGCTAGGAGCAGATATCCTAGTCTGATGTGCAGGAAGAGGAGAAGCTGGAGGGGAAAGAGGAACAACCGTAGTTGTTTCTGGTGCAGAAGAGGAAGAAGGTCGTACTTCAGCTGAAGTTGATGGTACTTCAACTGAGGCAGACAGCAAAGCAGAAGAGGAGGAGGGAAGAGCTGAGCCAGCATCGGCAGGGTGAGGAGTGACTGATTCAGTCCTGGTGTACTCAGATGTTGCTGGAGCAACCCCTGTGAGAGCGGGTTTTACAAAAGTTCTCTTCCAGTTGGAGAATAGGTTAGGATCCATCTTCTTGCTTGCGTTAATTGTTGTTGCGGTTGAACTCAGCAGCTGGGGGTACTTTTCCTTAAGGAAGATTCCAATAACCCTTCCAAGGGTAACTTCCTTCTTGCCATTCTTTTTCCTTATTAAATCAAACATCACTGCTGCCCAATCTATCCTTTTCCGATTAACAATCGCACACATGAGTGCGAATTGCTGCCTTGTTATATTATCGTGAGCAGAGTGCTTACCCAGGAGCACTTTTCCTACCAACTCAGCAAGAAACTTGATTTTGAAAGGGAAATTTACTTTGAGCAGCTTCGTGGGAATGCCCTCAGCATGTCCCAGCTCAACTAGCATTCTTCCGAATTCCTGAGCATCTTGCTCATAATCCTCGTCACCATTTATTAAACCAAAAATTTCAGTCAAAACGGCCGGAGTTAGGATTACCTCTTCTCCGCCGATGGTACCTGTCATCGAGTCGTCGGTGGAGGACGATGTGAAGGCCCATTCCTTGATTTCTGGGATGTTTATCTTAATCCTTGCAGACATTATCCTCTCGAGTCCTTGATCCTGCATAGCTGAAGAACTTCTACAATCCCGGCATCGCAGCTACTGAACGCGTCGAAATCCACGCTAAAGCCAGCATCAAACTTCACGACTGCTAGAACTGCTGGAGCGACCACCATTGATTCGCTGGAGAAAGCTCGAGAAAGCAGGAGAGGACAAAGAAGACGAAATGCCCGAAAATCACAAGCGGGAAGGCAGAATGCGAAAAGGCACGCTCCGTCGACGATAAAACACAAGATCTTTAACCTAGGTCGACTATCGGCTTTATATTAGACCGGAAATAGTCGATCTATTAAAAAGATACTTGACCGATAGTCGAACGATCGTTCGACGATCGGCTCAGAAGCAGAGTAGTCGAACCATCGTTCGGCTATTTCTGGCTTCACAAACAACAGGCTTTCGGCATCCAGAGATCGACGATGAGCTTGATTTGTTCGACGATGGTCGAACGTCGGTCGACGATCTTCAGACAGATAAGCCATCATCAACCAGAGGTCGACGATATACTTGATCCGTTCGACGATCTTCGATCATCGTTCGACGATCTTCAAACAAGTTTCAATATAGGCAGATACAGTCACACTTAGTCTCGTCCATTAATCATGCCTAATTGAACTAAAAAGAACAGATGCTTTGTTCATCTAAAGGCTTGGTGAATATATCACCTCTCTAAAACTCAGTGGATAGAACTCAAGACAGATCTTGTCTTTTCCACACAATCTCTCAGGAAATGGTGCCTAATCTCAATGTGCTTCGTTCTAGAGTGGTGCACTGGATTTTGTGCAATTGAAATAGCACTGGTACTATCACATATGATTTTGGTGTTTGATAATACGTTTTGTAGCCTAAACTATTATCGTATTTTATATTTTATATTGTACAAATTTTGTCTATTATTAGTTTATTTTTATCCTTTTTATGTAAATTTTATTGCCACTAACTTTTTCCTGTCTTTTTGCAGGTTTTCAGAAAAATTGCCAAAATGGCCTGTCACGCCCCCTGTCACGCCCTCCCTGGGCGTGACCTAGGGCGTGTCACCCGATCCCGAGGACACCTACTGGAAGGGACAGAAAACGGTCAAAACCGCTGTCACGCCCCCCTGTCACGCCCTCCCTGGGCGTGTCACTAGGCGTGACCAGGGGCGTGTCGCCCTCTGCCGCAAAGCTGCCGCCGCATTAAATGCCCTCCCGCCTCAGCACGCAAATAGTACTGTCACGCCCCATGTCACGCCCGTGACATGGGCGTGACACCTTCCTTTTTTGGCGACTGACGGATTTCCGACCAATGATTTGGACATGACATGCCTGTCACGCCCCCCGTCACGGGCGTGACCTAGGGCGTGACCACCGACGTACCGAAGCAATCATCCCTCCCGCCAGAATCCAGAGCCCGAGGTCAAATCCGTACCTGTCACGCCCCCTGACACGCCCCCCTAGGGCGTGTCGGAGGGCGTGACCAACCCGAGAAAAAATCTATAAATTGAGCCCCCCTCCCCCCCATTTCAGCAAGCTTTGGTTGAGTGGGGGAGGTGCTGCCCCTTTGTTTCTTGATCATTTTCATGCTTTCTCTCTCTCTCTCCCCTCTCTTTGTACTTTTTGTTTAACCCTAGTTTAATCTTAGTTTGTTCTAGCTTTTATTGTAATTTCCTCTTGCTTAGTGCTTAATGTAGGGCTAGAATAGGGTTTAATTTTCATGCACTTGTAATTTAATTTTCAATAGTGTAACTTGCCCTTTTTATTAATAAAAGTGTTCTTGTTTAGCTTGTGTTCTTCTTATGCTTTTCTACTCATCTTCCCCCCTCCACTCCATTATGATTAACTAATCCTCCTTGTACTCGATCTTGATGATCCGAGGTTAGAGCGATTATGTTATGATGTTTTAATTAATCTTTTCTTTTTAGGTTAGGGCCTTGAATTACTCTTGATTTATCACGGGTCGGAGGTATATTTTCGATATATACTCTCCGCCTTTGCTTTCATTCTGGGCTAGCCGAGAGGCCGAAAGAATGAAGTGAGCATTCAAGAGTAAAGGGAGTTGTACGCACCCCTCGAGAGAGGCAGACGTCCAAATCTCCCGGATTGGAGTAAAATCCAATAGTGGGGTTCACCGCGTAAAGCGAGTTTTAGGCCTCCGATTTAGACGAGAGTCGGTCGGACCTTCCTAAACTCAGTTGGGCACGACTTCGAGAGAAGCGTGTTCAAGCTTTAGGAACCTCCACGGTCAAGGACCCTTATCCTATTAAGTTTAGATTTTTATCGCATTTTCTTAATCGTCTTTAGCCGAGGTGAATCTTGATCGGGTGCATTTCCATTTCATATTTTCTACCTTTCGTAGTAATCACCTATCTTGTGCTCTTTAATTAACTGCAGTAGTTTCCTTTCTAGCTTAGTTGTTTACTTAATAGCCCTCTTAATTGCAGTGTTTCTTTTTCTAGAATAGCTTTACTTTCTCCCATTGCGCTTAGATTTTCTAAAACCCTAGTTTTTCCGTCGATAAGATAATAGCGTTCGTGTGAGTAAGCTTAGCCAACAGTTCCCGGATTTCAATACGACACTTGTGTCCCCTTGCTACAATTCGATAGGTATACTTGCCTCATCGGGTTGCTAGTTCGGTTGCGTTTATTTTCTTCGAACCCTAGCGCGCAACAAGTTTTTGGCGCCGTTGCCGGGGACCCAACTTCCGTTGATATTTTGAAAACACGAACCTATTAATTTTATCTCTTCTCTTTCTCATCCCCTTTCTTTAAAGTTTTAAAAATCAAAAAAAAAATTATCACCGCTCTTAATAGAAACCAACCTCACAATTTTTCTACGCCACCTAATTCTCTCGAAAAGGGCAAAGGCTTTAAGCGCCACTGTCTTGTCTAGTACCTTGCGAACCCTTCACGGGGTAGTCCTTGGGAAGTTCGGGAGTTAATTTATATAAAAAAAAATCTATTTCAAAAAGAAAAAAAAATTTTATTTAATTTTCTAAATCTAGTTTTTCTTTCTAGTTTATCCTTTTTCTCTTTCTCTTCTTCTTTTCTGTTCTTTTAGTGCATGACCCGCGGGAGTCCGTCGGTTATTTTGGACTTGGACCACGAAATTGAGCGTACTCTTCGGAGAAGATCGCGATTTCAAGGTCCTACTATCCAAGTGCCGGTTGAGGACTCCGAGTCATTTAATACTTTAAGAATGGAAGAACCCAACGTAGATGAGGCCGTGCAAAGGACTATGTCCTATTATGCACGACCGAACCTCGAGGGAACAGAATCGAGTATAGTCCGCCCTACTATAGCAAATAATAACTTTGAACTAAAGCCTAGCATAATTCAAATGGTGCAGCAATATGTGCAATTTGACGGACTTCAAGATGAAGATCCGAACGCACATATAGCTAGCTTTCTTGAAATTTGCGACACCTTCAAGATAAATGGTGTCACAAATGATGCGATCAGGCTAAGACTCTTCCCCTTCTCTCTAAGAACTAAAGCTAAGCAGTGGCTTAACACACTTCCGAAAAATAGCATAACCACTTGGAATGAATTAACTGAAAAATTTTTGGCGAAGTATTTCCGCCCGCTAAAACTGCAAAACTTAGGAACGACATCTCTGCCTTCGGACAAATAGACTCTGAAACCCTTTACGAAACCTGGGAGAGATTTAAAGAATTATTAAGACGATGCCCACATCACGCGCTGCCTGTATGGTTACAAGTGCAGACGTTTTATAACGGGCTAAATCAAAGCACGAAGCAAATGATAGACGCAGCTTCTGGCGGTACTTTAAATCATAAGACCCCGGAAGCCGCTCTTGAGCTTTTTGAGGATATGGCCATGAACACTTATCAGTGGAATGTGCCTAGGTCCGCCCGAACAAGCCTGCAGGTATCTATGAAGTGGACAACGTCTCCCAGCTCGCTCTGCAAGTAGAAATCCTAAGCAAAAAAATCACGGAGATGACTGCTGCCTCCGCCCCTCAGGTATGGGAATCTGCAACCCCTACTCCAGAACATTTAGATTATGTTAATAATTTGCCTAGAACTGCTTTTAATAATTTTTCTGCTGCGAATTTTCATCCGCCTGGTTTTAATTTTCCGAATAGTTATAACCCCGCTTTAAGAAATCACCCGAACTTTTCATGGAGTAATCCATCGAATGCGATGCGCCCACCTCCGCAAAATGATTTTTCTGCACAACCACCACCACCACCACCACTTCTTCAAAATTACCCAAAACCTCCAAGCTTGGAGGAATTACTTTCTAAATATATCACCACAAATGACGCTACCATAAGAACTTTAACCGGAAGCGTAAAAAGTTTAGAAAATCAGGTAGGACAGCTCGCGAAAATAATTTCTGAGCGACCCGCAGGGTCTCTTCCTTCCAATACCGAACCCAACCCGAGAGAGCAAGCGAAAGCTATAACTCTTCGGAGTGGGAAGCAAGTCTCCGGTATGGTAAGTGAAGAGCCCGAGGCAAGCTCCGCTTCCGCTTTTAAAAATCAAAGCTCTGCTCCGCTTCCACCCTCTGCTGAAGAAGTAATCACCCCCACTTTAGAAAATAATCTCACTCCACCACCCATCTTCAAAAATAATTCAACTCCTCCATACCCCTCTGAACTTAATAGACAACGTCAAGATGATCAGTACTCCCGCTTCTTAGAAATCTTCAAACAAATCCACATTAATCTTCCCTTCCACGAGGCTATTTCGCAAATGCCGAAATACGCCAAATATCTTAAAGACCTCCTCACAAACAAGAAGAAGTTAGAGAATCTTTCGCACGTCACGCTTAACGCCGAGTGCTCCGCCGTTTTAACAAACGGTTTGCCGAAGAAAATCAGTGACCCGGGTAGTTTCTCTATCCCGTGTGTCTTCGGTGATCTCTTTGTTAAACACGCGTTAGCCGACTTAGGCGCAAGTATAAACCTGATGCCCTTTTCGTTGTTCAAAAAGTTAGGGATTGGTAGCCTTAACCCCACGCGTATGAGTATCCAGCTAGCCGATAGATCCGTCAATACCCGTTAGGAATAGTGGAGGACGTTCTAGTGAAAGTCGACAAGTTCATCTTCCCGGTGGACTTTGTCATTTTGGACATCGAAGAAGACGTCGAGGTTCCCCTGATCCTTGGCCGACCCTTCCTTGCCACCTCCCGAGCCATCATTGACGTAAGCAATGGTAAGCTCTTTCTTCGAGTAGGCGACGACGAAGTCACATTTCCGATCACCCCTTCGATGAAGAACACCTTAGCGAACGATGACTCATGTTTTTTCATAGACGCCGTGAGTGATGATTCTTCCTACTGCCTCTCCGACTTTGAAAAAGAATTTTCTACTTTTTGCTCCTCTTCTCTTACAACAGAATCACTGCAAGGAAGTGATGAATCTTCTTATTGTCTTTCTGAGTTTGAAAAAGAGTTTTCTGATTTTTGTTCTTCCTCTTTTCTTACCACTGAATCTGTACAAGAAGCCGTCTTGGCTGCTAGCCCCACCCCTTATTACGTTCCTTATAAAAAAGTTTATGAAGATATTATTTTTGAAAAAGAAAGAATCTCAAAATCCTCTTATGAAGAACCCCCTACCCTAGAACTTAAAGAACTTCCCGAACACCTTAAGTATGCTTTCTTAGAAAAAGACTCCAAGTTACCAGTTATCGTTTCGGCCTACCTCACGGATACGCAGAACGATAAACTTCTTCTAGTTCTACGTAAGCATCGCCGGGCTATTGCTTGGCAAATTTCTGATATCAAGGGCATAAGCCCATCTTTCTGTACACATAAAATTTTAATGGAAGATAATTCGCGTAACTCTATCCAACCTCAGCGCCGTATAAACCCGAATATGAAAGAAGTAGTTAAGGGCGAGGTTATGAAACTATTAGACGCAGGAATTATCTACCCTATATCGGACAGTAAGTGGGTTAGCCCCGTTCAGGTAGTTCCAAAAAAGGGAGGGATAACCGTAGTTAGTAATGAGAATAATGAATTAATCCCGACACGGACGGTGACGGGTTGGCGTATGTGCATAGATTACCGTAAGTTAAATGACGCCACCCGTAAGGACCACTTTCCTCTACCGTTTATCGACCAGATTTTAGAACGTCTCTCCGGCCATAGCTTTTATTGTTTTCTCGATGGCCTCTCGGGGTACTTTCAAATACCCATCTCTCCCGAGGACCAAGAGAAAACTACGTTTACTTGTCCCTTCGGCACCTTCGCGTACCGAAGAATGCCGTTTGGATTATGCAATGCGCCGGCTACATTCCAACGATGTATGCTCGCAATATTTGACAAGTACGTAGAAAGCATTATGGAGGTATTCATGGACGATTTCTCCGTGTTCGGCGACTCCTTCGATAGATGTTTAGAAAACCTCGAAAAAGTCTTAGAACGATGCGAAGAAACTAACCTTGCCCTAAATTGGGAAAAATGCCATTTTATGGTGAGGGAAGGGTTAGTTTTGGGTCATAAAATTTCTGCTAAAGGTATTGAGGTAGACGTTGCCAAGATAGAAGTTATTGAGAAGTTGCCGCCACCTACAAACATAAAAGCTATAAGAAGTTTCCTAGGCCACGCTGGTTTTTATCGTCGTTTTATAAAGGACTTCTCCAAGATCACTAAGCCCCTCACCCATCTCTTAGAAAAAGACGCTCCATTCATTTTTGATGACTCTTGTATTTCTGCCTTTGAATTAATTAAAGAAAAGTTAATTAACGCGCCGATTATGATAGCTCCGGTGTGGGACCTTCCTTTCGAGATTATGTGCGATGCGAGTAGTTTTGCGGTGGGAGCCGTATTAGGTCAACGCATATCTAAGAACTTCCACCCCATCTATTACGCTAGTAAAACCCTCACATCTGCACAAGAAAATTACACCACAACCGAGAAGGAGCTCTTAGCTGTAGTATTTGCGTTTGATAAATTTCGCCCTTACATTACACTTTCAAAAATCATTGTTTTTACGGACCACTCGGCCCTCAAGTACCTTCTTGCCAAAACGGATGCCAAGCCTCGCTTGATTCGCTGGGTCTTACTCCTCCAGGAGTTTGACTTAGAGATCCGTGATAAGCGAGGAGCCGAGAACTTGGCCGCCGACCATTTATCAAGATTAGATAACCCCTTTATAGAAAAATTAAATGAAAAATCTTTTAATGACTATTTTCCTGATGAGAAGCTGCTTTTAGTTAATACATCTACTTCTCCTTGGTTCGCGCACATCGCCAACTATCTAGTGGCCCGGGTGCTCCCAAAAGAGTTCTCCTCTCAGCAGAAGAAGAAATTCTTTTCTGAGCTGAAGAACTACTTTTGGGAAGACCCGCATCTTTTCAAAATTTGTGCGGATCAAGTGATAAGGAGATGTGTTTCTTTTGATGAAGGAATTGATATTCTAAAACATTTGCATGAAGGTCCGACAGGTGGGCACTATCAAGCTGCTCGCACCGCTCATAAAGTGCTTTGCGCGGGTTTTTACTGGCCTAGCCTGTTTAAAGACGCGCAAGCCTTTGTGAGCAGGTGTGATAGTTGCCAACGGTCGGGCAATATTTCTAATAAAAATGAAATGCCGCAAAATTATTTCTTAGAGTGCGAAATTTTCGACCTCTGGGGAATTGATTTTGTTGGCCCCCTTCCTTCTAGCTTCGGAAACAAATATATTTTAGTTGCTGTTGATTATGTTTCACGATGGGCTGAGGCCCAAGCTCTTCCTACGAACGACTCCCGAGTTGTAGTCACGTTTTTAAAAAATTATTTTCTAGATTCGGTACGCCACGCGCAATCGTTAGCGATAGGGGTTCCCATTTCTGTAACGCGCAATTTTCAAAATCCTTACTAAATACGGCGTTACGCATAAACTGTCCACTGCCTACCACCCCCAAACTAACGGTCAAGTCGAAGTAGTAAATAGAGAAATAAAAAGAATATTAGAAAAGACTGTTTCAACTTCTAGAAAAGACTGGTCAGCCAAACTTGACGATGCTCTATGGGCCTACCGAACAGCGTACAAAACCGCCCTCGGATGTACGCCGTATCGGCTGGTCTATGGAAAATCGTGCCATCTGCCCGTAGAGTTAGAACACCGCGCCTTTTGGGCCTTAAAATTTTTAAACTTCGATCCCCACTCAGTCGGTGACCTTCGAAAATTTCAACTAAATGAACTCGACGAGTGGCGCTCTTATGCTTATGAAAATAATAAACTTTATAAAGAGCGGACGAAGCGTTTACACGATAAACACTTAAGGCACCCTAAAAACTTTAAGCCGGGCGACCAAGTCCTTTTATATAATTCTCGTTTACGTTTATTTCCGGGCAAATTAAAATCTCGCTGGTCTGGCCCGTTTTCTGTTTTAGAAGTATTTCCTTATGGAACTGTTTTAATTTCTCACCCTGATAAGGGTAATTTCAAAGTGAATGGTCAGCGTCTTAAACTGTATTTCTCTGGTGATGATGATGTCAGTCCAAACACTATTAAGTTTCTGCTTCACGAACTTTAATCTGAAACTTTTAATTTTTGCTAAAAACAATTTTATTTCGGGACAACAATATTTTTGGACAATATTATTTTTTTGATGCGTCGAGCTCAACGACGCTTTAACCAAAGGGCGCTCTTGGGAGGCAACCCAAGTTATCTTTTTCTGTTTTCTTTATTTTACAATTTTTGCCTCGGACGGCTCCGACAAGCTGAAGCTTCTGCGATCGCCTGCTCCAACATTGCTGAATCCATCACAAAGTCCAAAGAAGACATTCGGGGAGCGGACATCACTCAGCTTTCGCAGCAAATAAATCCGGGGAAGTACCTGTATTTCAATTCTGTCTTTCAATTCTGTACTTTATTTTTCTCTCCTTCTCCAATCCCCTTCTTTAGCCATTGAGGACAATGTCTGTTTTAAGCTTGGGGGAGGATTTCCTCCTTCATTTTTGCGTAGTGTAAATAATCTTCTTTTTGTATATATTGTAAATATTTCCAAAAAAAAAATGAATATCTTAAAATTCCAAAAAAAAAGAGAAAATTTTCCAAAAAAAAAAAAAGAATATTTCTCAAAATAAAAAAAAATATATGTGTGTTTTTGAATAGTTTAGACATTTTGGTATTTCAATAGTACCCCTAGTTTTTAGTTTTGTTTTACTCAAAATCTCCTATAAACAACTTAGTTAATTATAATATTTCTAATCGTCCTTTTTAATTATGTTTCACAAGTAAAATGTTGGCCATGCTGTGTTTCTAATTCACGGTAGCATGTTAAGGTGAAATATTTTTCTAAAACTCGCATTTCTATTATGGTTTTTTGTTGTTTATTTCCTTTACTTTCTTAAAAATTCATCATCCACTATTTTCTTTTTCGTTTTTGAATAATTTTTGTAAAGTCAACTTTTGAATAACGTAGTAGATGTGAACGATCCAAGTCACCTATTATTTCTATTTTCAAGTTAATTTCATCAATCTTCTTTTATTATCTAGGACTCGCTTTTTGAAAATTTTTCAAACCTTTGTTTTAAATAAATTCAAAAGCGTGAAAATGATTTAGGCCATTTTTGTTTTCGTTTGAGCTTTCCTGCCAACCTAAAATATCTTTTACCACTAGTTAGCCGTTTTTGAGCCTTTTTCCGATTTCATTTGATAGCTCCTTCTTTCATTTCAGTTTCACCAAAGCCAAAATTTCCAACCTATCGAATCACACTAGCCTTTTTGAGTTTCATAAATTATTTTGACGATTTTGATAGGGTATTTTGTGATTTTGTTTTTTGTGGAGAAAGGTTTTCGAAAAAAAAAAGGAAGTATGTTCAAAAGTGATGTTTATTTTTTTGTTTGGCCAACTCAAAAAGGAAAATAAAAATATTTATGGCCTTTGTTTTGAAAAAAGAAAAAAATGGAAAAAAAAAAAAAATGAAAAAAAAAAAATGTGTATATATTTTTATGAAAATTTTTGAAACTCTTTGCTTTGGTTTAGTGTGATTTTAAAACCTTCACGTTTATCTTTGAATTCCACTCCTAATCATTTTCCTAAACCAAACGTTTCTGTCCTATTTAAGTCCTTTTGATTCACGCTTTTTGATTTTTTATTTAACAACTAAGAAAAGAAAAAATAGTAAATCAGTTTTAGTTTTAGATTTAAACCTAGATTTTTGATAATTAAATTGATATAATTATAATACGTTGCTTGGATCTAGTAACAACTCAATGCGTGTTTTTCATTTTCGTTGCTTTACTTAAGTCCATTTAAAAAAATCTCGTTAAAATTTTGGATGATTTGTTTTTATTAAGTAAAGTTTATAAAAGTTTTACCATACCTAAATAATTGTTTTAGACTTACATTTCACCTTTTCCCTACTAAGAATTTCGCATAGTACTTGTGTAGGCATAATTAGAACTTTTTGATTAGTCCTTTTTATAAATATCTAGTTTTTATATTTTTGCTTGGGGACAAGCAAAGCTTAAGCTTGGGGGAATTTGATAATACGTTTTGTAGCCTAAACAATTATCGTATTTTATATTTTATATTGTACAAATTTTGTCTATTATTAGTTTATTTTTATCCTTTTTATGTAAATTTTATTGCCACTAACTTTTTCCTGTCTTTTTGCAGGTTTTCAGAAAAATTGCCAAAATGGCCTGTCACGCCCCCCTGTCACGCCCTCCCTGGGCGTGACCTAGGGCGTGTCACCCGATCCCGAGGACACCTGCTGGAAGGGACAGAAAACGGTCAAAACCGCTGTCACGCCCCCCTGTCACGCCCTCCCTGGGCGTGTCACTAGGCGTGACCAGGGGCGTGTCGCCCTCTGCCGCAAAGCTGCCGCCGCATTAAATGCCCTTCCGCCTCAGCACGCAAATAGTACTGTCACGCCCCATGTCACGCCCGTGACATGGGCGTGACACCTTCCTTTTTCGGCGACTGACGGATTTCCGACCAATGATTTGGACATGACATGCCTGTCACGCCCCCCTGTCACGGGCGTGACCTAGGGCGTGACCACCGACGTACCGAAGCAATCATCCCTCCCGCCAAAATCCAGAGCCCGAGGTCAAATCCGTACCTGTCACGCCCCCTGACACGCCCCCCCTAGGGCGTGTCGGAGGGCGTGACCAACCCGAGAAAAAATCTATAAATTGAGCCCCCCTCCCCCCCATTTCAGCAAGCTTTGGTTGAGTGGGGGAGGTGCTGCCCCTTTGTTTCTTGATCCTTTTCATGCTTTCTCTCTCTCTCTCTCCCCCTCTCTTTGTACTTTTTGTTTAACCCTAGTTTAATCTTAGTTTGTTCTAGCTTTTATTGCAATTTCCTCCTTGCTTAGTGCTTAATGTAGGGCTAGAATAGGGTTTAATTTTCATGCACTTGTAACTTTAATTTTCAATAGTGTAACTTGCCCTTTTTATTAATAAAAGTGTTCTTGTTTAGCTTGTGTTCTTCTTATGCTTTTCTACTCATCTTCCCCCCTCCACTCCATTATGATTAACTAATCCTCCTTGTACTCGATCTGATGATCCGAGGTTAGAGCGATTATGTTATGATGTTTTAATTAATCTTTTCTTTTTAGGTTAGGGCCTTGAATTACTCTTGATTTATCACGGGTCGGAGGTATATTTTCGATATATACTCTCCGCCTTTGCTTTCATTCTGGGCTAGCCGAGAGGCCGAAAGAATGAAGTGAGCATTCAAGAGTAAAGGGAGTTGTACGCACCCCTCGAGAGAGGCAGACGTCCAAATCTCCCGGATTGGAGTAAAATCCAATAGTGGGGTTCACCGCATAAAGCGAGTTTTAGGCCTCCGATTTAGACGAGAGTCGGTCGGACCTTCCTAAACTCAGTTGGGCACGACTTTGAGAGAAGCGTGTTCAAGCTTTAGGAACCTCCACGGTCAAGGACCCTTATCCTATTAAGTTTAGATTTTTATCGCATTTTCTTAATCGTCTTTAGCCGAGGTGAATCTTGATCGGGTGCATTTCCATTTCATATTTTCTACCTTTCGTAGTAATCACCTGTCTTGTGCTCTTTAATTAACTGCAGTAGTTTCCTTTCTAGCTTAGTTGTTTACTTAATAGCCCTCTTAATTGCAGTGTTTCTTTTTCTAGAATAGCTTTACTTTCTCCCATTGCGCTTAGATTTTCTAAAACCCTAGTTTTTCTGTCGATAAGATAATAGCGTTCGTGTGAGTAAGCTTAGCCAACAGTTCCCGGATTTCAATACGATACTTGTGTCCCCTTGCTACAATTCGATAGGTATACTTGCCTCATCGGGTTGCTAGTTCGGTTGCGTTTATTTTCTTCGAACCCTAGCGCGCAACAGTGTTCTTGTGTGAGTAACCATAATCCACAAGCTGGTTTTGAATCCACAGGATCTGTGAACAACAACTAGCAGCTGCTATATATTCAGCCTCTGCAGTTGAAGTTGAGACAGAAGCTGCTTCTTACAGAACCAAGAGACCAATCTCTCTCCCCAGGAACTGGCAAGTTCTTGAGGTGCTCTTCCTATCAACTCTGCAACCAGCATAATCAGAATCAGAATATCCAATTAATTCAAATTCTGACTCAGCTGGGTACCAAAGTCCTAGATCTGGACATCCCTTCAGGTATCTCAGGATTCTCTTTAGAAGAATCAAATGAGATTCCTTGGGGTTGACCTGGAATCTAGCACAAAGCATGTAGCAAACATTATATCAGGCCTACTTGCAGTTAGATATAATAGGGAACCAACAATGGCCCTATAATTCTTTTGATCAACTGGCTTGCCGTGATCATCAGAATCAATAACTACATTAGTAGCCATAGGTGTAGGCATTGCTGAAGCATCAGCCATCCCAAATTTCTTTACCAATTCCTTGGCATATTTGGATTGGGAGATGAAGATACCATCAGCATCTTGCTTAACTTGGAGACCAAGAAGTAAGACAGCACACCCATGCTACTCATCTCAAACTTAGAGTGCATCAGGTCAGAGAACCTTTTGCAAAGTTTGGCATCAGTGGAGCCAAATATAATATCATCTACATACACCTGAACTAACAGGATTGTGTCCTTGTGATGCTTGACGAAAAGGGTTCTATCAACTACTCCCGTAGTAAAGTTGTGCTCTAACAGGAAACTAGCTAGAGTCTCATACCAGGCTCTGGGAGCTTGCTTTAGTCCATAAAGAGCTTTCTGCAACTTAAAAACATGTGAGGGCTGAGTTGAAGAAACAAACCCTGGTGGTTGTTCAACAAACACCTCTTCCTTAAGCTCACCATTTAGGAATGCACTTTTGACATCCATTTGGAATACCTTAAACTTCATGTAGGCTGCATAGGCCAAGAAGATCCTTATTGCTTCTAGCCTTGCAACAGGAGCAAAGGTTTGGTCATAGTCTATACCTTCCTCCTGTCTGTAGCCCTGAGCTACAAGCCTTGCTTTATTCCTTACTATAATTCCATTTCCATCTAACTTGTTTCTATACACCCACTTGGTGCCTATGATCAGTTGGCCTTTAGGTCTTGGAACCAAAGTCCAAACTTTACATCTCTCAAACTGATTGAGCTCCTCTTGCATTGCAATGATCCAGTGGGGATCTAGCTCTGCATCTTTAAAGGTGAGGGGCTCAACCTGTGAGAGGAAACAAGCATGCATCACATCCTGTCTTAATTGGTGTCTTGTTTGTACACCAGCTGATATGTCTCCAATCACTTGAGATGTGGGGTGATCTCTAAGTGTGACAATATCAGCAGGTGGGATGTGATCTTCAGCAACAGTTGGGATTAATTCCTCAGGAGAAATTTGATCTACTGTTGGTGGAACAACAACTGCTTCAGCAATGTCTTCATCACTGTCTGATTCAGTGATCTGAAGAGTTGATAGTTGAAGAATTTCTTGAGGGGCATCAGGTACCTGCAAAGAACTGGAGGAAGGAGAATTTTCTTCTCCTTGTAAAACATCTGATGCTCATCAAATGATACATGCACAGATTCTTCAATCTTACAGGTTGATTTGTTATAAACCCTATAAGCTTTGCTTACTTGGGAATATCCAAGCATAATTCCCATTGAAGCTTTTGCTTCAAACTTTCTAATATATTCTTTATTATTATTATGAATATAAACAATACAGCCAAAAACTCTAAAATAGTTAATTTTAGGTTTCTTTCCTTTAAGTAACTCATAAGGAGTTTTACACTTAAGTTTGTGTATCAAACTTCTATTCAAGACATAATTGGCTGTACTAACAGCTTCTGCCCAATAGGAGAGAGGCATGTTAGCATCTACCAACAATGTGCTAGCAGCTTCAATGAGTGTTCTATTCTTCCTTTCAACTACCCCATTTTGTTGAGGAGTTCTAGGAGCTGAGAAGCTATGTTTGATACCTTCTCTCTCACAGAATTCTTGCATGAGAAGAGAGTCAAACTCAGTACCATGATCACTTCTAATCAAGGCCACATGAGTAGAGTACTCAGTCTGCACACATAGTAGAAAGTCTGTAAGGGCTTTGAAGTTATCAGACTTAGTTCTCAAAAAGAAAACCCAACTGAACCTAGAGAAGTCATCTACAATTACTAAAGTGTAATACTTCCCTCCTAAACTCTGTACATTTATTGGGCCAAAAAGGTCCAAGTGTAATAAATACAGGATTCTAGGAGAATCACTCTTATTTACAGATTTAAAAGAGTTTTTGGTTTGCTTGCCTAGCTGACAAGCCTTGCATAGGCTCTCCTTCTTGTAGGGGCAAGAAGGTAAACCTCTAACAAGGTTGTGCTTAGATAACCTAGATATATTTTTAAGGTTTACATGACTAAGCCTCTTATGCCACAAAGAATTATTATTAAGGGTTACTTCATTAAACAGGCAAATTTCAGAATGAGATGAATTGAAATCTACTAAATTAATATTGCCTATTCTAATACCTACTAAAACAACATTATTATTTAAAGTAATATTGCAAGAGAAGTTAGAAAATGAAACCTGGTAGCCAGCATCACATAGCTGGCTGACGGAGATCAAATTATGCTTCAGTCCATTGACATAAGCAACTCTCTTGAAAGTAACTGCTCCAATTGTGATCTTGCCATAGACTTCTGTCTGACCACAGCTGGAGTCTCCAAAGATAACCTTTGGGCCGAGCTTAGCTTTGTACTTTGACAGAAGATCTTTATTTCCTGTCATATGCTTAGAGAATCCACTATCCAAATACCACTTATTTTGAGTGATTGGATAGGCCTTCACCTGCAAGACAATTATTTAGACAGTGTGGACCCAGGTAACCTTGGGTCCCTTGTTTTTCACATAAGAAAAACTGGAAATATATGAGAATGCAGGCTGAGGGTGATAACCTAGTGGGTGAGATCTCCTAGGTGGGATTCTCCATGCAGATGATGGGTCAACAAACCTAGGGTTTCTATATTCATTTAGGTTTCTATGATACTGATTATGATTTTGAAAATCATATTGAAATCGTCGATCAACGTTCGACGATGGGCGCTCAGATCGTCGAGCTTCGTTCGACCATTGAGCTTCCGATCGTCGAGCGGCGTTCGACGCTCTTTGCATTTCTTTAAAGAATTGCTTTCTCTTTTCTCTCTTAGCTTTATTTAAGGTTTTATTAACTAGATTTACTTGCTCAGTATTCTTCATTCCACTAGCTGAAATGAAGTTCACTGGAGTTGAAAGATTGTTTTTAAGTAGAACTGGGGGTTCACTGGGAGAAGCTCCTAAGCCTAGTTTATCATTACCTGACCTAGTGTTAGTCATGCTGGTAATTTCTAACAGCTTAAGGCTTCTACCATTAAGTGATTCCTCTAATCTCTTAGACTTAGCTAACTCTATTTTAAGAAATTTAATTTCTTCACTACAAGTAGTGAGTTCTTCCTTTAACCTAACATTTTCAGAGGCTATGGATTCTGAGTCAGCTAACCTATTTCTAAGTTCTTTTATTTCCTTTTCAGAGCTAATCAAATCTAAGCATAAAGATTTAAAGTCTAATTTAAATTCTTCTGAAGTAAAATCATAAGAAGAAAGTACCTCATCTTCTGTAGACATCTCTTCATCAGAATCAGAACTCTCTGCAGCAGAGTGGTTGTTGCAGGCATCTATTGCCATCAGGTAAACTTCTTTTGCCTTCTTCTCTTCCTCATCCTCACTGGAGCTTGATGAGGAGGATTCTTCATCAGAATCACTCCAGGTTTCAGCAATGAAACCTCTCTCCTTCTTCTTGTTTTTGTAGGAGGATGGCTTGGAGTGCTTCCTGTGTTGTTCTTTATCTTTTCTCTTTTCTTTGTTCTTCTCCTCTGGACATTCTAGCAAGATGTGTCCAGGCTTCCTGCAACCATAACAAATAATTTCTTTAGCAGGAGAGCGATCATACCTTGGTTTGTCTTCATAGCGTGAAGACTTCTTTCTGAACTCCTTTCTTCCCATCTTGAGAAACCTTTTGGCAAACAATGCCATTAGTTCCTCATTAGATTGGCTTCCTTCAGAGGCATCAGCAGCCTTAAGAGCTAGAGATTGCTCTTTTCTTATTGGAGTGGGGGTCTTTGCTTCAGCTTCTGCTTCCCTTGTCTTCAGCACTTGCTCAAAAGACTTGAGCTTGCCAAGGAGGGCTTCAGTGGAGATCTCATTTGTACTTCTGGCTTCCTTGATGGGCCAGATTCTTAGATCCCATGTGCTAGGGAAGCACATAAGAATCTTATCATTGACCTCTGTCAATGATATGTCCTTGTCCAGGGTCCTCAGCTCATTGATGATTGAGCTGAGCCTGGTGTACATGGCTTCAACTGATTCAGCATCAGTTTTCTTGAAGTTCTCATACTGTGAGATCAGGTTGGACCTTCTGTCCTTCCTTTCATCAGCTGAACCAGCTACAATCTGGTTCAGTGTATCCCACATGGCCTTTGCTGAGGAGCAGTCAGCAACCTTCTGGAATACTTCATCAGACATTGTCTGAGCCAGTATGTTCATTGCCTTGGCATCTGCTATTTTGGCCTTCTTGTATTCATCATTGTAATCTGGAGGAGGCACTGCACTCATATCAGATGATAAGGCAGTAGCAGCAGCAGGTGCTCTTGGGGGACCTGACAAAATAGAAGCAAAGATGCTTTCATCAATAGAATTCATATATAGTTTTATCCTTGCCTTCCAGATGCCAAACTTAGCTAAGTTGCATGCTGGAGGTCTGGTGCTGGAATAATCCTTGGACTGGGCCATGATAGTGAATATCTATAAGCTTTGGTATCTATCAGGATCTTGTGACTTAGGTGTTAGCCTATTCAGTCAGTCAACCTCCCTCTGATACCAATTGAAAGTGAAGGGATAGATACTACTCTAGAGGGGGGGGGGGAGAATAGAGTTATCAAATTTTGCACTAGACAAAACTTAATGGTCTACCCAACTCCCTTAGAGTGAGGTGCGGAATGAAAAGATTATAGATATTGATTTAACCTTAAAGCCTAACACAAGTGATGTGTACAAACTCAAGCTAACTGTAATTACAGTTATGGCTTGGAAAACCTAATCAGCAACTAGCAATCCTAGTTATATCTATTCACAGCCACAATGCAGGAATTAAACAAGTGAATCCAGACGACACAAGGAAATTTATAGTGGTTCCCCAAACAACTTGGGTACGTCCACTCTTCTACCCAAACGGTAGGAATCCACTCAGGTTTTTGATCAGGTGCCCTGCCACCAACAGGATCTGCTTCAGGTAGATCCAGAAACCCTTTAGACTTTTGATCAGGTGTCTAAAAACCAAGCACAGGTTTTTGATCAGGTGCCCTGCCACCAAGGGATACTTTTGAAGGGAGTAATAACCCTGTACAGGAGGGGGAAGAAGGTTAAGATGTCTTCTCTATTTTACAATAGATTAGAGAAGCACAAAAGCTTGCACTGAGCTAGAAAGCTCTAAGGAATCAAGGCTCCCCCTGGCTCAAAGATGTCCAGGTGAAGTCTTGCTTCAGTGCAGAAAACTCTTCAGAAAACTCTGAAGGTAAAACTACAAGAAGATACAAATAATAAAATAAAGATCTTCAAGCAGCTGTCTTCTTCTTCTTCTTCTTCAAAGAAACTCTGAGTTTGAACTTCCTGAAAGCAGGAGAACTCAGGTTGAAGAAGAGTAGAAGATCTTAACACTTCTCAGTTAGATGGAAATTGCTGAGAGCAGAAAGCTTGATCTTGATGAAGGCTTGAATGCTTGAAAATATGTGTAACACTGGTTAGCTCTATGCTAGCTCGAATCCTTCTTCAAAGGGTCCTTTATATAACATCAGCAAGCAATGGCTCTCTTCAGTTTGAATAATTTGTCTTCTTCTGAGGCTTGAGACCTGAGCTGTAAATATCAAGAAGACACAACAAACTCTGCAGCAGAAACATTCTATAAAAGGAATAACCCTTTTTCTAGGAAGCTGCAGGAAACAATTTGATAATAAAGTACTAAATAAAGTCATATCAGAAACAAACTCTTTATAGCAAAAAGAAGACTTTTCAGTCTAACGGCTATAAAGGCCTGACAGCAGATAAAGTAATTTATAATGTCAGCTAATAAGACAAACAACTTTATCTAAAAAGATTTGACTCAGGCAAAAAGAATGGAGCAGATATGCCTGGAAATATTATCATAATACTCAAAACAACTTGCCAGAAAATGTATTAATTAATTAAATATAATAAATAAATACAAAATACAAAGGCAGACAGAAAGCGTCGAACGATCTTCGGAGATCGTCGACCGACGCACGGAGATCGTCGAACTATCGGACAGATAGTCGAACGATCCAGATAGTCGAACTATCATAGGAGATAGTCGAACTATCACAGCAGATAGTCGAACTCCCAGAAGATAGTCGAACTATCAGATAGTCGACCTATCAACAGATAGTCGAACTATCAGGGCAAAACAGATAGTCGAGCTATCAGAAACAAACAGATAGTCGATCTATCAACAGATAGTCGAACTATCAGATAGTCGAACTATCAAAGGAGATAGTCGAACTATCGAGCGAGAACAGATAGTCGACCTATCAACAGATAGTCGAGCTATCAACGCAGAACAGATAGTTGAACTATCAACAGATAGTCGAACTATCAGATAGTCGACCTATCAACAGATAGTCGAACTATCAAAACCAAACAGATAGTCGAACTATCAACAGATAGTCGAACTATCAAAGACAAACAGATAGTCGACCTATCAATAGATAGTCAAACTATCAGATAGTCGACCTATCCAAGCAGATAGTCGAACTATCAAAGCACACAGATAGTCGAACTATCAACTGATAGTCGAACTATCCTCGCAGACTGAAAGTCGAACAACTGATAGACGATCATCGATCAGTTAGTCGACGATAGTTGAGTGGCGTTCGACGATAGTCGAACGAACAAACAACTTAACCAACTTCTCAATCTGGAAAAGTGAGGACTCTACAGCTAGACTACTAACCATTGACCATAGATATTTCTTGGGTCAAGGAGCACAAAGGAGAGGACTAAACTCAAATCAAACTAGGGTACCAACAAAGATGTTGCAAATCCTTTGGATAGGTCGGATTTAACCTGTTAACCTGTAAAAAGGTAGTTGATAAAAAGAGGTCTACACTCGAAGATGACCAAAAAAGGCTGAATGCGCACAGGTGTTCCCTAGGGACCTTACGCATCGCCTGCCCATGAGAGGTCATCAAATGTGTAGTCCTACCTAGAGCGGACTAGTCGCATTCCCTTAGAAGAGGACAAAAGAGAAAATGCACAAAATCTTGAGAAAGAATGGTAGATACACTACTCTCATGCCTCAGGTTACAAATAGTGTTGATTAGTTAGACTAGGTGCGCCAAGTGGTCTATAGAATTGCTTGTCTTTTGAAAGATCAGCAACATTGTGGGCCCCACAAAAGCACAGATTGAGAGTACCATAGAGTATTCCACCATTACAGTCATGAGATGATCGAAGAGATAAGGATACACTTGATCGCCATTACTTGTCAAGCAAAGATCATCTTAACTGTAATATATCCCTAACAAAGCACAACAGACCTAACACAATGGGACCTCCCTTGATACACCCTGTGTGTTAGATCGGCTAGGATCCGAAGCCCTGAAGTCCACCATCATAGATTGAACGACACCATTGCATATATGTTAACACTTTCCACTATATGCGGTCATCATGGTCTTACGCCCGAGAACAATCTATGTAGGGAACAACAAGACTCGGCGATAATCTCAGTGGTTCATTGATCCCTTTGGCAAAGCGAAAATATAGGAGGAGGCACTCCAAAAGGGCAAAAGTGTCAGTATGGGATCTCTGACATAAAATTTATTGAAATGAATGAAAGAACACTTAGATGTGTTTTTAGAGAGAAAATGTTTGAAGAGTGAAAAGTAAAAGCAACCGGCCATAGTTGTGAGGAATTGTGGGGACTTTGATGTCCTTCTTCAGCTCTGATTTGTATTCTTCGAAGGGGGCCCTCGTCATTGGCATCGATGCAATGCCAATCATCAAAGTTGGTGTTTCTGATTTGGTTTGTTCTTTTTGAGCCTAGAGAGGGGTTCTCTACTTCTTTGCCCTCTGAAGTAGATGGATCCGAATGATCAAACTTTGGGAAGAATTCATGGAATTTTCCTAGCTTCAACATCCTTTCTATCAACTGGCAAAGACCCCGACATTTTTTTGTTGAATGCCCCCTTCTTTGTGAAACTCATAGAACGGATCTAAATCTTTTGATCTTTGATATGCTGGCTAGTAAGGCATTTTGTAATTATCCTTATCCTTCATTACTTTCCTTACTTCATGCATGGTCTCTTCTAGTTTGGACTCTAGCAAGACATCATCTTGCTGCTAATGAAGTGAAGCTTCTTTCGGAGTTGGGGCTAGAAATAGTAACAATTGATATCGGGCACGATCGAGGCCCGAGAAGGGGTGTCGATGACGTTGAAATTTTCTTCCATTTCATGCGTGGGATGGGAAATCTTTCTGGGAGACCTCGGAGGTTGTTTGTAAGATGAAAAATAATATTTCCCTATTACAATCCTGGAGATGAAACTGGGATTGCTCTTCTCACTTCGAATGTATGAGTTGGCTTAGCCAATCAACACTAGATATATTCTTTGCGCTCAAACATTAGCCTCAAACTTAAATGGTCCTTGTCATAGACTATATATTAGAACTACTTGATACATTTCTTGATCGACGATCTCAATGTCCAAAATCTCTTTTTAGAAATGATCCACTAAATGAGACCAAGTCTCATTCTCTCGCTGCCTGATCTCAAAGAGGGCTTCTAGACCACCCTTTCACTTTGAAGAGGTAGAAAACCTGAGCATAAACTCTCTTCGCAAATCAGCAAAGGAAGTGATGGACTGAGAATGCATTCCATAGAACCACTCTCTCACTTCTCCATCAAAGGATGTCATGAAGAGTTTGCATTTGGTAGCATCTGAAAGGGTCCTGAGAGTTATGGCTGATTCAACATCTTGAAGGTGCTTCATTGGATCAGTCTCTCTAGTGTAAATTGGCAATCACCGCTCTCTGAAGTTAACTGGAGTTAGTTCATGCCGAACATTCTCTGAAAATAGTGACGAATCTTCTTCCTCTCCTATAGCATAAGGAAAAAAGGGAGCATGAGCCGTAGCTGTAAAAGGAGCTAGTGGATAGAAGGGAAAAGTTGTTGCAGGGGGAGTAGAGGCACGAGCTGCAGAGTAGGGATGACTTCCTTGAAAATTTAGAAATCTTGCTGGACTTCCCCTAACAGCTTCCCAGAAGAAGTTTTGACGAGATATGAACTCATCATTTTAAGACCGCAAAGGGGATGCAGGCCCTTGTGGATAGGTTGGTAGGTAAATAGGAGGATAGACTGGTGGATAAGTTTGTGTATTCTCCAATAATGCTGTTGGATTGATTGGAGGAACTGTTGGGCAGTTTCTTTACACGATTGCTCCAAGGCTGTAAGACCCCATTTTTTTCTTTTAAAATAACGGGGTATTAGGCCAAGAACTGTCGCTTTGCGGTGACACCTTCACGCCCTGAAGGGTCATCACCGCGAAATGCCGATTATGCTGGCCGATTCGATAACAGAAATGTATCAATCATAGAGTAAACACAAAATATAGTAAAACTCTAGCCATAAAATCCACCATAAAAATCACATCAGAGTAATAAAAGTCTCCATAAAGGGAGTGTCCACAGAATAATATATCAGAGTACTAAAATACGGGCTTATGCCCGGTACATCATGTTCTAACTACAAATCACTCATGCGGAAGCAATCTATAACATCTGCTATAAGTCGGGACTCACAGTCCTAGCTGGCTAAACTCTTGAGCTAGACTTCCCTATCTCCAAACGGGTCGACCTCCGGGGCTGCTCCTCCATGCTGGGCTCCACGATCCCCTAAATGATGTGGTCCGAAAACCGTTAGTCTATAAGACTAAGCCCTATCATCCCCCGTAACTTCCCCATGGCCCCTAGGCACCGAGCGGAGAGGAAGAGAGGGGAGGACTTGAAGGTGGAGAGTAAGAAAAAGCAGGTGGCAGCTGACCTATACTAGAAATTTCATAATACATGTGGCAGTAAAGTAAAGTATGAAAAAATAACCTTAACTTATGTGCGGAAACACATAAGCTAAGGGATCTTCTACAGGGCTCCCATCGTATAAAGAGTCCCATTCCAATTTATACGTTGGGGTGTTAGCTATTAACAGGAATATATATATAAAGAATTTGACTTTAATTTATAAACTTGCTCACACAAGCTTATAAACCAAGGGGTCATTTTGCAAGTCCTAATGTACAAGCATCCCATTCCACTTATACCTTAGGATTTAGTGGTTAAATGAATCGATTATGCTATGACATGCTAGTGGGTATGATGGATCATGCAAGTGCAACACACACACCCGACTCTGTGCACACAGACCTTTAGTTCCCCCTTTCAGAGCCGTTACCTCCCAGGATACCTCTATAGTGGCAGACTGAAGCGGTGGGTTAGGCCTCGCCCACCTCTAAACCAGTAAAGCACTACCGATCAGACCTATCGTATGCCTCAATGCTTGGTGCACGCAGTAGACTCCTGCGTACTCTTGCCAGCTAGCGCATAAGACTTCTGTTGGTGAATTGCTTACCACCCTTGTCGAGTCAGCGTATTGGCATCGGTGCATCGACCTTCACATATCGAAGACCCATCACCTTTATTTTCTTTCCTTTTATGCACATGCAAATTTAACGTATCAAACCAATCGAGCCGAAGCTCCTCGGACCATTCCGTCCGTCTCTTAACAAATCGAGTCGAAGCTCCCCGGACAAAACTATCTATCTCATAACTAACCGAGCCGAAGCTCCCAACAATCTTCCTGTGCTAACGGTGTTTGTGAAATATGAGATCCTAAATACTAGGTTACTCTTTTAAGTTTGTTAATACAGTTTACGTTAACCCAGGACTGCCCCCGGTATTCCCTGTAAAGGGCTCTCAAAGGGCACTAAGAAATATGATGGTAGCTGAAGCTCATCGTTCCCTTTTGCAAGGCACTTATTGTTATTAGTTGATTCCCCTTACCCACTTTCTTCTCGTGTTACGATAGACTAACCTAGTGTGATTTTTAACCTTCCTCTCTTCGGGAAAGACGATCTTTCGTCGAACCCGAGCACCTCTACACTCTAGCCAAACCACTTCTTACTACCCCTCCCATCCTTCTATGGTGAAATCATCCACACCTATCTGACCCAGCAAAATAACTAACTCCAAAAACTATTCCAAATCATACCCTATTGCAACTTTAATGATTTGCTAAGTGCAGACGAACCTACACTATACATCGAACCGGATAGGAGATAATCCAAATAATCATCTGAATGCCCGAAATTATTTACTAGAGACTTATCATGACACAAATATACTGAATCCAGAAGATTATAATTTTCCGAATTATTCTGATAATTAATTAATTTTCTTAAGGGTTCCAAGAGCTACCAATTGAACATAAAGTGCACTTTTTATATATGAATAAAGCTTCATAAAATCATGATAAATTCTAAACAACAATTTATCAGTAAAGCCAAGATATAACAATTTTTCCAGTTATTTAAGGACTCTAATTTAATTTTGAGAATAAATCATTTTTCCTTTCATTAATGAAGTAAGTGCAGTAAATAATCATCCAAAAATTCTTTATTAATCTTCTAGAGCAGATAATGTCCAAAAAACATCAGTGGCCAAATTTCATAATTCTTCAATGGGAATTGAGATCTAGAATAAATAAATACCAAAATATCAAAAAGCTATGCTTGTGAAGCATGTATTATAAATGTTCTCCTAAAAATCATGAATAAAATCCTACAACTAAATATTGATCTGAAAACATCAATGGCCAGGTTACATAATTTTATAGTAGGTAATTTTCTCTAAATGATTTATTGACCATAATTGCCCTTTTGAAACTTGTGAAGGAAGTACTAAATATAATAAAATAAAAAATGGTAACAAAATTCAGTGATATTCATTTAGACCGAAATCATCTGCTGGTCAAGTTTCATTAGATTCAAATGAACAGAGTAATCAAAATAATTAAAACACCAGTTTGGGCAAATTGATACTTAACAAATATAGTACTAGAAGTATAACCCATAAAATTCTAATAAAAATTAGTAAGGGTTCTACCTAGACAAAAACTTACTCTACCCAAGTTTCACAACTTTTAACTAAAATTTAGTAATTGTGTTACCATATTTAAGCTTCTGCCCTAAAACTAGGGTTAGGGTTTTGAGGTGTCTACCTACCTCCAAATACACTAAGACTCCTACCAGAGGACTTAAGTTATGCTAACATCAACTCTACTGAGTTTTCAAAGTCATACAAGGGAATTTGCTCTCATGTCCTTCACAACCCCCCAAAGCCCTTCCCTAGGGTTTGAGGTTGGATCCAAGGGTAAATCCACCGTAATCCACACCATTTTACCCTAAGGGGTAACAATGGCCAGAATAAACCAGTGGGAGATTCCTCAGCCTCTGTTGAGGGGAGGTAACCACTCTAAGCCCATGGTGCACCTTTTATTCCAAAATACCTTTATAAGGCCTAATTAGCGTTAGGTGATTTCCAATCCAAAACTCATCCAAATGAGTTGAAACTTTGTACAAAGCTAGGTATTGATGCCAGGGACCACTCACCAAAATTTGGGAGGGTTTGAAGATCATTTGACTACTTAATTTAATTACCCTAGCATTATTAAATAAAAACAAAAACTTTAGGCAAAGTGTCTCCAAAAATTCTCATTTTTGGACAGACCCTAGATATGGTTACGATTGGTCCCCTTGTCAAAATTTCACTCCATTTGGACAAGGGATGAAGGGTGGGCACCAATTTGAACCTCAGGTTAGCCCTAGTTATAGGCCCCACCAAAATGGGTACCCTGGCCAAACTCGAAGTCCAAATGGGTCCAAATTAATTTTGGATTAAAGTAGACACATCGGGCTACAACTTTTGTGTTAAAAGTTTTCCCACCAGAGGGCCCTAAGTATTTTTAAAAATTAAAACCATCTACTTTAAAAATTGTGACAAAAAAATGAAATAAATCAACATTTAATTAATTTCTATGCATCTTGCCGCACGAATCTTGGCGCAAATCCAAGGGAAGTCGAGCAGTCATCTTCCTTGAGCCGACGACCATGTTCTTCCGGTTCTGGGTTGCCTTGCGGGCTTTTTTCCCGGCCACCCATCCACTTCCCCAGCCGGCCACCGCCACCACCTCCTTCGTGGATGTGGTGGCTACCCTCAGCCAACGGCACGGTCGCCAGTGGCGGATTTTCCGGTGAACCCGAGGGGTTTGTTTTCGCCTGAAATTCACAGTTTTGGAGAATTGGATCGGGCTCAATTTAGCCCGATTCTTGACCTAAAATATTTCTATGATCTTGCCATGAAGAGAGGAGAGGAGGAGGACCTTTCCGGAGCCTGAATGCGGGAGGAACGATGGGATGCCATGGTCGATGGTAGCGGCGCTCGGCTTCTGAAACAGCACTGTTAACTGCAATGGCTCCTTCAGGTAAGTGGTGGAAAAGAATCTCTTGGATCTAGGGATGCTTTTAAGAAGATAAAATGGGGGAGGGGAGGTGTCTAAATGGTGGTGGCCATTAATGGCCTCTAAAAGGTGATTTCGGTCATGGCAAGGGGTGTGTTCATGGCTCAATCCAGCCAGGAAATGGCTTGAAACTCCTCCTCTTCCACAGAGGAGTTGAATCCAGCATAATGGGGGTGGGGAGGTGAGCCAAAGCTTCAATGGCCATTAATGGCCCTTGAAGGTGAAGCTCGGCCATGGATATGAAGCCACATCCTGACCATGAACAACCACCAAAATGGCCTCCTGGTCTTCCCTGGATAATGTGGGGAGTTGGGCTAGACAATGGAGATTGGCCCTTGGCCTCCTTGGCCATGAATGGCTTACTTCCACCATTTTCTCTCTCCTCCATTAAAGGAAAATGAAGCTTTCTCTCTCTCTCCTAGTCACCAAGTTGACTTGGTCAATCCTATGGTCAAAAGGCAGCCCACTCATACAAATCAATATTCTTATTAAGCCACATGAGGGGGCTTGAGCTTGGGCTAGCCCATTTGTGCTAGGTTGACCCAAAATGGGCTTGGGTTGACTTTGGTCCACCTAGCCTCTAGGGCTGACCCCAATGGATCCTTATTGACCCATTGGCCCCTCTTAGGGTCTAGGTAGGTCTGGGTAGGGTTGACTTGGCACTTTGTAGGTCACATGACCCTTGGTAAGGGCACTTTAACCACTTTAGATCAAGGGTTGACTTGGGTCAACTCAGGCTCTAGAGTTGACCCGAATGGATCTTTGGTGACCCATTGACACCACTTTAGGTCTAGGAAGACCTGGGCAAGATTTTTTGGGCACATTAGAGGCCAATTTCCCTTTGTTAGGGCACCCTGCCTAATTTAGGCATAAGGTGGTACTAGGTCAAATTGGTCACCTTGGGTTGACTCTAATAGACCCTTAAGGCTCTAGTGGGTCTTCTAATAGGTTAGTGGTGTTGTGGTGGGGTCATGGAGTCATGGTGAAACCTTAAGGTCAAACCCTAGGTTTGGTGATGAGGTTGTGTCATAGGCAGACCAAGGTGATTCTCACCATGGCCATTGATTACCTGGCCCATTTTAGCTCCCTATGGCTTTATCATGACCTTGTCATGATCAAAACCACTCTTAGGGGTCTAGTTGGAAATGTGATATTATAAAGGCTTCCCAGAGATGATCTTCACTAGGACTTGAAGGAGCATGGTTCTCATTAGGTTGAAAGTTTGACAAGAGTAACCGTTGATTTTCACCGTTTGTTCGAGATCTAAAGGTCGTGTGTTAACTTATGATGCGGGAAATGGGCCGCATCAGCAGATAACGGGTATTCGGTCTCACGAGTGATGACGAGAAGGGATTGTGGGGTAGAGGAGAGGAGGTCGATGCGGATACGAGGGATAGCACTGAAGGTTGATGAGGAACGGTTGAGAAGATGGTTGCTTTGATGGTTAGCTTTGATGGTTAAGACCGAGAGCGTGAAAGAGAGAGAGGGGGGCTGCTGGCAGCGGCAACAAAAGAGTATTCCCGCTGCGGCTTAAATGTCACTCTTGCGACGGGCTTTCAATCAGATATTACAGCTTGAGTTGAGTCCTTTACACGAGAATATAACGGGTACATGGGAAGGCTGGCAGCTAGAGGAAAGTGGTGGGCCAAAACCCGAATAGGTAATTGTACCTATCGAATTGTAGTACCAAGGTCGTATTTAAACATGGGGTTGTCAAGTACTGCTACTCACGCTTTAACTATTATCCTACTGAAAGATTGATGATGGGGTATTTGAAAAATAAATTAAAATTAAACTGAAACGAAATTAAGATGAAACTATAGATTAAGAGATATCACTTGATCGATGATTCACCATGAAAAGAGATGAGAGAAATAAAAATGTAATTTTATAATTGCAAAATAACTCGACCGTGACAGATCCGAAAATAAGACAAAATCTCGCTAGAGCTTTAGGTCTCCTAACTTATAGACTCTTTGATAAAAATCTTTTTACAAATCAAAGAAGCCTAAAGTTGCATTATCGAGGTGATCCGCACTATTGGATTTGACTCCAATCCGGAGGATTTTCTTTTATAAATTTTGGCCACAAATAAATTTCATTTCTTCTTTCTTTTTTTTGATTGATTTTTTTTCCTTTTTGATTTGACAATATTTTGATAATAACTTTTTTTCATAAAGGAGAGCTCCAAAAATAGGCTTGAAAATTTCCTATTCATTTCAAAGATAAAACACCTTCATAAAAATAATTTTTAAGCTCAAAGTTTTAGTGTGAAAAATAGGGAAGGCATTTTGGCTTTGGTGAAAATAATGAAATGAGAGGTGGAGCTAAAAACAAAGAAAACATGGAAAAGGCCCAAAAATTGTTTTGCAATGGTAATTTTTTTGGTGGGCAAGAAAAGCTCAAACTAATCAAAGGGTGGCCTAAATCATTTCTAAAGAACGTAAAACGACGCAAATGCTTCGATAGTAGCTTGGGACAAGTTCTAGACACCAAGAATGACTACCCCACAAATGAAAAAGTGCTAATATTACCTAGCAACCATTCGTAAGCAACTTGACCGAATAAAAAGACATAACTACAAATTGCTAACTTATAACGTAAAAAACGGATGCCTATATTTAAGAAAGAGAAACTAGTAAAACTAAGCTATGTTAAAATGATAAGTTTAGGAAAACCATTTCAAAGAAATCTAAATAGAACTAAGGCACCGCACGGGCCTACACATCACTAGAAGCAACATAAAAATGAAGATATAAAATAATTTTAGGTTTTGATTTTCAAATAGATTTTAGCACAATTTTTTGATTTTTGTTTTTTTATAATTTTTTTTTGGTTTTGGATTTTATAATTTTTTGGATTTTTGATGAAGTTAAAATAAAAAGCAATATTATAACTATACTAATTTTAAAACACATTTTTTTTTGAGAAAGGAAAGAAGAAAGAAAGAAACTAGACCCTCCCCCATGCTTAAATTCTTCGTTGCCCTCAATGAAGGAAACAAAAAGAAAAAGAGAAGGAGACTGAGAAGAAGAGAAAAATGCAGAAAGTAAATGAAATAAAAAAAAACAGGACTTCCCCGGGTTTGTGATATGAAGGCGGATGTCGCTCCACCATGCTTGCTTTGCAGTGCACTTGATCGTCAGCAGGTTTGACTTGATCCATCTTGATATCAGCAGCGTTGGAGCGACGATCACGAACATGGACTTTAGCCACCGGGAGGAAGAGCAAAATAAAAGCAGAAAAAGAAAGATAGAGTCCGTGGGCAGGTGCCCAAAATTGTTCTTTATTACAATAGTGTATAGTCCGAATAAAAGTTTCATAATAATAATAATAAGTCCAAAAATAAAAATAACAGTTCCACCTTAAAATAAACATTTAAGAGTCCAGAATAAGGTTTTCTTTTGCAGGAGACACAGAATCATTCGAAAAATATAATTTAAGTCTATGCCCATTTACTTTAAAATCACCCTTATCTGGGTGTGAGAGTAGCACAGTTCCATAAGAAAAAACGTCCTTGACAGTAAACAGTCCAGACCATCTTGATTTTAGTTTACCAGGGAAGAGATGTAAACGCGAATTAAAAAGAAGAACCTGATCGCCAGGTTTAAACATTTTAGGGTGGCATAGGTTCTTATCGTGATTCAAATTTGTGTGTTCTTTATAAATTTTATTATTTTCGTAAGCGTACGCTCTCCATTCATCGAGTTCATCCAACTGATTTTTTCTATGCTCGCCGAACGAGTGCGGATCGAAATTAAAAAACTTTAACGCCCAAAACGCACGATGTTCTACTTCTACCGGATGATGACACGATTTTCCATAGACCAATCAGAAAGGAGTACAACCGATGGCGGTCTTGTATGCTGTCTGATAGGCCCAAAGAGCATCGTCTAATTTTAGGGACCAGTCCTTACGAGAAGTAGAAACAGTTTTTTCCAAAATTCTCTTTTACTCTCGATTGACTACCTCGACCTGACCGTTAGTTTGGGGGTGATAAGCGGTGGATAATTTATGGGTAACACCATATTTAGTTAAAACCTTAGTTAGGTGTGCGTTACCAAAATGGCTCCCCCTATCACTAACGATCGCTCGAGGAAAACAAAAATGAGAAAATAATTTTTTTAAGAAGTTTATGACCACACGCGCGTCATTACTTGGTAAAGCTTAGGCCTCCGCCCACCTAGAGACGTAATCTACGACGACTAAATTATATTTATTTCCTAAACTTGAGGGAAATGGGCCGATGAAGTCTATGCCCCACAAATCAAAAACTTCGCACTCGAGAAAATAGTTTTGTTCCATTTCATTTTTATTAGAGATATTTCCAGTCCGCTGGCATCGATCACACCCGCTCACAAAGAGTTGCGCATCTTTAAACATGCTTGGCCAGTAAAAGCCAGCACTAAGAACTTTGTGGGCGGTGCGGTTCGCTTGATAATGCCCGCCAGTCGGACCTTCAAGAACATGTTTTAAAATTTGTTGACCCTCTTCCCGGGAAACACATCTTCTTACCACCTGGTCGGCACAAATGCGAAATAAAAATGGATCCTCCCAAAAGTAATACTTCAACTCAGAAAAGAATTTCTTCTTTTGCTGAGATGAGTATTCCTTTGGGAGGATGCGGGCCACCAGATAATTGGCCAAATCGGCAAACAAGGGGGTTGAAGAAGAAACGTTTAAAGTTCGCTCATCCGGAAAAGAGTCATTAATAAAATTTTCATTTAAAATATCAAGTGTGGGATTTTAAAGACGACAAAGATGATCGGCCGCTAGGTTTTCCGCTCCTTTCTTATCCCGAATCTCCAAGTCGAATTCTTAAAGTAACAGGACCCAGCGAATAAGACGCGGCTTGGCATTCGGTTTAGAAAGGAGGTACTTCAAAGCGAAATTATCCGTGAAAACAATAACTTTAGAAAGAGTAACGTACGGTCGGAATTTATCAAAAGCAAAAATAACAGCTAAGAGTTCTTTCTCCGTCGTGGTGTAATTTTCTTGAGTAGAAGTTAGAGTTTTACTAGCATAGAAAATCAGATGAAAGTTCTTAGCAAATTGTTGTCCTAGAACCGCACCTACCGCATGATTACTCGCATCACTCATTATTTCGAATGGTAAATCCCAAACCGGGGCGATCATAATAGGAGCATTTATAAGTTTTGATTTAATTAATTAAAACGCAGTGAGACAAGATTCATCAAAAACTAAAGGAGTGTCTTTTTCGAGAAGGTGGGTGAGAGGCTTAGTAATTTTCGAAAAGTCTTTAATGAATCGTCGATAAAAACCCACGTGCCCTAAAAAACTTCTAATTGCTTTAATATTTGTAGGTGGTGGTAACTTTTCAATTACTTCAATTTTTGCCTTATCCACTTCAATTCCCTTAGCGGAAATTTTTTGGCCAAGGACTAAGCCTTCACGTACCATAAAGTGGCACTTCTCCCAATTTAAAACTAAATTGGTCTCTTCGCAGCGTTGTAAAACTTTTTCTAAAATCGCTAAACATAAGTTAAATGAGTCGCCAAAAATAGAAAAATCGTCCATAAACACTTCGATTATTTTTTCTACGTACTTATCAAAAATAGCAAGCATACACCGCTGAAAAGTAGCGGGTGCGTTGCATAAATTGAAAGGCATTCTACGATAAGCAAAAGTTCTGAAAGGGCAAGTGAATGATGTCTTCTCTTGGTCTTCGGGTCTGATAGGGATTTGGAAGTATACCAAAAGACCGTCGAGAAAACAATAAAAACTATGACCGGATAAGCGTTCTAAAATTTGATCGATAAAGGGGAGGAGGAAGTGATCTTTACGAGTGGCATCATTCAATTTACGGTAGTCAATGCACATCCTCCATCCCGTTACCGTCCGAGTTGGAATTAAATCGTTATTTTCATTTGTTACTACCGTGACCCCACCCTTCTTAGGAACAACCTTGACCGGACATACCCACTGGCTATCGGAAATAGGATAAATTATCCTCGTATCTAATAACTTAAGAACCTCGCCCTTCACAACCTCTTTCATATTAGGATTAAGTAGACGTTGAGGTTGGACTACTCCCTTCGAGTTATTTTCAAAGAATATTTTGTGGGTGCAAAAGGAAGGGCTAATGCCAGGAATATCAGAAATTTGACACGCTATAGCTTGGCGATACTTTTGTAGTAGTTCGATCAAATGATCGTTTTTGGATTGAGAAAGCAAAGCCGAGATTATAACGGGCAATTTTGAATTTTGTTCAAGAAACGCATATTTGAGGTGATCGGGAAGGGGTTTGAGTTCTAAGTTTGGTGGTACATCGTAAGAGTTCTTTAAAACTTTTTCATTTTCAAAAACAATATTTTCATAATTTTTTTTAAACACTGGTTCATTTGCAAAGTTGGCTTGCGCGGACATAGCCGTGTCTTCAAAAACATTTGTAGAAATATCAGAAAAAGAGGAAGAAAAATCATTGGAAGAAATATTTGAGAGAAGAAGAGAGGAGTCTTCATTTAAACATCGAGGAAAAAACATGAATCGTCATTTTTTAAAGAATTTTTCATGGATTGGTTTATAGAAAATGTGACATCGTCATCTCCCACACGCAAAAAACAACTTTCCGTTACTAACATCGATGACCGCTCGAGAGGTGGCTAGGAAGGGTCGGCCAAGGATAAGAGGGACCTCGACGTCCTCTTCAATATCGAGAATGACAAAATCCACCAGGAAGATGAATTTGTCGACCTTCACTAACACATCCTCAACGATACCTAACGGATACTAAATTAACCTATCAGCTAGCTGGATACTCATTCTTGTAGGGCTAAGAGTGCCTAATCCTTACTTCTTGAATAAAGAAAAAGGCATCAAATTGATGCTCGCTCCAAGATCCACTAACGCATGTTTTACAAATAGGTCGCCAAAAACACAAGGAATTGAAAAACTACCCGGGTCATTTATCTTTTTAGGAAGATTAGAGTTCTTAACGACCGCCGAGACTTCTTCATTTAACGTTTCATGTGATAATTTTTCCAATTTCGTCTTGTTCGTTAATAAGTATTTAAGATATTTGGCGTACTTAAGCATTTGACTAATTGCTTCATGAAACGGCAAATTAATATGAATTTGTTTAAATATTTCAAGAAAGCGTTGATATTGATTATCTAGTTTTTCTTTCCTAAGTCGAGCCGGATAAGGAGGTGGCGAAAATTATTTTATAATAACCGGGGCATCATTTTGAACGTCATCTTTTTCTTTTTCAAAATCAGAAAAAACAGATATATCTTTTTCTTTTTCAAAAGTAGATTTTTCATTTTCCAAAGGGATAATTGTTTCCGTAGTAGGAGAGATAGTCACCTTTGGCTTTTCCCTTATGGTGGGCTCGTTAACAACCTTACCACTCCCGAGGGAAATCACATTTACGTGCTCCCTTGGGTTAGGTTCAGTGTTCGAGGGAAGAGTTCCAGTTGGTCTCTTGGAAAAAACCTTGGCAAGTTGCCCGACCTGGTTTTCTAAATTTTTCATCAACCCTGTTAAGTTTCTAATAGTAGCATCATTCGAGCTGATATATCTAGATAAAATTTCTTACAAAGAGAGTGTTTTTTTGAAGATTTTGGTTTTGTTTTGGTGGTGGTGGTGGAGTGAAATCGTGTGGTGGACGTACGATGTTAGTATTACTACTCCAAGAAAAGTTAGGATGGTTATGCCATCCAGGGTGATAAGAATTCGTAGCAGCATTAAAACCAGGAGGACAATAAAAATTCGAAAAAGCAGAAAAATTGTTCGCAGAATTATTTTGAGAAGGCCTGGGTATGTTCCCCAGATAATCCACCTGCTCGTCAGCAGCAGCAGCATTCACATTTTCAAATACCTTAGCAGCGGAGGCAGCAGTCATCTCCAAAATCATCGTGTTCAGCATTTCCACTTGCATCGCCAGTTGCGTCACCGAATCCACTTTATATATACCTTCAGGTTGAGATGGGCGAGACCTAGATGAATTCCACTGATAAGTGTTCATCGCCATGTCATCGATAAGCTCAAGAGCGGCTTCCGGAGTTTTGCGATCCAAAGAACCAGCGGAAGCAGCATCTATCATTTGCTTAGTTTCTTGATTTAGCCCATTGTAAAATGTCTGGACCTGTTACCATACAGGCAGAGCATGATATGGGCATCTTCTCAAAAGTTCTTTGAACCTCTCCCAAGTGGCATAGAGGGTCTCAGAAGTAATTTGAGAATATGAAGTAATATCATTTCTTAATTTAGCAGTTTTGGCGGGGGGAAAGTATCGAGAAAGAAATTTTTCAGTTAATATGTTCCAAGTAGTGATTGATCCTCTTGGAAGAGAACTCAACTACTCTTTGGCTTTGGTCCTTAAGGAGAACGGGAAGAGTCTTAGCCTTATAGCATCGTCTGAAACACCATTAATTTTAAAGGTGTCACAGATTTCAAGAAAATTGGCAATATGCAAGTTCGGATCTTCATCTTGCAATCCGTCGAACTGTACATATTGCTGCACCATTTGTAGATGCTAGGATTAAGCTCGAAGTTATTGTTCGCAATTGCAGGTCAAACAATACTTGTTTCGGTCCCTTCCAAGTTGTGTCGAGCATAATAAGACATGGTCCTTTGCTGAGCCATACCTGGGTTAGGGTCTCCCATTGCAGAATTAAAATTACAATCCCCGTATGAATCCTCAACCACTGTTTGAGACGTGGAAGCCCCGAATCGCAGTTGTCTCCGAAAGGAGCGTTCGATTTCTGGGTCCAAATCAACAAGTAGCGACGGATTCGTGCGGGTCATGCACTAGAAAAGTAAACGAAGGAGAATGGAAATGAAAACTTGAAAAAAAAAGAAAAAGAGAAGAAAGGAATTTTTTTTTTTTGAAAATAGATTTTTTTATGGATTGGCTCTTGAACTTCCCAAGGGCTACCTGGTGAAGGATTCGCAAGGTACTATGTAAAATGGTGGCGCTTACAGCCCCTTACCCTTTTCGAGAGAATTTAGGTTGGGAAGAAATAAGATGATGTGAGTTGATTATAATAATAAAAGAAAATATAAATTATATTTTTTTTTTGCAGAAGTAATAGCGAAAGCTTTTTCAAAATATTGACGAAGAAAATCCCTGGCAACGACGCCAAAAACTTGGTGGGCCAAAACCCCAACAGGCAAGTGTACCTGTCGAATTGTAGTACCAAGGTCGTATTTAAACACGGGGTTGTCAAGTACTGCTACTCACGCTATAACTATTATCCTACCAAAAGATTGATGATGGGGGATTTGAAAAATAAACTAAAATAAAACTGAAATGAAATTAAGACGAAACTATAGATTAAGAGATAGCACTTGATCGATGATTCACCATGAGAAGAGATGAGAGAAATAAAAATGTAATTTTATAATTGCAAAATAACTCGACCGTGACAGATCCGAAAATAAGACAAAATCTCGCTAGAGCATTAGGTCTCCTAACTTATAGACTCTTTGATCGAAATCTCTTTACAAATCAAAGAAGCCTAAAGTTGCATTATCGAGGTGATCCGCACTATTGGATTTTACTCCAATCCGGAGGATTTACGTCATCCTATCTCTAGGATTGCGTGCAACTCCTTCCTTCTTTGAGTGGTCTTTCAAATCACGAGTCTCTCGATTACTATGAAATGAGAATAAGGCCTACTACCGTATACCGGAAATACGGAGTCGACACAAAATAAATCAAAGAAGGATCGAGCAAAATTTTTGCAAAAATAGAATTACGAAGTAAGAAAGATTCT
This sequence comes from Platanthera zijinensis, assembly GCA_039513925.1. Classification (NCBI taxonomy): domain Eukaryota; kingdom Viridiplantae; phylum Streptophyta; class Magnoliopsida; order Asparagales; family Orchidaceae; genus Platanthera; species Platanthera zijinensis. Next base: position 84,644,804 of record CM077082.1, read on the forward strand.
TATCTCAATTCATGGATCCTCATGATCAAATGCTACAAGGAAATTAGGTACGCATATTGGAAAAGAGAACGACAATAATAAGAGAAGAAAATATCATTTTCATTGATTGATAAAAAGTGAGTACACGATACTTAAATAAGAAAAGATTGCAATTAAAGGAAGAACTATTACAACAATAAGAAATCTAAAGAAGAAAATTTGCTTTTGAACTCTCTTGCTCTCTCAAAAATCCAACTTACAAAACATGAGACCATGGGATCCTTTTATAAGAGATGGATAAGCTTCAAGATTAGGGGAGACAAAGGGGTGGCCGACCACATCAAGGGGAGAAGGTTCATGCACTTTATTGATGAAGGGGAGAGAGAAAAGAGGGGGTTCAATGTATTTCATTTATGGGAATGAAAAATAAAAATATAAAATAAAGAAGGAGGGATGAATGGAAGTTTGTAGAAGGGGAAAAGGGATGGGGCCGGCCACATGCATGGGAATATTCATGCATGTAATAAATGGAGACAGAGGGAGAGAGAATGAATGAGGTGGCAAAGTGCATGCATGAGAGTGAAAGGTGGCCGGCCTTGCTAAGGGGCTGCTTTCTTGGGCTCGGGTAGAGGGGAATAAGGGGAACCTAGGTGGGATTTAGTGGGCTCGGGTAGGCTAGGGGCTGCACCAAATTGTAGAGGGCCAGCCACATGCATTAAAGGCTCCGGTTGGAGATTGTAATGGAGGCCAGGATGCACCATGTGGAGGGGCTGCATCATGCTCTCGGGTAGGGGCTTCACAAGAGGTGGGATGGACGTGAGCTGCTCCAAATATAGAGGCTCGGGTAGGCTGTACCAAAGAAGGGCCGGCCACAGCATGTTGAAGTCGGGCTACATATGAGCTGCCCCATATCTAAACTTGTGGGCTCGGGCTTGGGCAAGGTGGCTGCTCCAAGTTGAGGGCAGCACTTGGTCTTGTGTGGGCTTGATCCTACAACAAAAAATAAATACAAAACATAGATTAGTTTAACAAAGTTAAAAAAATAAAACATCTAGTAAAAAAAACAACATATCAATAACATTCAAACATTAAAATAAAATAACAAAACATAAATAAACATAACATAATATATAGGAACATAATACATATAATAAGACTATATAGATTTTAATATCAAAACATAAAATGACATCATAACAAGCATACAAAACACAAAATTATAATAAAACGTAACGATTTTAACTACTTAATTACCCCAAAAAAGGATGACTAAAACTAGTCATTAGAAAGACGATGCCAGAGATCGTGCGATTTTATTAAAGAGGACGATAGACCATATGGTTAGCTGACCACACTGCTCGCTACTTCAAGCCGAGCAGACTGCGTGATCAGGACAAGAAGACAGCTGAGGTTGCTGGAGCCAAGGCCGGGGAACATGCCGCAAGGGCTAGCCGCGCGGACAGGAAAGTTGTGTCTGCATGTTTGGATGTGTCGGCTCTGTCGTCTGTTGTGTGTCGTGTCCTTCAAATTAGAGGTATGGAGGCCTATTTATAGGCTCAGGCTGGAGACGTTCCTGGTAACGTTAACCCCGGTAGGGCGGTGAGTTCTGATTGAGTTTGCGACATGATGCATACTGAGGAGGCAGGTTGCCGACTGCAGATAAGAAGCCAACGCTAGGGAAGTCGGTGCTTCTAGAGGTCTTCATATTGAGTCCGCCTAGCTCGTGGCAGACAGGATGAGTCCGTATTTTCTTTTGGAGGCTTGTCCCCACTGCTTGGTGACAAGAGCTTGGCGACCTGGTGATGAGTATGATTTATATAGGTTTTAGGACTCATCTAGGCTTGTTTTCTCACTCTTGAACTTCAGTTTTAGTATGTTATCATTGATATTTCATTTATTTTGCTTATCACGTGAAGTGCATATTTTGGCTCATTATGGTGTGCAATTGCGCACTATTTTGTTGAGGATAAGCACATGGTACACCCAATGTTTCTTTTTGTTGTTATTGTTTCCATTTTGTTGCTGGGAGCTGGTGCTCTAGTTGGTTTCATTGTTGTGCAGGTAGGCGGGATGCCCCAGATTCATTTTCCAGTTTTTGTGTAAAATGCACGGTCTTCCCCATTTCTTCGCGCACAGTTTCATTGCAATCGTGCGTTTCACACAGCAATTCTAGGGACTTCTATTTCTACCCGTGCATTTTTTCCCCGCATGGTTTATGCCAAACCATACGAGAAGGAATCGCACGGTCTGCACATTTTCTCTTTATTGCTACATTCTGGGGTAAATAGTGTGTTTCCTTCGCGCACGGGCAAACGCGACCGTGCGTGAGTAAAACACACAGTTCCCCTGTTTTACCCTATTTTCTGCGCTCCGTGTTTACCCGTGGAATTTCCTTCACGTATGGGTTGAAGCGCTTGTGGGCGAGTAAAACACACAGGTCAAAGCATCTTCTTCTGCGATCAAGATTTGTAAGTTAATAACGCACAGTTAGCGCACGGACGTGCGCAGGACCGTGCGTGACCATTTTTCTGATCTTTTCTATTTAAGCATAGATTTTCTACCATTGAAGGACAGCTCGTTTCCCAGCCAAATCCTCCACGTTTTTAGGGCAAAATCCACCGTTCCACCAAGGGGAGAAGATCCGGACAATCATTCAATGCCAAATCCAAGCCGGAGCTTCCTCCCGGCCTCCTCCTTCATCCTAGAGCTTCGAAATGGGATTTTATCTAGCTCTCTCCACCAGGCTAGGGAAGTTGTGACATCTTCCATCGGCTCGTGACATGAAGAAAACGGGTTCATTGGTAGTGAGTGACAACCTCCTCTACCCTAGATGTAGTTGAGGACCGAGCTAGGGTGCGGACAGACAACCCAGCGAATCCTACCGTGAATCCTCGGTGAGACTTCAGATCCGGTCAATTTCGCACACTTTTCTTCTCTTATTGTGGATAGTTTATTTGAACTCTTTCTATTAGATGAAGTAATCTTATATTTGTTAAACGTTCGTATGTAATCATGTCTATTAGATTGTATGTGTTCGTTATTTGCTTGAGGTGCGCCTATTTGTCCATCAGCCATCCATCCGTTCTTGCCGTTCTAGCAATTGCTAGAAGTGCGTGTAGCGAAAAGGTGCTTACGACCCTCATATTTTGATGTTCTTTTGGTTCTTACACTTGCCTACTCGCCCATCTTCCCAGCGAATCGGTGCATAGCGGCCCGTGTAGTCTTCCATTCTTCCTGGAGAAGCGATGCATAATGGCATTGCATAGGAGTAGTTTGTAGTGTTTTATTTTACTTTTCCGCAACCTTCAAAACCCCCTGTCATGAACTCTAACCTAAGGACTTCAATCTCAATTCCTCCTCGATATTAAATCCCCCCTTACTGTGTTCCTTTAAGAGATCAATACTTGGGAAAGCCACCCATTTTATATTACTTGTGTGACTGGTACACTTGCCGTTCAAATGCATCAAGTTTTTGGCATCGTTGTCGGGGAACACAGTCATGCGAGTTTTTGGAGAGGGAGATAGGAGACAGAAGCCCTATTCCATTTGATTATTTCATGTCTCTTATTTGCTTTTGTTTTTAGATTTTGTTGCTTATTTTTCTTTATTCCTTTTTTAGTTTTAGTTTTTCTGCAGCAAACATTTGTTTTCTTTTATATACTAACGTGTAGTTAATTTTTGCTTAGAAAATTCTATTGGTGAATTATTTGTGATTGCACCATGTATTCTTATATGAATATCCATTGTCAATTGTGTGAGGATTATAGACAAGGTAGTGATGAGTGCCCCACTGAAGATTGGGAGCATAATTCTAGTGGTTCAGTGTATGGAGCACCGTACTCTATTGGTACTTCATGCATTATACCGAGGTCTTATGGTCACTTCCCTTCTACGCCATCACCTTGTTCTTTTTCCTATCCGGTCCAACATGGACCGAGGGGTAATGGAAAACGGTGTTTGTGTTGTCGTAGCACCGAGCATGTGTTGAAAGATTGCATAGAATTTTAGCGCCAGTTGGAGGAGGATGATGAACCGGGTATCCGATTCACTCTATCGCCCTCTCAAATGGATGCCCCTTCTAATTCTGATGGTGTATTTGCGGTACCACCTTGTCTATGTGAAACTGCTGTGAATATACCCCTCCAACTTTCTGCTGATCGGTGTGACGACATTATGGTGATGTCTCTCCCTATGCATTCTTCCCCTCTTATTGATTCACCCCCAGAGGAACCCACACATAATTTCTCTTATGTTGTAGTTCCTCCGCCTTCTTTACAAGAATTATGTATCCCTATTTTTAGTGAGTCGGTCGATGATGTTAGGACAGATTGTGATTCTGAGCCTGAGGATGTGCCCATGTGTGACGAGGATATTATTTTCATTAATGGAAAGTATTACGTCTTGGAGAATGTGGAAGCACCGAGGTACGTTGATGAGGAGATCCTCTTTGTTGAGGAAGTTTCAACTTCCTTGATGGATGAGGAGGTCCAAACCACCACTGAGGACCTCGAGCTTGCGGATTACCCTCGCCATGACTTATATGACGCCGACTATGATCTATGTTTAGATCCTGCTGGGAGTGAGCTGGGACCACTCCCCCCATTTCTGATTATTTTAGTTTTTCATCTCATTCATTTCTTGATCCTCTTTTTATATCTGAGCCCGTGTGGGTTGAGTCTTCGTAGGTGCATCATGAGGAATTGGAGCTTTCAGCTCGAGTCATCGATTATAGAATCCTCTTTTGTGAGGTGGTTGATTCCTCCTTTGTTGAGGAAGCTCCATTGATTGCTTTCTCCTCCTGCCGTCTCGCTGTAGTAAAGGATACCTAGCTGGGCAAGGATTTATTTTGTGGTGAGTTGAGCGAGGACCAGTGCTCCTCCTCTTCTTACTTCCTATTTCCTTTGCCTACGAGGAGCGGGTATGATTATTTAGGCAGAGGGGTAGCTGTTTTATCGCCGTATCGGTACTCGTTACCGAAACGTAAAATGCAACAGTTACCTGTGCACTTTTCTTTTCATAGGCCTATTAGCTAGAAATGTATAGAATTTAATAAGTCGTGTTGGGCGGAAAATAACCCCAGTAGTTATCTTATATTTGCTTCATTTTTAATTTTCATGTCTATTTTAGTTTTAGCATTTTTTTGTATATTTTACTTTTGCTTTTGAGGAGCTCACCCCTGCAGGTATTCATGAAAACTTCGCTTTGGTGGGGTCGTGATTCTTCGTATAGCGGGCCTGCTTCTAGTTTTTCAAGCATCTTCTGGTATGCTCACTAGCTGAGTATCGGGTAAATTCTTCCCTTAGCCCTATCAAATTTTAATTTCATTATCATATGATGTGTAGTCTAGTGTAAGTCTAGAGGAGAGCAATATTGTTACCTTTCACACGCGCACATTTCATGTGCATACTAGAAGCTTTTATCATTTTATTTTGATTAGTTCATAGCATCGCACATCACTGCAGCCACATGAGCGCGTGCTTAGTTGTTAGCGTACTGCGAGTTAAACTCATTTCTTTTGTATGATTTGGAAAAGTTTCTGTGCATGCATAGGATTGTGAGACAGAGTAAAATGTTGACTCTTGTAGTGCTCCTAGTCGAATGTTCTCATCTCGTATAGAAATTGGAGTAGATTAAATTTTTCTTTATGCTTATAGTTTTATATTTTGCTGTTTACGTAAATACTTTTTATTCTACTCAAAAGTTGGTGAATCCGGTATGAATCAAAAGGTAGTATAGGGATGTGTGTAGCCATCACTAGACACGTTTTGCTCGAGTCGGGAGGAAGGATCATCTTTCTCGGTGGCTAAGAACTTTCCCCAAGCTACTCTCGAAGTATTGGTGCATGGTTAGTCTAGCGTGAGTGTGATGTAAGACATCATTTTTGCCCGATTGAGCTTTGTACCATTCCAAACGTTGTATCCTCGCTAAGCCCCATTGTGCCTACCCCTTCTTTTTATTCAGCTCCACCATTATTTCACCAAAGCCTCATAGACAATCCTAGTCGCACACCCAAGTTGAGATTTAGTGTTTTACGTTTGTATTTTGGGATGTGATGTGCTGGTATTCATGGGAATATGTGGATGTGCTCCAAGGTTTATATTTGCTGAAATTGTAGAAATAAAAAGATTAAAAAAAATTATATGTGAAAAAGAAAAGTGAAAAGAAAATGTTTGATTGAAAATCTTTTTGGAAATGTGATTAAATTTGGGGTAGGCGGTGCACACACCCATATGTTAAAAGTTAATTCTGGGGGTGTGGTGTACCTGTATGTATTGCAGTTAGCATTGGATTATTTTTATGCTAGCTCATTTGGGTTAGGTGCCTAGCCTTCCTGTGTATCTTTGTTTACCTCACCCTAACCCAAGCCCCACGATTATCCTAACGTCCTACGGATTCCTTTGGAGGTGATCCTAATCCCCACTCTTTAGCAAAGCTCACCTTAGTGTCCCGTCTACTTTCTTCCTATGCATGACCGGTAGATTCACCGTGATTCAATTTTTGAGTAATAATAAAATTTTGATACGTATTGTGAAAAGTATAAACTATTTTGTATACTTAGAAATTTCTTCTATTATATTTGTACGCGTACGAGCATGTGACTTCGCATGATACTCCGTATCACAATTTCCTTTTGAGCTAAATCCTTTTCCTTATATGCTTAGATTTTTGTTTGCTCGGGACGTGCAAACAGGTAAGTCTAGCGGTGTGATGAGTCCAATTTATATAGGGTTTTTAGGACTTATCTGTGCTTGTTTTCTCACTCTTGCACTTCACTTTTAGTATGTTATCATTGATATTTCATTTATTCTGCTTATCACGTGAAGTGCACATTTTGACTCATTATGGTGTGCAATTGCGCACTATTTTGTTTGGGGTAAGCACATTGTGCTCCCCATGTTTCTTTTTTTTGTTGTTGTTTCCATTTTGTTGTTAGGAGCTGGTGCTCCAGTTGGTTTCATTGTTGTGCTGGTAGTCGGGATGTCCTAGATTCATTTTCCAGTTTCTGTGTAAAACACATGGTCGTGCGCATTTCTTCGCGTAAGGTTTCAGTACAATCGTGCATTTCACATAGCAATTCTGGTGACTTCTGTTTCTAACCGTGCATTTTGTTCCTGTACGGTTTAGGACAAACCTAGCGAGAAGGAATCGTATGGTCTGCACATTTTCTCTTTATTCCTGTATTCTGGGGTAAAAAATGTGTTTCCTTCACGCACAGGCAAACGCTCCCGTGCGTGAGTAAAACGGACGGTTCCCATGTTTTACCCTATTTTCTACGCTCTGTGTTTACCCGTGCGATTTCCTTCACACACGGGCAGAAGCGCCCGTGTGTGAGTAAAATGCAATGGTCAATGCATCTTCTTCCGCGATAAATATCTGTAAGTTAATAGCGCACGGTTAGCGTACGGTCGTGCGCAGGACCGTGCGTGACCATTTTATGATCTTTTTCTATTTAAGCCCAGATTTTCTGCCATTGAAGGACAGCTTGTTTCCCAGCCAAATCCTCCGTGTTTTTTGGGCGAAATCTGCCGTTCCATCAAGGTGAGAAAATCCGTGCAAGCATTCAACGCCAAATCCAAGCCAGAACTTCCTCGCGGCCTCCTCCTTCATCCTAGAGCTTCAAAAGGGGATTTTATCTAGCTTTCTCCACAAAGCTAGGGAATTTGTACCATCCTCCACCGCCTTATGACACGAAGAATATGGGTTCATCTGGAGTGAGTGACACCCTCCTCTACCCCGGACACAGTTGAGGACCGAGCAAGGGCGTGGATTGACAACCCGGTGAATCCTACTATGAATCCTCGATAAGACTTCAGATCCGGTCGATTTCGCACACTTTTCTTCTCTTGTTGTTTATAGTTTAGTTGAAGTCTTTGTATTAGATTCAGTAATCTTAGATTTGTTAAACGTTCATATAAAATCATGTCTATATGATTGTATGAGTTTGTTATTTTCTTGAGGTGCGCCTATTTGTCCATCTGCCATCCATTCATTCTTGTCATTCTAGCAATTTCTAGAAGTGCGTGCAGCGAAGAGGTGCTTACGACCCTCATATTCCCCTATTCTTTTGGTTCTTACGCTTGCCTACTCGCCCATCCGACATGCGAATCAGTGCATAGTGGCCCGTGTAGTCTTCCATCCCGCCTAGCGTAGCGATGCATTGCGGTATTGCAAAGGAGTAGTTGTAGGGTTTTATTTTCCTTTTCCACAACCATCAAAACCCCCCATCGTTAACTCTGACCTAAGGACTTCAATCTTAAGTCCTCCTCGATATAAACTCCCCCCTTACTGTGTTCCTTAAATAGATCGATACTTTGGAAAGCCACCCATTTTATATTACTTGTGCGACCGGTATAATTACCGTTCAAACGCACCACTTAGCGGACTGAATAGAGCAGGTCACACATGCTGTTGGATGAAGCGAGTTCGTCAGCTGGTGAGCGGAGTGTCCACCTCCCTCGGGTAGATAGAGGCTGAGTCCTCTACTTTCTAGCGAATAGGAGCAGGTCCCCCCTACTAGAGGAGAGCTCGCAACCTTCTGGCGGACTGGAGTTGTGTCCGCGTTGTATTGTGCGGTCAGGTGAAGGGGGTTCAGCCCTACTGCCAAGTCCTTCCTCAGGCGGACTTAGACGGAGTACGCCCACTGTAGGCGGACTGAGTGGTTGGTTGCTTGAGGTGGTGCTGGTTGAATGTCCTGCTTCCAAGTCATTCCTCAAGTGAACTGAGATGGAGTCTGCCACTGCTGACGGGCTGAAGGGGAAGGCCGCTGAAGGTGGTGCGGGTTGATCATCCTGCTGATAAGTCCTTCCCAAGGAGAACTAAGACGGAGTCCGTACACTGCTGGCAGATTGAAGGGGCAGTCCACTCGTGTTGGTTGGCGACCTAAAGGATTGTCGCTTGGCGATGTGGTAGTTTCACTTACTTGTTGTGCGACCTGCAGGTGTGGGCTGAAGAAGAAGGCCGCGACTCCTGCCGAGCAAGCGTCTACTTGATGGTCTTAGAGGATAGCAATGAGAGTCTACCACTTAGTTGGGTAGTCCGCACCTGTTGGAATAAAAAAATCATTGTGTTGTTTGCCGACCTAACCGTGTAGCCTGCAGGTGCGGACTATGGAAGCAGTTTGCAGCCCCTGCAAAACAAACATCTACTGCGTGACTTGGGCGGTTGGACTGGGAAGACCGCCCTAGCCGCGTGGACTGAGCGGATAGATAAGTCAATCCGCCCGACCTTTAGAAGGAAGATGAGACAGGCCGCGACCTTCAAGGAGAACCTAGAGTACGTCGCAACTTGCGAGCTAGCTACCTTGTGAGGGATCGCAGATTTCTAGGTTAACAATATAGTAGAGTGGAACAACACATCATATGTGCGCAACAGAATAAATAAACAAAAACAACCCAAAAGAATAAAGGATCTTGCGATCTCCATGAATCAAGAAATAAAATAATAAAATAAGACATTATACCTAAGAGGGATTGAGTCTCTACTCAACCAAGATGTTCAATGATCCAATCTAGAAATAGGCTACTGAGACCACAAAGAAATAGATTTATGACGCTACACATATCTACACGAGCAATAGAGAACCCCAATATCTTGTCCCATAAGAATTGGGTTGGTGAAGGACTACTCCTTACGTCTCCATAAATTGCTAGATTCATTTCTAAGAGAGGCGGCGATAAGAAGAAGTCACGACGGGATCTGGGGGAATTGACTGCATCAGAAGCCCGCACATCAGTCACACCCACACACAAGAAAACCTATTTTTAAGTCTATTTATATACAAGAATAACAAATATACAGAAGTCCTCTAAGAAGTCAGCGAAAACTTGACTTGTGTCAATATGTGTCGACTTGTAGACGATGTGAGTCGATAAGATCTCAAAGTAACATCGATAAGCATTGAAAAGCACTCGACAGAACTTGCATCAACACGAAGTCAACGCACTTGCATCAAATAGAAGTCGATGAAACGTCGAAATGTACTCGACATTGGGTCAATTAGAATCAGCAGACACATCAAGCTTGGATGCGCTGATAGGAATTTGACGTGCGTCGATACACACACGACGTGCATTGTCATGCACTCGATGCAACCTGTTAGTAACATTAATTTCATAGTAGGTGTTCTCTACTCATATCTCATATGAGTGAGGCCAACACAATCCTTATTCTAACTTCTCCAAGTACTCTAATGTTCAACCCTATAGGCTCAAATCGGGTTGGAAGTGAGACTAACTGTTGAGTACTTCCAGATCACCATAAGAAGACAAATAAGAAACTTGCACATCATTAGTATGTTTGTTGTGACCTCATGCTCATGTAGGAAAAAATGAAGTAAGCCATGTATTTCTTTACATTGCAAATATATTTTCTTACTTGTGGACTAGTTGATCCACTAAACCGATGGGCGCAGTTTCTTAAGCTCTAAATATAAAACCATGTTTTTTAAACTTAAATCATATGTTTTTTTATACAAAATAGATGAGGGTGTGGTTTCTTCCTGAGTGTCTATAGTTGTACCCTATATGGTGTGGCATCACGTCACACATTTTCTCTTACTCTAATAATTTGCGATTGTTGAGAAAATATGGGACGTGACATCAGAGATGGGAAAGTGTAACACTCCATTTTTTACCCAATAAAAATAGCAAAGTCTGGATTTTAGAGCTAATGCTGGCGATAATGAAATTGCTGGTGATAGAGATTAGGGCGATGTAGTCAATAAAATGATGCAATTGACAAAACGATGCAGTCTACAAAACGATGAAGTTGATTTGCTAATGCTGGCGATAGTGGTATTGCGTGGAGATATTATGTCACGTGGTAGATGGACATGTGTTAGTTGATTGTGAAGCAACTATTGAGCGACACTAACTTGGTCAAGCCGCCACCGCTAGAGATTTACCCATGTGATAACGATATCGTCTGGTGATAACAATTTTTTCAGAATGATAAAATTAAATCGGGTCATCCATTCTATTTGGCATTGAGATCTTATAGCTGGGATTAAGCCTGAGAGTCTGAAGTGGTTGAAGAGTATTTTCTCCTCTCATTCTCTATTTCTCACTCTCTGTCTCTTCAAGATGAGAAAACAAAGAAGAAGGAGGAAAGGGGAAAGGAAGGAGAGGAATAAGAAGGATTAATGCAACCATTGGGGGAGCTTTTGTGCCTGGAGTTGGGACCCAACAGTAGATCCACGAAGAAGAAAGTGTTGCGAGCTAATTCATACGGATGAACTACGATATCATGGAAGAAAAATGACCTTCAAGGGTAACGATTCTCCTTCTAAACACTAAGACATGCTAGTCTTTTAAATTGTTATAATTGCATGAATGTACCTCCTCTAATTATTGGGAGGTAAGGCTTTCAATGGGTGGATATGGAGTATCCAGGGTATAAATTGCATATAGAGTCCAGATCGATGTATGGACGAAGGCATGTTGTGTGAAACCCATTTGCGACAGGTTAGTCCAGATTGGTGATGTTTTATTTGCATGTCAGAGAAGACTTTGTGGGAAAATTTTGTCGTATTTCTAGTTCTGGGTGTTGTAGTGTGCTACAATGAGTACTAGAGGCCAACTCTACGAAAACACCCGCAATTCTGTCGATATCTCCCAGTGATAGTTACTATCGCTGGTGATAGCTCGAAGGCATCCATTGTGATGAATGAGAAACTTTGGTCATGTGGATTGGGTGTCTAACATTAAAATATTGTAGGCCTTCTGTGCTTAGCTTGGTGGCTTTGTGTGCCGACTATATTCATTAATGTTGGATAACGTGTTAACGGGCCGAGATGAAACCGTACCCACATCGTGATAGTGAGATTCCGATGATTTTTTGCATGGGAAAAGTTGATCTGAACCCGTTCCATGCTAGTTGGTGAAGAGATATCCTCTCTGTGCACCATTTAATTTTGGGGAAGTTCGTAAGACAATGTTGCCTTGATGATAATAGCTCAAAGTAACCATCTAGGTGAGTGATACTTAGGATAGTGGTGGGACTTGAAATTCTGTAACCGAAAGTGTGTTGATAAGTCATTAATAATAGTAATTTTAATATAATATTTATCTAAGAAAAAGTTATATTTTATTTTGTTTTTATGAATACTGTTACTAATTACTTTATTTTCTATTTTCAGGTTTATCTGGGCTGCCAATATCAATTTGGATCTTGCAGGACAGATCAGGAGATGAAATAGAGAAAAGATGGAAAAATCATAGTTTACACGCCTCGGTCACGGGCGTGACCATTCGATCACGGGTGTGACCAGTCTAGGACCTCCAGAATTCGTTTCCACGTCATATAAAAATTACACGCCCAGGCACGGGCATGACCTTTGGGTCATGGGCGTGACTGCCAGGCATGACATACAGGCATGTTGCGCATTATGAAGCCAGTTTCAGATCCAGACGGTTTTCAGCTCATAAGCCCTAAGTCACGCCCATGACATAGGGGAGTTACTTTCCCATAACTGCAAGATTTAACTCCCGCCATTTCTCCTTCCCGCCATTTCTAGCCACAATACAGATATGCCCTAAGTCACAGGCGTGAACTAGGGGCGTGACTTACAGTTTTTAGGAAGTTTTAGTAGTTTATTTCCACATGTTCTTGCATTTTCTTTATTGTAATTTCAATTTCATAGTTTATGTTTTTATTCAAGTATTTTTTCTTTATGAAATCATGTCTTACTTTTCCTTTCTCTTATGTACTTCTTTTATAATGATGAGTAGCTAATTCAATTTAGCACTTGATCATGACAATCTTTAGAATAAAATAAATTTCTTTTTTTTCAAACTCAATTATTTTCGCTTAAATTTATCTTTGATTTTGATTTTCGATCTGTATCTTAGATTTACCGAGAGGTTGTGGATATGAGTAGATCACTGAAAGTTAGAAGGATTTGCATGCTCTCCTTGAGATAGGATGACATGAATATTCCGGATTGGAGTCAAATCTAACACTGGGGTTCAGTGCATAAAACAAGCTTAGGTGTTTTGACTGGCCGAGAGGTCTTAATCGATCAACCTAAGTTTATTCGAGAGTGTATTCTCGAGAGTGGCGCTCTTGTAAATTGGGAACCTCAACAGTCGAATTAGGTAATTTATTAGTTTGCATTTTATGAAAGTTTATTTTTTTTTAAAGGGAGTCTAGATCAAGTGTTATCCTCTAGTCCTTTGTTTTCTTTTAGTTTTAATTAACCTTTTTATTTACCGATAAAATAATATTACTTTTCATGAGTAAGAGTAGTCAATAGGCTTCGAGTCTGATACGATACTTGATCCTATACTCTATAACGATAGGTGCACTTGCCTTATCGATTTAGAATTGATCTTATCGGGGAATTATTTGTGTTGATATCTTGAAAATGTAAATTGTATTACTTTTATTATTCTATTTCTCCACCTCCATTTCTATTTTTAATTTTCTTTTTCAAATTCATTTCTATTAGGAAACAATTGTTTTTATTTTTTTTATATAAAAAAATAAAAATGTATTCTCAATTGGCCGCCACGCTTTCCAAGCTTGAAAATCACCTAAATATTTTTGAAGCTGAACGTAGTCGAAAAATTCCTTATTATTATTGTGGTGCTCCTCATCGAAATGAGGAATGTTATTTTCATAATTATTATCATCATTTTTCGTATGAAAATAATTTTTTTAATAATTATGAAATTATTTTTTCTCATTTTAATGATTATTCTTATTCAAATTTTCATGAAAATAATTTTTCCATTTTTTCTAATTTTCATGAAAATATTTTTTAAACTTTAACGAGAATAGCTTTTCCGAGTTAAATAATTCTTTTTCCACTTCGGATGTTGGTTTTTCTTGTTTGCAAGATCAACCGGAAAAATTTCCAAGTAATGAGAATAATTATTTAGATCCGAATTTTTGTTCTTCTTTTGTCATACCGCAATCTTTTTCTTCTAATTTTGGGGAGTTTTCTTAATTTCAGGGTTATTCTCCTCCCCAAAATTTAGAAGAAATTAATACTTTTTCTAATAATTCTTTTAATTTTGGGGAATTTTCGAAAATTCCAATTCTTTCACTCCCCCAAAATTTAGATGAAAGTTTTTTTTGTCGTAATGATTTTTTCTCTTCTTCGAATATTTGTCCTATGGATGAGAGATGAATATTCATGTGCCCCCTTGTTGTCTTATTATGAAAAGGAAGAAATTTTATTATACCAAAAATTTATCAAAATTATGGGCACACCGGATGAAATAGAAATAGAACATGTTTCTTCTCCTATTTCTCTGGATCTTGCTTCTCGTCATGAATTACCAATTACCACTTATAAATATTTAGGAATTGAAATTCATGAAAATGATGTGCCCAATAATTTTATTTTAAATGAATTTTAAGATAATAACATTATTTAAGAAAATGAACAACCAGAGCTTATACATATAGTTTCACAAGAGCCACCTCGAGAAAATTTTTTAACGCGCTTCTTTATTATTTTTCTTTCACTAACAATTTTCAGAAAGGACACGAGCGGTTGCAATTAAACATATTCCAAGATCCATTTGCCGCTCCTCTATAAAAATTCAAATCACCTCAAGTATTTATAGGTGATTTGAATTTACATTTCCAAGTCAACTGCGAGAAGGAAGATCAAGAAGTAACCAGAGGAGTAACCGGGCGAGCATCTTCGACTTATTCACCAAAGTGTGAATTAAGGAGTTGCCCGTCTACTTTAATTTTTATTTTTCTTTTTCTTAACAATAACCGTCTAGCTTAAAGACGGGAAAAAGAAAAGCACTATTGGGAGACACACCTTGCAAATCATTTACTTCTTGCATTTTCATTTTAATTTTCTTAAAATCTATTTTCTTTTTCTTTTCCCCCCTTACTTGGCATATAAATATTGGGGACAATGTTTACTTTTAAGTATGAGGTTTAGATCTCCATTGTTGTTTTTTACTTAAAATCAAAAATAAATTGAAAAAAAATCAAAAAAATATAATAAACCACTACTTAATTTTTTGTGATTTTTAGAAATTTATTTTGAGTTTATTTATAAATTTTTTTAAAAATTTTTATTTTCTAATCTTTTATTTCATCATGGTTAGTTAAATTTAATTTTTAGGTTAATTGATTTGAAGGAATACTTTATGAATTAAATTTATTTAGAGTAATTTATTTAGTTCTCTTTCTCTCGTATTCTAATTAGTTTCAATTTTGTAGCGCTTAGCTCAGTAATATCTAGATTTAAATTATGGCACCTTATGCTTTAAGATTGATAAGAAATTTTAATTTACTATAGTTGCTCTCTAATTATTTTAATTTAATTTAAAATTTTGTTTAGCATTTGCCTTGTTATTAATTTTTCTTGTTAGCTCATATGTCATAGGGATAAGAGGATAAAATTCAGTATCCTCTAGTACACATATGCAATATTTTCTTTTTGGTTAGATCATATGTCATGGAAATCAAGTATTCCTTGGTACACATATGCAACCCCAAATATAAAAGATGGATTAAGAGAATAAAACACATTACTCATAATTAATTTTTTTTATTTGAAGAGAGAAAAATATTTGTTCTTATGTAATGGAAAATGAGAGAATAAAATTCATCATTTTCTTAGTAAACATATGCAAATATCAAAAAGAATAAAAATTATGTTGGGTGAGAGGATAAAATCCATCACCTTCAATCAAAAACCTCTTCAATTTCCTAATCTCCAAATCCTAAAAATTTGGCTTAGATATAAATTAAAATACTAAGAGAACATAATTAGTAGTTTGGATTTTCCTTTAAGTTTTTTTTGTTAAAAATGTTGAAAATTTTTAATCTAACTTTGTTTTCTAAGTACATAATTTTGAAGTCTAAATAATTATTTGAGAAAATTTTGCTAAATATCTTTGCTCTTCACATTTTTTATTTCATATCTTAGGACTTAATATTTAAATCTCTAACTTTTATTTTTAACTTTCTTTTGATTTAATAATTTTTTATTTTAATTAAAAAAATTATATTAACTTCTTATAAGTACTTCTCTTAGTTTTGCTCTAGAATAGTAAAAGCTTAAGTATGGGGATATTTGATAAGTCAATAATTATAGTTATTTTAATATAATTTTTATCTAATAAATAGTTATATTTTATTTAATTTTTATGAATATTGTTTCTAATTCCTTTATTTTCTATTTTCAGGTTAATCTGGGTTGCCAATATCAATTGGGATCTTGCAGGACTGATCAGGAAATGAAACGGAGAAAAGTTGAAAAAATCATTGTTTACATGCCCCGATCACGAGTGTGACCATTTAGTCACGGTTGTGACTAGCAAGCGTGACCACTCCTAGACCTCCAAAATTGGTTGCCACGTTAGATCAAAATTACATGCCCAAGCACGGGCGTGACTTTTGGGTCACGGGCGTGACTGTCACTAGTGACATCCAGGTGTGCCGGGCATTATGAAGCCTATTTCAGATCTAGATGGTTTTCAGCTTACACGCCCTAAGTCACTCCTGTGACCTAAAGGCGTGGCTTTCCCTCAATTGCCAGATCTAACTACCGCCTTTCTTCTTCCCGCCGTTTCCAGCAATAGTACAGACACGCCCTAAGTCACGGGCATGACCTAGGGTTGTGACCAGCAGAACGACGAATTTTGGCAGCTTTCTCCTAACGTTCCCGGGCTTTCAAAAGGACGATTCTGCACCTTACACGCACCCTAGTCACGGGCGTGACCAAGTGGCGTGACTCTTCAGAAAAATTCTTATAAATACTAGATTGAGGCAGGAGCTGGGTGATTCATCAAGCGAGTCATCTAGGGAGTCATCTAGGAGTAGAGTTTAAGAAGTTTTAGTAGTTTATTTCCTCTTGTTCTTGCTTTTTATTTATTATAATTTCAATTTCATAGTATATGTTTTTATTCAAGTGTTTTTCCTTTATGAAATCATGTCTTACTTTTCCTTTCTCTTGTTTACTTCTTCTATAATGATGAGTAGATAATTCCATTTAGCACTTGATCAAGACAATCTCTAGAATAAAATAAATTTCTTTTATTTTTTCAAACTCTATTATTTTTGCTTCAATTTATCTTTGATTTCGATTTTTGATCTGTATCTTAGATTTACGGAGAGGTTGTGGATACCAGTATGTTGGAACACCCTATTACTATTTGGATAAGGATGACTATATTTCTATAGGGATTTTGTGTTGTGACCTCCTTGTTGTTATAAAGGTCACATAGGCTAGTTAGAGTAATCTTCAGCTCGACGCGTAGTCGACTTCAGCTCGACGCAGAGTCGATCTCAGCTCAACACAGAGTCGACCTCAGCTCGACGTGGAGTCGACCTCAGCTCGACGTTCCGTCGAACCCAGTTCTGCTTACAGAAAACACTCTCTGGCCGACGTGTGTCGTGCTCAGATCGATGTTTTACTGTGAGCTCGACGTTTTCCAGACTTTCGTCAGTTTTGAATAGGAATTCAAATTCCTTCTGTCAGACAATTAATGTTGAAGATTTATTGGCCGTTACAGCATATCTGGTGCATGGCTCAAGGAATTTTCTAAGGAATGTCTGCCTGACATTTCCTTTGAGGCATGGACATTTAAGGAAAGCATTTAATGCTGACTGCCAACGGCTATCAAAGAAAAAGGAAGAAGAAGACTCAGATATATTATTCATTCAGCTAGACAGAGATATATAGAAGAACAATACAGGACTTCAGCTGCTCTCTCTCTGTGATATTGTTTTGAAAGATCACTCACAGGAATTCTGATTGCTTCAGACACAACCATCCAACTTTCTTGGATCATCCCTTGCTGGAGCAAATCAGATCTTTGAAGACCTGTCACCCTTGTGCAGAGCTCTCCTTCCTGAACTACTTCTTGATCTCAGGGGGAGATTTGACAACATCTACAGATCCACTTTGCTTCTCTCTACTTGTTGATAGAGAAGACAATATCACCCCTTTTTCTTTTTGTTTCTGTACAGGGTTTTAACTCCCTTCAAAAGTTACCTTTGGTTTTGCTGAAACCTGGTCAAAATCAGCTCCTTTGGTTGTGAGAACCTGGTCAAAACTCTCAGGTGCTCAAGACACCTGATCAACTCATCTTGAAGTGGATTCCTATCAAGGGTGATAGAAGAGTGGACAACCCAGGATTTTGGGGAACCACTATAGCTCCTTGTATCGTCTGGATTGCTTGTTTCTTTGTGTTTTGCTTTGTGCTGTGAATTTCTTTTTACTCTGATTATTTGCTATAGCACCATACACTAAGTAAATCTAAACTTTCTCTCCACTCAAGTTTTTATTTGCAAAACTATTTTAAATAACTCTATTCACCCCCCTCTAGAGTTAGGATTGATCTTATCCTACACTTTCAATTGGTATCAGAGGGAGGTTGGACATTCATACAGGCTAACACCTAGATCAAAAGATCTCTAATAAGATCATTTCTCTCAAAAGGGTTATTTCTTTTAGTTTTACTTATCTTTAAAACTCATGGCACAAAACAAGGACTTTATTAGCACCAGACCTCCTATGTGCAATCTCTCTAAGTTTGCACTATGGAAAGCAAGGATTAAACTTTACATGAATTCATTTGATGAGGACATCTTTAATTCTGTGTTGACAGATTGTCCAAGGCCTCCCACAGAAATAAGTACATCAGTTGTTCCTCCTCCTTCAGGAACTGATGCTGACATAAAGAAGTGGAAGGCAGCAGATGCTAAAGCCATGAACATCTTGGCTCAAACCATGTCAGATGACATTTTCCAGAAAGTAGCTGAATGCAATACTGTCAAAGAGATCTGGGAAAAACTTTCAAAAATTGTATCAGGTTCTGCAGATGAAAGAAAGGATAGGAGATCCTACCTCATCACCCAGTATGAGAACTTCAAAAAGGCAGAGTCTGAGTCAGTTGCTGACATGTACAACAGACTGAGTCTGATAATCAGTGAGCTTAGATCACTAGAGAAGGACATATCTCTCACTGAGATAAATGACAAGATACTGACTTATTTCCCTAGCTCTTGGGACTCAAGAGTTATGAGCAATTCATTAAGAAGAGAGAAGAAGAACAGAAGACATCCACACCAACAGAAAAGGTTGAGAAAACCATTGCCTTCAAAGCACAGGAAGAAGAACCTAAAGAAAAGGTGTTGGGAAATGAAGAGCTTATGAGCCTACTGGTCAAAAGGTTCAATAAGCTGAATAAAAGGAACTTTAGAAGATGGTCATCCAAAGACAAAGACAAGCCAAGGTATGACAGATCTACTAATAAAGATATTATCTGCTTTGGCTGCAGGAAACCAGGACACATTTTCCCCAACTGTCTAGAAAATCAAGATAAAGACAGAAGGGACAAGAAGGAAAGAAAAGATAAAAGGAAGGATAAGCAGTCAAGGAAATACCATGACAAGCCTTCCTCCAGCAACAACAAGCACACCAGAAAAGGATTTGTGGCTGAATCCTGGAGTGACTCTGATGAGTCTGATTCTTCATCCAGCTCTAGTGATGATGAGGATGATGTAGAAGAAAAAGGATTCTGCATGATGGCCATCAGTGCATCTCAAAAGAACACTGATTCAGAGCCTGATGCTGACTACCTATCTGATCAGGAACTTACTGAGGATCAGGTAATAGATTCATTTGATTTTAATTCTGATGAATTTAAATCTTAATTCAAATCTATGTGCATTGACTTGATTGAATCTCAAAAGTTAATTATAACTCTTAGAGAACAATTGATTGAATGCAAATCCGTTAACTCAGATAATCTTAGACTCTTAGAAGAGTTGAAGCAGTATGGGGAGGAGATAGCTTCACTGAAAGGTGAGCTATCTAAGGCCAAACAATTTGAAGAAACCCTTAATGGGAGAAGTATCAAATTAATGGACATCACAAGTACAGTGAACTCAAGGTTGAATGGTTCACTGGGCTTGGGTGCTTCATCCAGCCAACCCATAGTGCTGACAACTCCAATCAAATTGACCAGTGACAAAGGTAAAGGAGTCTTGATAGTGGCTAGGAAGAATACTGACTTAACCCAGGAAACTGGACAAAAAGCGTCGAACGAAGCTCGATGGACGTCGACCAGAGCTCGACGTAATCGCAAGAAAACGTCGAACTCAGGTCGACGCCCTCTACCTTCTGAACAAAGCAAGCCTTCGCCGTCGAATGGAGCTCGACGCACTCACCAGAGTCCGTCGACCGAAGCTCGACGTGCGTCGAGCCAAGTTCAGAGCAAAAGTCAGTTCTCAGGGGTTAATTCAAGATTTAATTTCAGCTCCACATCTCATCACTTTAACCCTTATGCTGAATGGATCATACCTCCTAGGAGATATCATCCTGTAGGCTATAAGAGTCAACCTGAGATGTCTTTTATTTCAGAATTTAGAGGATATCAAAAAGGGCCCAAGGTAAACTGGGTCAAAAACAATTGATTTGTTGTATGTGCAGATAAAGACCTATCCAATTGAGAACCAGCCGTGGTACTTGGACAGTGGGTGCTCAAAGCACATGACTGGCAACAAGGAGAACCTTGTGTCCTTCAAAGCTGAACATGGACCCAAAGTAATCTTTGGAGATTCAAACTTTGGACAAACAAAAGGCTATGGCCAAGTCAAGATAGGGTCAATCACATTTAAGAAAGTGGCCTATGTGGAAGGACTAAAGCACAACTTAATCAGCATCAGCCAGCTATGTGATGCTGGTTATCAGGTTTGGTTTACCAACTCAGCATGCAATATTGCATTAAACAACAACATTATTTTAATTGGTAATAGACAAGATAACATATACCTAGTTGATTTCAATTCATCTAAAGTAGATATATGTTTATTTAACTCCCTTAGCAAACCTAATGAACTTTGGCATAAAAGACTAGGACATGTGAACCTTAGAACCATTGCTAAGTTATCCAAAGACAACCTTGTTAGAGGACTACCTTCTGGTCCCTACAAGAAGGAAGGACTTTGCAAGGCCTGTCAGTTAGGCAAGCAAACTAAAAACAGTTTCAAGTCACTTAATAAGAGTGACTCACCTAGAATTTTGTACTTATTGCACATGGACCTTTTTGGACCAATTAATGTACAAAGCCTAGGAGGGAAATCTTATGCTTTAGTAGTTGTAGATGACTTCTCAAGATTCACTTGGGTGTTCTTTCTGAGGAAGAAGTCTGATAACTTCAAGATTTTGACAGATTTTCTCAAAGGCATACAGATTGAGTTCAATACTCACATTGCCCTGATCAAAAGTGATCATGGGACAGAGTTTGATTCTCTTCTTATGCTAGAGTTCTGCCAGAAGGAAGGTATCAGGCACACTTTCTCAGCTCCAAGAACTCCTCAACAAAATGGGGTAGTTGAAAGGAAAAACAGAACCCTTATTGAATCTGCCACAACATTGTTGACAGATGCTCACCTTCCTCTAATCTTTTGGGCAGAGGCTGTGAACACCTCCAACTATGTTTTGAATAGAAGCCTGATACATAAACTAAAGGGTAAGACTCCCTATGAGTTACTCAAAGGGAAGAAACCTAAAGTAAATTACTTCAAAATCTTTGGTTGCATTTGTTTCATTCACAATAATGACAAGAAATACCTAGCTAAATTTGAAGCCAAAGCTGATGAAGGAGTGTTTCTGGGATACTCCATGACTAGCAAGGCTTATAGGGTTTTTAACAAGTGCTCAAATAAAATTGAAGAATCCATGCATGTTACATTTGATGAAACTAACATGTCTTATAAGGAGAAGGAGACTTCTACCATAAGCAATTTGCAGGAACATTCAATTTCAGAAAATCTGAAGCAGCTTACCATCATAGACAAAGGGTCATTACCTTCAACAATTCAACAAGACACTGAACTTAGTGACAATGAAGAGGAATCTCAGGTTCTGGAAAGTTCAAAAGGCCAACAAAGTGAAGAACCAGTTGTTGTTCCACAAGAGGAAACAACAACAAAGGTTGGTGCATCATCAACACCCCTTGTTGACTTTGTAACAACAAGAGATCACCCAATGTCTCAAGTAATTGGAGATATCTCAGTAGGTGTGCAAACAAGGAATCAAGTTAATCAAAATATTATGCACACTTGCTTTCTTTCTCAAATTGAGCCTCAAACCATACAAGATGCAGAGCAAGATCCAAACTGGATCATTGCAATGCAAGAAGAGTTGAATCAATTTGAAAGGAATAAAGTTTGGGAATTAGTACCAAGACCAAGGAACCAGCAAATTGTTGGAACCAAATGGGTATTCAGGAACAAGTTGGATGATCAAGGAATAATTGTGAGAAACAAGGCAAGACTTGTTGCACAAGGATATTGCCAAGAAGAAGGAATTGATTATGACCAAACCTTTGCACCAATTGCAAGGTTGGAGGTCATAAGAATCTTTCTTGCATATGCAGCTCACAAGAGATTCAAGGTATATCAGATGGATGTCAAGAGTGCATTTCTCAATGGAGACATCAAGGAAGAAGTTTATGTAAACAACCTCCAGGTTTTATCTCTCCAACCTTTCCTGATCATGTTTTTAAACTGCATAAAGCTTTATATGGTCTCAAGCAAGCCCCTAGAGCATGGTATGAGACCATAGCTTGTTTTTTGTTGGAAAATGATTTTAAAAGGGGTAGAGTAGACCAAACTCTCTTTGTTAGAACCCATAGGTCCCATACCCTACTAGTACAAGTTTATGTAGACGATATCATATTTGGGTCTACTGATTCAAACTTATGCAAAAAGTTCTCACAACTTATGCACTCAAAGTTTGAAATGAGTAGCATGGGTGAGCTTGCTTTCTTTCTAGGATTGCAAGTTAAACAACATGTGGATGGCATTTTCATTTCTCAAACCAAGTATGCAAGAGAACTGGTTAAGAAATTTGGAATGTCTGAAGCATCCTCTATGAAAACACCTATGCCTACAAATGCTGTTTTAGATGCTGATGAATCTGGAAAACCAGTTGATCAGACAAGCTATAGAGCAATCATTGGCTCATTACTTTATCTAACAGCTACTAGACCAGATATAATGTTTGCCACATGCATTTGTGCTAGATTCCAAGTAAGCCCTAGAGAGTCCCACCTCACATTAGTTAAGAGGATTCTTAGGTATGTAAAAAGTTGTCCTAATCTAGGTCTCTGGTATCCACATGACTCAGGATTTGATCTAACTGGATTTTCAGATTCTGATTATGCTGGATGTAGAGTAGACAGGAAAAGCACCAGTGGAACTTATCAAATCCTTGGTGATAGACTTATCTCCTGGTTCTGTAAGAAACAAACTTCTGTGTCCACATCAACTGCTGAAGCTGAATACATGGCTGCAGGCAGTTGTTGCTCACAGATTTTGTAGATTCAAAACCAGCTCCTAGACTATGGCTATAACTTAGAGATGTCTAAAATCTTTTCTGATAATACCAGTGCAATATCAATTGCTCAAAATCCAGTTCTCCATAGTAGGACCAAGCACATAGAGATCAGACATCACTTCTTAAGGGATAATGTAGAAAAGAAGAAAATTGCACTAGAATACATTTCCACTGAACTACAAAGAGGAGATATTTTCACCAAGCCCTTGGATGAAAATAAGCACTTCTTCTTCCTCAATCAGTTGGGAATGCTAGATGGAGACAGCATAAATTAAAACTCCAAGATTTTGAAACCCATAATTAACAGGAATAAGAAAATTTCATTTCAAAATTTCCCTGTCTGAGTGGTTTTTCTGAGCTCTGAACTAAGCTCGACGCTGCGTCGAACGGAGATCGACGGTCCGTCGCCCTCAAAAGCGTCGAACGTCGAACTCAACTTCTAGCGTCGAACTAAGTTCACAGCTCCCTGGCTTCTTGAGTTTCTCTCTCTCCGGTCGACGTCTTCGTTCAACGTCGACCTGAGCTTGACGTATAGCATCAGCCCAAGCGTCGAACGTCGACCTAAGCTGCACGCTGTTGAGTCGTTTCAGTTCTCCTAGAGCCTTAGAGCGTCGAACTGAGCTAAACGTTCTTTCCATTTCTGCGTCGAACCCTAAGTATAAAATCATTTTTCTCCGTCGTTCGCAGTTGCGCTTTCATATTTTCTGCTCAAGCTTTCTCCCTCCAAATACTTTACTCTTGATCTTGGAAGGTATTTTTTTTGCAGGAAAATGGCAATCACTGCAGGTGCTTTGGCGGCCATGAAGTTCGATTCAGGCTTCGACATTGACTTCGACTCATTTGATGGATCACCACAGTACTTTCTGGATATTCTGGAACTTCTCAAGGAGCAGCACCTGGTCAACTTTATGACAACCAGGATCCCTCTTCCAGAGTCGGAAATCAAAGAATGGACTCTTACACCAGTTAACTCAGATAACAATACATTGACCGGGAAAATTTCAGGGAATGAGGTAGCCATCTCACCTCAAATCATCTCAGAAGTTTTCAGTTTTGCTGCTGGAGATGATGGAATAGAACTCTCTGTGGAAGAGTATGCTTTGATGCTGGACAGGATGGGGCATGCTGCTGGTAACCCCTCTAAACTCCTAAAAGTTAACCTAGCTATTGAGTATAGGTTGTTAGCAGACATCACAGGCAAAGTAATCTGTGCAAAGAGGACTGCACATGATGCCATTACTAGGCATCAGTTTTGCCTTATGGCTGCAATCTTGGATAAGAAACATCCCAACTAGGGATTGATTGTTTTTGAAATGATTAAGAAGAAATTGGATAAGAACTCTGTCCACTTTGGAAGGGTTCTTGGGTTGATTCTGAACCACTGCTGCCCCCAGCTGCTTGTGTCCTCAAAGAAGCACATCAATGCTTCCAAGAGGCTCACTTGTGCACTGATTGGCAAGTGGGACAGAAAAATTGTGAATCCCAGGGCAGCATCAGCAATGAGGACTTCTGCAGACACCAGGACTGTAGAGGTCACTCTCTCTCAGTCCACTGGTCCAGAAGCAGGGATTTTGCCATCTCCCTCCCTCTCCCTCCCATCCACCTTCATCCCCTCAACCACAATCCTCTCATCCACTCAACCCATCCCTTCATCCATTTCCACTATTGCATCCTCCCTTCCACCACACACAACTTTCCTTCCCATAAGCTTGGATTCCTCATCTCATGAGGACCTCTTCTCCTTTGACATTCATGAAGACTCCTTCATGGATGCCTCTACCTCCTCTTCTCATGACTTCCTCCATTCATCAACTTTTTCAGAACTGCTCTTTTCCTCCATCCATGAACCAGTTACCCCTCCCTTGTCTGCACCACCCACAACATTTTCTACATTTACATTTTCTGCTACTCCCTCTACCTCTACTCAAGTCCCACTTGAGCAAGTAACTCTCCTGCCCTTGGCCAATCAGATTTTTGACCTTTTGGCCCCTAGGCTCTCCTCCCTCTTGGATGCCAAGCTGGCTCCTCTCCTCCTTTCCCTGAGAACTCTCTCTGCCTCTGTCTCCTCCCTCTCCTCTCATCTGGCATGCCCTTCTTTTGGGGGCCTGGAGTCAGCTGCCACTGATTCTAGGCAGGGGGAGATGTCAGCAGAAGAAGAGCTGCATCCTTCAACAGTTCAGTTTGTACAGATTTGTTCAGAGACAGTCTCAGCAGCAGAAGTTCAGATAGCATCTGAGGCTCCTCCTCCAGATTTAATTCAGATAATCAGCAGTGCCTTAGACCTTCAGTCATTGGCATCTTCTGTCCAGAGCCTCTCCCCTCCAGCTCAGCTTCAAGAAGACCTATCTATGGCATCTGAGGCTCCTCCTCAAAATTCAGAATAGCTTCAAGAAGACCTATCTAGGTCTATTATCCCTTTTCAGAAGACCATGATCCCTGATGTAGCAGTGGTAGCAGTGGCTCCTGCTAGTGATGAAGTTGAAATAATAGTAGCTGCTGAAACTTCAGGTGAAGTAATTGAGACACCTGATGCAGTTGAGACCCATGTCTCCCAAGGCCCTCAGGAACCAGGCCTTCAGGAACCAGCCTCTTCAGTCTCTATGGCTCCTGAGGCTATTCCCTCTCCTGCAGTGGTAGACTCCTCCTCCCCACTGACAGCAGATCTTCCTCCAGTCACCTCCTCAGCAGCTCCAGCCTCCATCACTTTTCCGATCTCCAAAAGAAAGTACATAGATCCCTATGATGAATCTCAGAGTTCAGAAGATGAGTTTACTACTGATTCTGATGACTCCTCTGCAACCATTGCAAGGAAGAGGAAAGCAAGATCAAAAGCTATGAAAAGAGTTCCAATGGCTAGAGCCACAGACCATGACATCCCCTATTACATCAAATACAACTGTGAAATTACTGAGCCATGGATGCAGTATTCTCAAAATCAAAGAAAGGCAGTGAAACAGAAAAGAAAATTCAATGAAGGACCCACCAAGCCTGTCCATCAGCCTCCACCTCCACCTCCTCCAGATGCAGGTGCCGGTGCTAGTCTATCTTCCAATCCAGCCCCATCATCTCTACATGGAAAGACCTATCAAGCAAGAAGATCCCAAGGAGATAGTCAGCAAAGGGGAAATCAGCAAAGAGGACACAACAGAGGCAGGCAGTCTAGAGGAAGATCAGGTTCTCAACCTTATCAAAGGGGAATATCCATTGATCCAACCTCTGGTCCCTATACTTACAGACCTAGAGCTGACCTCACCCCAAGAACTACTCAAGAACTCTCCTCCAACAGATTTGAACCAGCAGTACCTTTTGAAGATCCCACAAAAACTCCAGCTTACTGGAAAGCTAGAATGACTGAGATGGCTACTCTAAATGAGATTAACAAAGCTAGGGAAAGAGGTATGGACACCTCTCACATCAGCACAATGTCAGACCAAAGGAGAGAGGAATTGGAGAAATATAATTCAAAGAAGTTCTTTGACTCAGACAGATATATGCAACTCCATCCTGCAGCTGTACCACCTAGTGCAAGAGATCAGAAATCCTTAGGTGCAGCTGATGATTACAGATCCAAGAAGGAGGCTTCAAATCCTAACAGAGAAATTATCTTCAAGAAAGGTGATCAAGACAAAGCCCCACAGGAAAAGTAAAGTAAGGTGTTTTAATTCTTTCTATCTGCTGGACACAGGACATTTAAACATTACTGCTGCTATATAGTGTTATATATATGCTGCTTTTTATTCTGTCATATGTCTGGTAGTATTGTATTGTATTTTTTGCTTTACTTCTCTTTGAATCCCTAAATTCATGTAAATAGTAATCCTAATCCAAATAGGGGGAGATTGTTGGAACACCCTATTACTATTTGGATCAGGATGACTATATTTCTATAGGGATTTTGTGTTGTGACCTCCTTGTTGTTATAAAGGTCACATAGGCTAGTTAGAGTAATCTTCAGCTCGACGCGTAGTCGACTTCAGCTCGACGCAGAGTCGATCTCAGCTCGACGCAGAGTCGACCTCAGCTCGACGTGGAGTCGACCTCAGCTCGACGTTCCGTCGAACCCAGTTCTGCTTACAGAAAACACTCTCTGGCCGACGTGTGTCGTGCTCAGATCGACGTTTTACTGTGAGCTCGACGTTTTCCAGACTTCCGTCAGTTTTGAATAGGAATTCAAATTCCTTCTGTCAGACAATTAATGCTGAAGATTTATTGGCCGTTACAGCATATCTGGTGCATGGCTCAAGGAATTTTCTAAGGAATGTCTGCCTGACATTTCCTTTGAGGCATGGACATTTAAGGAAAGCATTTAATGCTGACTGCCAACGGCTATCAAAGAAAAAGGAAGAAGAAGACTCAGATATATTATTCATTCAGCTAGACAGAGATATATAGAACAACAATACAGGACTTCAGCTGCTCTCTCTCACTGTGATATTGTTTTGAAAGCTCACTCACAGGAATTCTGATTGCTTCAGACACAACCATCCAACTTTCTTGGATCATCCCTTGCTGGAGCAAATCAGATCTTTGAAGACCTGTCACCCGTGTGCAGAGATCTCCTTCCTGAACTACTTCTTAATCTCAGGGGGAGCTTTGATAACATCTATAG
Source organism: Platanthera zijinensis (assembly GCA_039513925.1). Classification (NCBI taxonomy): domain Eukaryota; kingdom Viridiplantae; phylum Streptophyta; class Magnoliopsida; order Asparagales; family Orchidaceae; genus Platanthera; species Platanthera zijinensis. The sequence continues at coordinate 84,672,718 of CM077082.1, forward strand.
ATCCACTTTGCTTCTCTCTACTTGTTGATAGAGAAGACAACATCACCCCTTTTTCTTTTTCTTTTTGTACAGGGTTTTAACTCCCTTCAAAAGTTACCTTTGGTTTTGCTGAAACCTGGTCAAAATCAGCTCCTTTGGTTGTGAGAACCTGGTCAAAACTCTCTGGTGCTCAAGACACCTGATCAACTCATCTTGAAGTGGATTCCTATCAAGGGTGATAGAAGAGTGGACTACCCAGGATTTTGGGGAACCACTATAGCTCCTTGTGTCGTCTGGATTGCTTGTTTCTTTGTGTTTTGCTTTGTGCTGTGAATTTCTTTTTACTCTGATTATTTGCTATAGCACCATACACTAAGTAAATCTAAACTTTCTCTCCACTCAAGTTTTTATTTGCAAAACTATTTTAAATAACTCTATTCACCCCCTCTAGAGTTAGGATTGATCTTATCCTGCACTTTCACAGTAGATCACTCAAAGGTAGAAGGATTTGCATGCTCTCCTCGAGAGAGGATAGCATGAATCTTCCGGGTTAAAGTCAAATCCAATTGTGGGGTTCACCGCAAAAAGCAAGCTTATGGGTTTCGACTGGCCGAGATGTGTTAATCGATCAACCTAGGTTTAGTCGAGAGGGTATTCTCGAGAGAGGGGATCTTGTAAATTGGGAACATCCACGGTCGAAGTATGTAATTTAGTAGTTTGCATTTTATGAAAGTTTTTTTATTTTAAAAGGAGTCTAGACCAAGTGTTATCCTTTAGTCCTTTATTTTCTTTTAGTTTTAATTAACCAATTTATTTTTCGATAAAATAATATTAATTTGCATGAGTAGGAGTAGTCAAAAGGCCCCCGAGTCTAACACGACACTTGATCCTATACTCTAGAATGATAGCTACACTTACCTTATTGATTTAGAATCATGCTCTAGCGTTAATTTTAGCCATCATGTGCAATAAGACCATGAAGCGTATGTTTATGCATGGCATTCCTTGTAGTGAATATGAAATATATGTTATCATTAAGCATTCATACAAGGAATGAGCACCACCATCCCGTGTATGGGGTGGGGTCATTATAATAATGGTCAGCTAAAGCTGACTTGTATTTTTTTTCTATGTTGTGGTGGAATGTACTTGGGTAGATGCTGGCGAGCCGAGCGAGAAATAGCAGGCTGAAGCACTTTTGTTGTGCTGGCCCTCGAAGGCCCAAGTGTTGTTTTTTATATCTTTCATGTATTGTCGGTATGCATGTCGATCTATGTAAATCACAAGGTTATGTAAACATAAATGCAGTTTATAAGGCCTTAAGGCAAACATTTTGTGTATACACTCGTTCCTCGATATTTTTAAACATATAGTAGACATTCCAGGTTATAGGTTATCATTATTATCAATAAATTACTTCCGTAAGAATGTTGCTCTGTGCAAGGTTACGTAGATGTTTGGTTTTAATTTGTAACCCCATTTTCTGTTCGTTTAATAATGCATGGGTCCCTGGCCGGACCTTCTATTAAATTATTCATAACGGGTGTGGTATTGCAATTTTGTGTTCAACTTTTGGTGTCGCTCCCTCGTTCAAATTCGTGTTTGAATTATTTTATGTAGTGGTGAGCACATGTGTGTGTCGTAGTTAAAACATGAAATAACCACTGAATGTCCACTAGGAATGAAAAATACATATGTTTGAGGAACCTGCATGTTCCAATGGTTATTCATTGCAATCTTAATAGTCACTTAATTATCTTTTTTATAATTATAGGTGACTAGGAGTAGTGTGGAGCGATCTCAAAACCCACACTCTTCAAAGTGTAGTGCACCAACTGATGTGCCTGCACCACTGTCACAACCCACATTTTTTCCACAATTATTTGATATATCAAAGTAAGAGAAAACATGTGTCATGATGCCACACCATGCAGGGGATAACTAAAACACTCAGGCAAAAACTCAAACCTAACACTTTATAAGAGACCCTCAAGTTTATTATAAAGAAAACTATAATTTAAGTAAGTTTTGATGGTCGTATATCTCGGCTCAGTGAATCAACTAGTCCACGAGTGAAAACATGAATATACACTGCGAAAAATAATTTTTTTATATAGATTAAAATCCTACATGAGCCTAAAGATCCAAATAGGACAATTCATGATATACATACCTCTAGGTTTAATATAAGTATAGAAATGGTTGTTACATTTATTAAAATATAGTGACTTCAGTTTAAAAAATGCTATGAATGAGATAGTAGAAATAATACTTTGATACTTTTTAAAAATTAACTAACATGCAATCTTAGCATAAAACCTTCCTAAGGAGCTAGTAAAACCATCCAATCATCAAGAAGAGGCAAAGGAGCAGGCATGTAACTTAACAATATAAATACTCCAGTGGGCGTCAATAACCTAAAATGAACCCACACAAAAAGCATGTATGTCTGAACTAAATAACAAACCAATAATACTACCTCACAATGGTGAGGAAAGGACGAATGCAATAGCTGCAGAACACCAGCAACAACCAACCCTAGCCGCTCAACCGGCTACTGCTCCAAACCTGAAGCATTCCCAAGAAAAAGAACACCTCAACAAGAATGTACAAGTGTCGAATAAAAATCAATTTCACATGAAATCAAAAAAGTCAAAGGGTTACCAACCAAAATAGGAAAGCTGAAAGGAAAACATCAACATTCAACCATAAGATAAAAAGTGAGAAAGAACTCATAAGAGTTAGACATCCCAAGCTGCACCAAGTGTGATAAAGATCTATGCTTTATAAAACATTTATGTAAGTGTGTGTATAAATATTCATAAGAGTAGCAAACTCATCATAGATTGAGCATAAACACCTACAAAATCTGGCACCTCCGGTGGTGGTCTCCTTCTCCACACACCAACAGTAAAAACATCAGATGGGCCCAAGGAATGGTGGACATATTTCTTAACACACCCAAAATTGGGGAAATTACGCCACCTGTATGGTGGTCTCCTCCTCCACACAACAAGTCACAAACGCACATCGGGTAAACCCACCAGGGCAAAGATCCATTGCTGGCCTTAGGTTAGTGGTCTTATATCCACTGCAAACCATAGGCCACACCAAAATAGCATCCATAAAACACCGATAAAACCCCATCGAAAACACAGGATTACTCTAATGCTAAAAAGGAAGAAATATCCCAAAAATCACACTAAGGCCAAACCCGAAGAATTGGACTCAATTCGGCAAGAAAATTTCTACGTCCACACTGATTCGTCGAGTATACTCAACAAATACATTAGACACTCAATGAATTATACTTAACAAAACATTGGTTAAATTGATACATGACGAATCAGTGAAAATACCCAAGTCCACAGAAAATTCATCGAGTATACTAGACGAATAGCTGAGTCACTCAACGCCTGAACTTAACTCCACGGTCTTACCTAACTCAATGCCATCACTTGACACATAGCTGAGTTTGCTTGACCCCTAGCTGAGTTCACTCAACGCCGAGCTGAGTTTACTAAGCGTACTAGATGCTAAAGGAATTAACACTCAAAACACTTAATGTCGTCTGGTTCACTCGACACTCTCGATGCCAAACTGCCAATACTAAACGAATTTGACTTAGATTCTTAGATCACTCGACGCTCTCGATGCCAAGTCAAATTTACTCAACAACAAGACTGATACTCGACTAACACGATGCCTAACCTCAATGATTGCAGAATCACTCAACACTGAGATTGTTACTAGACGAATTTGTCGAGATTACTCGATGAATCTGACTTTACTCAACGCCTAGACTATTCAAAGATTTTTTACTTAGCCCAAAACCCATGCGACGATTTTGACTTAGCCCAAAACCCATGCTTGATGAATTTCACTCAGGCTGACCCCGCCATATTAGACGAATTTAAACTTATGTTAAATGTTATATTCGAAGAATTCCAACTTAGACTAACAGTCAAATAATCGACGGGTTTTACTAAGGCTACATGCCCTCTAATAGGCGGATTGCACAAAACAGGAAATCCAACACTTCGCAGCAGATCAGCCTTGTTTAAACCCTACACTAGTCCTAAATGCTAAGGAGGGAAGAAAAAGAACAGGAAATACACAAAGAAAGACGTTGTAAGGTGAAGAAATCACCTCTTGCCTCAAATTGCCCGAAATCCGGCCACGCAAGCGCTCCTCACCCAGATCTGGCCGCAAGAACAACTTTCCATATCTGGCTGTAAGTACACCTTGGCTAAAATTACTGAAACTTTTCGGGGTAAATGAGGGTTAAAACCAAATAACATAACGCCCAAAATCCAAGAAACAAAAAAACTCACTATACGAACATAGATCCCTGCGTGAGATATCTGAATCTACCCTCCGACGAAGATTTCGAGCACTAGAGCTCCTTCAATCGGTGGTCGGAGGCCTAGCGATGTCCGCAATTTTCTCTCTTCTACGAAATAGTTCAATGGATTGTGGGAGACGATGAATAGGGTTTTTGTCATATTGTAAGGGTATTTATACTAAAAATGTATTATTATTATAATAAACGCCAAAACTACCCAATAAATAAAATCAACTCGGATTATCACGAAAGTCGCACCGAGGATAAATATCGTTGCTACAAATCCAACGGCGAAGTTGAAATCAAAATCCGACAAACAAAACAGGGTAAAAACATCCCGTTGTCCAAATAACCAAATATCATAAAAAGCCTCCACCGAGTTCCAAAACAAACCCGCTCGTAAGGGAAATCACAAAAATACAACAGAAATTTGGCAAGATAATATTATAAGTCAAAACCACAGATACCAATGAGCAAAATTCATGCTCCAGCAATGGTACCCATCAACTACGTGTTAACGTAACGCCCTGACATCAATAATACGCCACTAAAGGATTCAAAATAAACATCGAAAAATCATGGGCGTTACAGCCTCTCCACCTAAAAAATGTTTCTTCCCGAAACTTGATACTCAATTGAATCCACTAAAGAAGGAAAATAACTGAGGGTTATTGAATATAAAAAATTACCGAAAGAAACTAGGAGAATAGATGAGGCTGAGCCTCCCTCATAGCTGACTCCAACTCCCATGTCGTACTCACCACATCTTGGTTTCGCCACAAAACATTGATCATGGGTATTGTCTTTCTTCACAACACCCAATCTTGAGTATCCAGAATGCAAACAGGCATATAGACATAAGAATGGTTAGGCTGCAACTGGGGAACCGAATTTAGAACATGTAGATCACTAAGCACACATTTCCGCTACTGGCACATATGAAACACATCGTGAACACCAGAGAAATTCTCCGGCAAACCCATCCTATAAGCTGACACTCTGATGCATTCAACAACTTTGAAAGGTCCTACATACCTGGGATCCAACTTATGGTTCCTTTCAAACCTTTTAACACTAGACAATGGAGAAACCTTGAGAAAAACCATACCCCAACTACAAATTCCATATCAACCGTTATCCTATTAGCGTTCTTCTCATAACGCTCCTGAGCTATTCAAAGCTTCTATCGAATATGCGTTATAGAAGTATTAATTTCTTCTAAGGCTTCCGGACCCAACAACGGTCCTTCACACCCTTCGGCCCAAAATAAGGGACTTCTGCAACATCTCCCATATAAAGAATCAAATGGGGCCATCTGCAAGCTCTCCTGATAACTGTTATTATAGGCGAATTCCAACAATCTCAGTAACTCATCCTACGCTCCCCCGTAGCCCAAGATGTAAAATCTTATAATATCTTCCAAAATCTGATTTACTCTCTCCGTCTGACCATTGGTCTGCGGATGATAAGCAGTTTATTATCTGAGTTCGTTACCCAACCATTCCTTTAAACTTTTCCAAAAATGAGATGTAAACCTTGAATCACGATCTGACACAATACTAATAGGGACTCCATGCAACCTCATTCAAATATAAGTCTGCTATTTTCTTCATGGAGTAAACAATCTTGAATGGCATGAAGTGAGCATATTTCATTAATCTATCAACTATGTCCCACACAGAATGATGTCATTAGGGAGACCTTGGTAAAATTGTAATAAAGATTATAGATATAATCTCCTACATCCAACTTGGAATTTCCAAAGGCGTCAACTTGCCACCGGGCCTTCTATGGTCTTCCTTAACTCGCTTGCAAGTAAAACACTCAGACACAAACTTGGCTATGTCCTTCTTCATTCCATATCACAAAACGATTTACTTCAAATCACTATACATCATAGTAGAACCAGGGTGGTAGGCAACACTAGAACCATGCGCCTTACTGCACAACTTAGCTCGCATATCCTCAATAGTGGGGATATAATATGTACCGTGGTACTTCAAAGTACCTGCATCATCAATAGAAAAGTCTGGTAAATCTCCTTTCTCAATTCTACTACGAAGGTACTACATATCAGGATCATCCTTTTAATGTTGCCTCGTTAGAGTTATCCAAGATGGCTCTTCCACTTCCAAGCTGCTTGGGGAGTCACAATGCCAAACAGAAATATCCATTAGAAAAAAATCTTCCACCAAGGATTCCACCAAAAGTAAAGATATGTGTGGTCTTCCTACTGAAGGCATCAGCTACCACATTATCTTTGGCCAGATGATATAGAATATCAACATCATAATCATCGATATACTCCAACCATCTATTCTGGCATAGAATCAGCTCCTTCTGAGTGAAGATATATTTCAAGCTCTTATGCTCTGTGTAAATCTTGCACAATGCGCCATACAACAAATGTCTCCACAACTTCAAGGCATAAATCACTGCCGTAAACTCCAAGTAAAGTGTATTGTAGTTCTTTTCATGTATCTTTAATTGCATCGACCCATACGCAATTACCTTGCCATCTTGCATAAAGACACATCCAATCCCGATGTACGATGCAACCAAATAAACAACATACTCCAATCCTTGGATATGAAAATTCAACATTGGAGTAGTGCATAATCACTTTTTCAATTCCTAGAATGCTTCATAACACTTATCGCTCCACACAAATGTTGTGTTCTTCTGTGTAAGCTTAGTCTACGGTGTAGACAATATAGCTGCGAGAAAAGGGTGAATAAACGGCCAAGAAGTAAATAATCGCAAATTTTATTGCTCCAAAAGATAAACAATAGATAAGTATGTCCCCATATTTATAGAAAATGGGGGAGATGAGAGAATATAATAAGAGATGTAGGACTAAGTAAGTATCTGCCTTGTTAGGCGGTTTGATATTGTCAAACCTCAATATTAGACAACGAACTACAGATGACCACTTGTTCGCCACTACTGCTATACACCAGGCCGCAGCTGCGGCAAGCCACCATGTCGCTGCTGTAACACCCCTATCCGTCACATAGTATATAACAGTAGGTCCGGCCGGGGCACGACGCCATATACTACGGACAGACCGGTTGGTTACGCATTGAAACCATTCAACCAATCACAACGTCCTACACAGCACCTAGCGGAAGCAATTATTAAGTTGCACAATTAAGAACCCTGCTAGCATGAATGTCCACTAAACCAAAAACAAAGGAATGTTTAATACATGAAAAACGGCCTTATAGCCTTACAAGAGTTTGCTTAATAAAAAGAATCTTCCAATCCTCGGCACGCAGGCCGGTCATACATGAGTACTAAAAGGAAAACACTCAAAATTTGGCCTTCGATGGCCGGCACAGTAACTCGGGCTTTAGCCCGCTATTTACCTCTCGGCTCCACAACACCTGCAAGCAACAATCCACCGCACGGTGGTAAAAAAAGGCAATTTTCAGCTATGTTGACCAAATTATAACGATTCTGCCCCCAAACCGGGGCGACAAAGCTTCATCCCTGCACTTGTTAGCAAAACAAGCAACATAGAAAAATAAGCATCACATCACAGGTGCACGCTCACATGGCCGTACACCCCGTGCTCTCAGGGCACTTACTCGGCGGGCCAGTCCGAACCTCGTCCGGTCCTTGACTCCGCCACCACCCCAGGGTGGCAACCTCGTGAGCATTTAGTCCTTTCAGCCGTAGCCTAGACTCGATCTCCAAACCTCGGTAAGTCCCACGTAAAACTTTAGGTCGCTTTAACCGAGCAGGTGTTGCGGGTAGGGGTCCACCAGTCCGTTGCTCACCCCGCCATTGCCAATTGGCCTTTGACGCGGACTAAGCTTCCCCAGTCCCAAATACCGTTCAAACACAGTACATAGCCCCGTTATGTACCCGATTGGCTCACAGGCCACCGGTATGACAGAAATGCATTTCCGTCCAGATTTCCGGGTGCACCTCGGGGTTAATCCACCAGATTCCCTGATGCATTCTACCGCATAGCAACCCGAAAACAATCAAAATGCTCGGAGTCTTCTCCGGCTAAAAATGCACAGCAACTCATCACCAATCCAGACCAACACGTCCGGGTAGGCTTCACGCATCATGCCTATGTTCGTACTATGCTTCCGGACTGTAACGAGGGGGACTTGAAATATCTACCCCAAGGAATACCACAATCTCGCCGCACACTCGCGGGAGAGGGGTTTTCCTATGCAAAGGAAGAAGAGCTTCACATGCTCAAGAAGAGAATCGTTACCCTTGAGTTCTTCCACGGCGCCATGAAAACCTACGCGGTTGGAAAGCACCGCAACGGCGTCGCCTTCAAGGATCTGAACTCGGATCGCGATTCGGAGCTCCGAAGCTCCACCGGCGGCCGGATCTTGGCCTTCCTCCTCCTCCTTGCTCTCCCCTCTCTCTAGACTTTAGAAAGAGAACCAAGGGGATGAAATGAGGGATTTCAAACCCTTTTTCCGGGTTTAAACCGCGAGCATCCACCCCCAGCCGTCAGATCCCAAGCCAAGGAAATCGAACGGCTGTGATTCAGCCCAAATTTACAAAATCTGGGCCGAACACGGCCTGCGATGTAAGACCCCCTTTTTTTTTCTTTTTCAACCACCGGGGTCTTAGCCCAGAATTGCCGCTTTGCGGTGGCACCGACATCTCGGGAAGGCAACCACTACAAAACGCCAATTCTGCCGGCCCTTTTCGATCACAAGAGAGAGAAGCATTTATACAAAAGTGTAAACAAGTCCACAGAAAACATGTAATTAAAAGAGAATCATATCAAGTCCATCAATACATAACATCAGGAAAATAGATAAATGGGCTCGAGCCCAGTACATCTGAGTCCTCACTACAAGTCTCTCATCGCGGAAGCTAAGAAAATGCTAATCACTCACGGAGCTGGTCGCCGGTGCACCGGTGCTAGACTGTCCCACCTCCATGCGCACCGTACTCCGCTGGTGCTGGTCCCTGTCTCCCATCCGGAGCTCCTGTAATGTTTGGTTCGAAAACCATTAGTCATAAAGACTAAGCCCTATCATCCCCTACCCCTCCCACCACGGCTCCTAAGCACCGGGCGGAGAGGAGGAAAGGGAAGCTACAAAAGTGGGGAGTAGTCAAGCAAGTGACGGTAGACCTAACTAGCAAGGTATATCTGGTGAACAATAAAAATGTTGTAATAGGTAGAACAACTAATAAATAGCAAATTGCATTAAAGACTGCTAGAGAATAGAAAGTAAGCAACGAGTAAGTAAGTATGTAAGTAACCTTAACTTATATGAATGCTCATACAAACTTATAAGTTAAGGGATCTTCTGCAAGGCTCCCATCGTATAAAAAGTCCCATACCGATTTATACGTTGGGGTGTCGGTTGTATGCAAATATGAGTGTAGTGATATGCTATGCCATGATTCATGCAAGTGCAACCCACGCACACGACTCTATGCGCACAGACCTTTAGTTCCCCCTGTTCGGGAGGCTAGCTTCACCCCCAGGAACCTCCGTAGTGGCAAACGGAGACAGTGGGTCGGGCCCCCCACTCCTAGGCGGGTAACCACACTACCAGGCCTAGCCCTTCCGTACGCCCCTAGAAGAACACAACCTAGAGTATCCGCGTACTGCTGCTGGATGTACCCTCCAGACTTTTCGCCGAGTCATCGTACCGCTGTCGGTGTGATCGATCGCCTAGTACCGATGACCCACCACTTTTCTCCGTACTCCAACCCTCGAGCCCGCGGCCCCCCGGACAGTACTGTCCGTGCATCTACCTTCAGAGCTACTGTCTGATGGCAAGTAATCCTATAATTCTACTTTCCTAACTACCGGGGAGTGAGTGTGTGCAACCCTGGTTATACTAGTTGCTCTTTTAATTTTATTACTCCTATGGTTTACGTTAGCCCAGGACTGCCCCCGGTATACCCCGTGAAGGGCTCTCAAGGGCACTAGGAACCAAGACGGTGCATTACGGCCCGAAGTTCCCTTTCGCAATGCACTTATTATTATTGGTTGTCTACCCTTTACCCAATCCCCTTTTGTTGCTTTAGTTCTAACCCTAGAGTATTAAGACTCTTCCTCTTCTTCCCGGGACGGACGATCTTTCGTCGCTCCCGTACTCCCTTACCCTAACCAGTCCCACATTCTACTTATCCTGACTTCTAATAATGAACTCAACCTTAACTTGCCCTACCAACCATCGATTATCAGAATTCCGTGGTTTTACTAAATGCAGACCATCCTAAACTATATGAGGTACACAAGGGGAGGTACTCCAAATTATCTTCCAAATCTCCTATAAAATTTACCGGAGATCTATCATGACTTAATTAGCTTAAATCCAGAAATTTATAATTTTCCTAATTAATCCGATATTTATTTTATTTTTCTCAAGGATTGGCCATGGGTAATTTTTAACATGAACTACATGATATACTTAAGTTATGGCCACCCAAAAATTGTGATCACTAAATAACAGTAAGGTATCATCAAATACTAATTTGCAGGATTTTACAAAAGATATTTAGCCTCTAGTTAATTTATCCATTATAATCCCATTATTCTCATGTAAAGAAGGAAGTACTGAAATTACTCTTCATAAAATTATGGAAAAATTACTGCTTAATAGTATGATACAGAAAAGGTCATTGTGCAAAGAATCATAATTTTATCAGCTTGCTAAGCACCAAAATAGATTTAATCCAATATCCATGATAAATAATACTTAATAAAGCAAGCCCTAGAATTAAGCTTCTAAAAATCCCATAAAAATTCACAGAGTTTTAAAATCATAATAAAGGTTCTCTGCCTAAATTTCATCAATTTTCCAGGAAGTTTGTACTCTCTAATAAATTTTCTAAGCAAATCATGCAACTACTAATTCATTAAAGAAGTACCCAAAATAGTGATCATAAAATTCATAGAAAAATATCCAGAGCTTGTACTACCCCTATAATCCACTCTTCCCAATTTTCATCACTTTTCAATGTGATTTGGTGTCATTCCCTATCTCTACAAGTTTTGCGCCCTAAACTAGGGTTAGATTTTTAGATATCCCAACGATCTCCAAACCTACTAGGATTTCATCCAGAGAACTACGTTAGCCCTATGGCCCTCATCACCCAACCTCGGGTCAATCCAAGGTCATTTGACCACATGACCTTCACAAACCACCAAGGTCCATCCTTAGGGTTTGGCCTTGGTCCTTAGGGTAAGTTTACCCCGATCCACCTCAAACTCCATGAGGGGGTGCTAGAGAACATTACTAGCCAGTGGTAAAAGTCTCAGCCTCTGTTGAGGTGATCTCACCACTCAAACTTCAAAAGTGCACTTTTAACCTAAGGCCTCTTATTAGGGCAAAACTTTGGGTTGATCATTTCTGATCCAAACCATCTCCAATTGAGATGAAAAATTAAACAGAACCTTACGGTGAACCCAGGGACCACTTACCAAAATTTGGGAGGGTTTGGAAATTATTTAACAATCTAATTAAAATCGGCTAGGATTATTGAATTTTTCTAAAAACTATAGAAAAATATTCTCCAAAAATTCTCATTTTTGGATAGCACCTAGGTATATGTAAGATTAGACCACACCCCAAATTTCAAGTCATTTGGATGGCTGGATTGGAGTGGGGAATTTTTCTAAAGTCAAGGCAGCCCTCTGGATAGACCTCACCAAAAAGGGTGCTGTGGTCTAACCAGGATTCCAAATTGAATGAAATTAATTTTGAATAAAACTAGACTTCAAGGGCTACAGTTTCTATGTTGACCACTTTTCCTGTAGGAGCCTCTAAGTATTTTTCCCAAATTATTTATCATGACAGAAATCTCACTCAGAAATTGATTCAAAAACTAGAATTATTTCTCATGCCACTGTTCATCTTTTTCAACAGCCCGAAACAGAGGCCTAAAACCTAATATCCTGTAGCTTTTTCCAAGCTATTTCCCGGCCACCCGGCCATCTCCCTGGCCGGCCACCACCACCACCACCTCTGCTGAGGTGAGGGCTACCGTCGGGCGGCGACACGGCCGCCGGAGAGGCGGTTTCCGGCGAACCCGCCACCATGAAATTTTCGGAAAACCACCATTACGCTCACCCGATCTGGCTCTTTTGAGCCCGATATCTCTCCTAACGATTCCTAAGATCTATCCGCAGAAGAAGAGGGAGGGGAGGACCTTGTTCGCGGGTTGAAGGCGTGCAGAGCGTCGGGAAGCCATTTGCGCGGTGGTGGCGTCGCCGAAAATTCTTCAACAGCAAGGGGAAGTCTGGAATAGTTTGAGGGAGTGTAACCGTTTCCTCTTGCTGTCAGGAATCTTTTATAGATGAGCAAATGGGGAGGGGAACGGGTGAAACGTTGGAGATGAAACGTTGGCAGCCATTAATAACACCCCTTATGACGTTTCGGTTATGACGAATGGCAGTTGAAAAGTTGGAGATGAAGAGGTGCTTGCCAGGTGGCATTTTCCTATTGGACCCACTTTTCTCATTCTTTTAACACACTTAAAGTAGGGAAAGACCCATAAATACTCTTGGTTTTCATCCCCACAGCCAGAATTTATTAAGGCGTCGGTTACCGAAATTTCCTGTCTGGCTGACGTTTCGGCCTTGGTCACGGGCGTGACACATAGGTCACGGGCGTGACAGGTCCAGTTAGCAGTTCTTGGTTCGACGATCGTCGAACTGAGATCGACGATCGTCGAAGGGCGGTCACGGGCGTGTCACTTGGGTCACGGGCGTGACAGGTCTGGAGGCCAACTCTGGTTCGACGATCGTCGAATTGGGATCGACGATCGTCGAGCGTGTCATGCCCTATGTCACGGGCGTGACCTGGCGGGTCACGGGCGTGACAGGCCCGTGTGGCCAAATTTGGTTCGACGATCGTCGAATTGGGATCGACGATTGTCGAGCGTGTCACGCCCTTTGTCACGGGCGTGACATAGCGGGTCACGGGCGTGACATGCCCGTGGGGCCGAATTTGGTTCGACGATCGTCGAGCGTGTCACGCCCTTTGTCACGGGCGTGACATGGAGGGTCACGGGCGTGACAGTCCCGTGTGGCCGAATTTGGTTCGACGATCGTCGAATTGGGATCGACGATCGTCGAGCGTGTCACGCCCTTCGTCACGGGCGTGACGGGTCGGTCACGGGCGTGACCAAGCCGTGACCCGATTTCTTAGTCGATTTATTTCATGTTTTGGGCTCCCTAGGGTTCTACCACAACCATCCGACTCCTAGGGGTCTAGCCGGAAATGGGATGTTACAAATCCCAATAAACAAAACAAAGATTTCGTCCCGAAATCAAGGTTAAGCCTACGGGACTCAAATCGGGAAAAATAAACTTGTAACATCCCATGAGAACCGAATGATTACCTCCCTACATTACGTTTGCTTGTGCGGTTTCGAATCTAAGGTTGATTCGCCCACCTAACTAGGTATATACACCCCAATAAACAAAAGATTAGCCTCTATTCTTGAAATTCAATTTCATTGGTTTAAAACAGGAAGGCAAATTGATTGTCCAGAGGGGTTTTGAGGTATACCTGACGAAAAAGTTCCGGATATTTTTGCCGCATCAAGTCCTGTGGCTCCCATGTATGCTCCTCCTGCCCATGATTGTTCCACAGAACCTTGACTAACGGGACCTTCTTTCGCCGCAAGACCCGCACTGCATTATCGTCAATTCTGATAGGCTCCACGTTGACTGACCGATCCGAGGCCACCGGGCCATCTGCCGAGGGAATCAGCTGCTCAGGGCGTAGGAGAGCCCTCCGAAGTGAGGAGACGTGGAAGACGTCATGCAATCCTGCTAACTCCGGCGGTAGTTCCAGTCTATAGGCTAAGGGGCCGACCCGCTCCAGGATCCTGTAGGGTCCCATATATCTTGGACTGAGCTTCCTCCGCCCGCGAACCCGCGAGACTCCGTGCATCGGTCGTATCTTCAAGAAAACTCGGTCCCCCACCTGGAACTCCACTTGACGATGCCTCGCATCGTAGTATTTCGCCTGTCTACTCTGGGCTTCCAACATCCTGTCTCGGATCAACCTAATCTGAGCATCTGTATCTCCCACAAACTCCGAGCCCAGTGCCTGCGGATCCTCATCCTGAACCCATGATAGTGGGGTTCTGCACCTCCTTCCGTACAACGCTTCGTATGGAGCCATGCCTATGCTGGACTGATGAGCGTTGTTGTACGAAAACTCGACCAGTGGCAGCAATCTCTCCCAAGGCTCGCCACGGTCCAAAATACACAGTCGTAGCAGATCCTCCAGTGTACGGTTTATGCGCTCTGTCTGTCCGTCGGTCTGAGGGTGGAAAGCTGTGCTGAAAGTCAACCGAGAACCCAGATGGGCCTGGACTGACCTCCATTCCCTGGATGTAAACCGCCCATCCCGATCCGAAACGATAGTCTTGGGCACCCCATGATAACGCACAAACTGCTCGATGAACCTCCGTACCAATACTCTGACCGGTGTGTCCTTCGCCACTGGGATGAATCTGGCCACCTTTGTCAGCCTGTCCACTATTACCCAGATCGAGTCGTTCCCCGCACGGGATCTAGGTAGCCCATGTATAAAGTCCATGGCTATATCCTCAAACTTCCACTCCGGCACTGGTAGCGGCTGCAGCAATCCTGCCGGGTTCCTACACTCCGCCTTCACGAGCTGGCAGGCCTCACAATGCGTCACAAAATATGTAATATCTTTCTTCATACCCGGCCAGTACATCGTCCTCTTTAAATCCTTTACCATCTTGGTGATCCCCGGGTGTACCGAATACCGGCTGCAGTGAGCGTCCGTCAAAATATCCTCCCGGATCCGTCCTCCTGCTGGTATGTAGACTCTGCCCCGGAAAACATAGGAGCCCATCCCTCAAAGTGTAATCTCCTGTCGTGCCTTCCTCCAGGGCTCGGAATATCGGCTCAGTTCTCTCGTCCAGCCTCTGCCCATCTCTGATGCGGTCTCGGATGTCATCTGTAGTAGCCATCGACCCCAGGTACTCCATGTACAGCTCCGGGTCATCCTCAGATACTAGCGAAATTTGCATCTCCTCGAATGATCTAATCAACTCCAAGGCCATCAGCTGCGGGCCTGCTCCAGTCGTACTCGCTCTCCGGCTCAGAGCATCCGCAACCACGTTCGCCTTCCCCGGATGGTAGTGCATGGTATACTGGTAGTCCGAAAGAAACTCCACCCAGCGTCTCTGCCTGATGTTTAACTCCTTCTGGGTGTCGACGTACTTCAGATTCTTGTGGTCGGAGAAGATATCACAATGTACCCCGTAGAGATAGTGCCGCCAGATCTTAAGGGCAAAAATGACTGCCCCCATCTCCAAATCGTGCACGGGGTAGTTCTGCTCGTGCTGCTTCAACTGACGGGAGGTATAGGCTATTATGTGCCCATTCTGCATAAGGACGGCACCCATCCCCTGATAGGAAGCATCTGCATATACCTGGAATCCCTCCCTCCCTGATGGGAGAGCAAGGATGGGGGCCGAGGTGAGACGATCCTTCAGCTCCTGGAAGGCAGATTCGCATCGCGGCGTCCAGGTAAAAGGGGACTCCTTCTTCGTCAGAGACGTAAGAGGAAGGGCAATCTGAGAGAACCCCTTTACGAACTTCCGGTAGTAACCGGCAAGTCCCAAGAAACTCCGAACATCCGTGGCCGACTTTAGTGGCGGCCAATCCCGTACTGCCTGGATCTTTGCCGGATCCACTGCCAAACCTGCTCCACTGATGACATGGCCCAGAAAGGCCACCTCCTTTAGCCAGAACTGGCACTTGCTGTACTTGGCATACATCTCGTGCTCACGCAGCTTCTCCAAGGTCAAGGCTAGATGTCTCGCGTGCTCCTCCTCCGTCCTCGAATAGATGAGGATGTCGTCGATGAATACAATGACGAAGACATCCAGGTACTCCTCGAACACCCGATTCATCAAAGTCATGAATGCGGAGGGTGCATTCGTGAGCCCGAACGGCATCACGGTAAACTCGTACAAGCCGTATCTGCTGCTGAACGCCGTCTTCGGGATGTCCTCCTCCCGAATGCGAAGCTGGTAGTATCCTGACCTCAGATCCAGCTTTGAGAACCAATGAGCTCCCTCCAGCTGGTCAAAAAGCTCATCTATCCGTGGTAAGGGATAAGTGTTCCGGACCGTCAACCTGTTCAGAGCCCGGTAATCTATGCACAGTCGGAGGGTCCCGTCTTTCTTCTTAACGAACAGCACCGGAGCTCCCCATGGTGAAGAGCTAGGCCGAACGAACCCGGCCTCCACTAACTCCTGAAGCTGACTCCGGAATTCCACCAACTCCTTTGGGGCCATTCGATAGGGAGCTCTGGATACCGGCTTAGCCCCGGTATGAGCTGAATCTGAAAGTCCCTCTCTCGGTGCGGGGGTAACCCTGGTAGCTTCTCCGGAAACACGTCAGCGAAGTCCCGCACTACTGGAATATCTGCAATGGAGTCCTTGGCTACGACCGCCTCAAAGAGGATCTGATAAACCTCTTCCCCCTGCAGGTGGGCCTTAACGGCCTGTATAGATGAAAGTAAGGTACGGGGTGCTGATATAATACCTTCGATAACAATGAAGGAGTCGCCGTGCCTCACGGTGATCCTCTTCGCCACGCAATTGATCTGGGCATGGTTCCAGTACAGCCAGGTCATGCCCAGAATCAGATCGTAATCTGGCATCCTCAAAACCGTCGCTGGTGCCTCAAACGCCTTTCCGCCGATCCTCGCTTCCATATCACAATGAGTAGAGGTCAAAATCTCTGATCCATCGGGTAGGCGCACCCTCAGCATCTTCCCGGTGCTCAGCTCCACTCCTGCCAGTCCTTTCACGAAATCCTCTGACACGAATGATTGTGATGCACCGGTGTCAAAGAGGGTGTGAGCGGGCTTGCCGCTAACGAAAACTATGCCTGGGGTAATTAAGTGTCTTAGTATTTTTGTTGCAGTTCATCTTCTCTTAAATTTCTAAGCAGGTTATGTCTAAAATAGTAGTTTATATGAAGAAAATTTAAAAGTGCTGCCATACCTGTGATAACCTGCTCCGGGTTCCGAGGCTGTGTCAGGTCTAGAGCATACACCTGCTCTCTCTCTTGCCTATGGCCTCGATCCTGAAATCCTCGTCCTCGGTCCTGTCCTCGTCCGCCAAACTGTCGGGGAGGTGGAGCGCCCTGATGTACTGGTGGGGGTGCTCGCCCCACAGGGCAGTTCCGCTTGATATGCCCCGGCTGGTTGCACTGATAACATACCGGTGGCTGCCCCGCCGTCCTTGGCATTTCCAGCATCTGTATAGGCTGGGGAGCCAATATCCCCTGAGTCCTCTGCTCCTGCCCAAACTCCTGACGGGGCTGCTCCCCGTTCCTTCTCTCTCCAATAATCTGGCCTCGAGGGTGGTCTCTACGTCCTCCTATCACTGTGTCCTCAACCGGTCTCTTCCGGCTCCTCACTGTAAGCTGATCCGCCTCTCTCTTCTTCGCCATCTCCAGAATCCTGGCCAGACTCCCCTCTGAAACGAAAAGGAGGGCCTGCCTCATGTCATCCTGCAGCCCCTTATAAAACCTCCGGGCATAGCCAGCGTCGTCTAACTGGTAAGCGTCCGCATAACGGGCCAGATGAGTGAACTCCTGATAGTACTCCACCACAGTCCTGCTCCCCTGCCTCAACCGCAGGAACCTATCCTCCAGGTCATCTCTCGCCGACTGAGGTACAAAGTGTCCCAAGAGCGCTGCTCTGAACTCCTCCCAAGTAATATCGGCACAATTCACCCCTGCAAAGGTGGTGTCCAGCTGAGATTTCCACCATCTCTTTCCGTGTGACTCTAAGCAGGAGACTGCCAAAGCAACTGCCTCCTCCGTGGGGCATCGAATCCCTGCCAGCATCTCGTAAATGGTGTCCAACCACTCCTCCGTATGTACTGCGGACTCCGTCCCCTGGTAGGATGGAGGGGATAGTCCCCGGAAGACAGTCATCCAATTGGCGCCGGGGTTCGGCTGTGGGGCCGGGGCTTGCTGAGCTCTGAAGGCCTCCAGGATGGCCGTCAATGTTTGCCCCATCTCCGTCTGCTGGAACGGAACGGGTGCTGGCGGAGTCAGGACCACATCCGGGGCCTGAGGTGTCCCCTGCTGCGATGTAGGGTTCGTCGCAGGCTACAAGCAAAAATTCCATTTGTTAGAAAGCGAATGAATGGAATTTAAGAAGAGTTATGATGGACTTCACATGTGATTTCCCTTATGGGCACACCACTGCTTCCGCTGCTAGTTTGTCCGCAAACTAAGCTCGCACGGGGGTGGCCCAAGGTTTCTGTGGACTACTTCTCTTTCGATCGAGGTCTGCTCTGATACCACTTGTAAGACCCCCTTTTTTTTTCTTTTTCAACCACCGGGGTCTTAGCCCAGAATTGCCGCTTTGCGGTGGCACCGACATCTCGGGAAGGCAACCACTACAAAACGCCAATTCTGCCGGCCCTTTTAGATCACAAGAGAGAGAAGCATTTATACAAAAGTGTAAACAAGTCCACAGAAAACATGTAATTAAAAGAGAATCATATCAAGTCCATCAATACATAACATCAGGAAAATAGATAAATGGGCTCGAGCCCAGTACATCTGAGTCCTCACTACAAGTCTCTCATCGCGGAAGCTAAGAAAATGCTAATCACTCACGGAGCTGGTCGCCGGTGCACCGGTGCTAGACTGTCCCACCTCCATGCGCACCGTACTCCGCTGGTGCTGGTCCCTGTCTCCCATCCGGAGCTCCTGTAATGTTTGGTTCGAAAACCATTAGTCATAAAGACTAAGCCCTATCATCCCCTACCCCTCCCACCACGGCTCCTAAGCACCGGGCGGAGAGGAGGAAAGGGAAGCTACAAAAGTGGGGAGTAGTCAAGCAAGTGACGGTAGACCTAACTAGCAAGGTATATCAGGTGAACAATAAAAATGTTGTAATAGGTAGAACAACTAATAAATAGCAAATTGCATTAAAGACTGCTAGAGAATAGAAAGTAAGCAACGAGTAAGTAAGTATGTAAGTAACCTTAACTTATATGAATGCCCATACAAACTTATAAGTTAAGGGATCTTCTGCAAGGCTCCCATCGTATAAAAAGTCCCATACCGATTTATACATTGGGGTGTCGGTTGTATGCAAATATGAGTGTAGTGATATGCTATGCCATGATTCATGCAAGTGCAACCCACGCACACGACTCTATGCGCACAGACCTTTAGTTCCCCCTGTTCGGGAGGCTAGCTTCACCCCCAGGAACCTCCGTAGTGGCAAACGGAGACAGTGGGTCGGGCCCCCCCACTCCTAGGCGGGTAACCACACTACCAGGCCTAGCCCTTCCGTACGCCCCTAGAAGAACACAACCTAGAGTATCCGCGTACTGCTGCTGGATGTACCCTCCAGACTTTTCGCCGAGTCATCGTACCGCTGTCGGTGTGATCGATCGCCTAGTACCGATGACCCACCACTTTTCTCCGTACTCCAACCCTCGAGCCCGCGGCCCCCCGGACAGTACTGTCCGTGCATCTACCTTCAGAGCTACTGTCTGATGGCAAGTAATCCTATAATTCTACTTTCCTAACTACCGGGGAGTGAGTGTGTGCAACCCTGGTTATACTAGTTGCTCTTTTAATTTTATTACTCCTATGGTTTACGTTAGCCCAGGACTGCCCCCGGTATACCCCGTGAAGGGCTCTCAAGGGGCACTAGGAACCAAGACGGTGCATTACGGCCCGAAGTTCCCTTTCGCAAGGCACTTATTATTATTGGTTGTCTACCCTTTACCCAATCCCCTTTTGTTGCTTTAGTTCTAACCCTAGAGTATTAAGACTCTTCCTCTTCTTCCCGGGACGGACGATCTTTCGTCGCTCCCGTACTCCCTTACCCTAACCAGTCCCACATTCTACTTATCCTGACTTCTAATAATGAACTCAACCTTAACTTGCCCTACCAACCATCGATTATCAGAATTCCGTGGTTTTACTAAATGCAGACCATCCTAAACTATATGAGGTACACAAGGGGAGGTACTCCAAATTATCTTCCAAATCTCCTATAAAATTTACCGGAGATCTATCATGACTTAATTAGCTTAAATCCAGAAATTTATAATTTTCCTAATTAATCCGATATTTATTTTATTTTTCTCAAGGATTGGCCATGGGTAATTTTTAACATGAACTACATGATATACTTAAGTTATGGCCACCCAAAAATTGTGATCACTAAATAACAGTAAGGTATCATCAAATACTAATTTGCAGGATTTTACAAAAGATATTTAGCCTCTAGTTAATTTATCCATTATAATCCCATTATTCTCATGTAAAGAAGGAAGTACTGAAATTACTCTTCATAAAATTATGGAAAAATTACTGCTTAATAGTATGATACAGAAAAGGTCATTGTGCAAAGAATCATAATTTTATCAGCTTGCTAAGCACCAAAATAGATTTAATCCAATATCCATGATAAATAATACTTAATAAAGCAAGCCCTAGAATTAAGCTTCTAAAAATCCCATAAAAATTCACAGAGTTTTGAAATCATAATAAAGGTTCTCTGCCTAAATTTCATCAATTTTCCAGGAAGTTTGTACTCTCTAATAAATTTTCTAAGCAAATCATGCAACTACTA
Organism: Platanthera zijinensis; assembly: GCA_039513925.1. Taxonomy (NCBI): domain Eukaryota; kingdom Viridiplantae; phylum Streptophyta; class Magnoliopsida; order Asparagales; family Orchidaceae; genus Platanthera; species Platanthera zijinensis. The sequence continues at coordinate 84,693,661 of CM077082.1, forward strand.
ATTCATTAAAGAAGTACCCAAAATAGTGATCATAAAATTCATAGAAAAATATCCAGAGCTTGTACTACCCCTATAATCCACTCTTCCCAATTTTCATCACTTTTCAATGTGATTTGGTGTCATTCCCTATCTCTACAAGTTTTGCGCCCTAAACTAGGGTTAGATTTTTAGATATCCCAACGATCTCCAAACCTACTAGGATTTCATCCAGAGAACTACGTTAGCCCTATGGCCCTCATCACCCAACCTCAGGTCAATCCAAGGTCATTTGTTCACATGACCTTCACAAACCACCAAGGTCCATCCTTAGGGTTTGGCCTTGGTCCTTAGGGTAAGTTTACCCCGATCCACCTCAAACTCCATGAGGGGGTGCTAGAGAACATTACTAGCCAGTGGTAAAAGTCTCAGCCTCTGTTGAGGTGATCTCACCACTCAAACTTCAAAAGTGCACTTTTAACCTAAGGCCTCTTATTAGGGCAAAACTTTGGGTTGATCATTTCTGATCCAAACCATCTCCAATTGAGATGAAAAATTAAACAGAACCTTACGGTGAACCCAGGGACCACTCACCAAAATTTGGGAGGGTTTGGAAATTATTTAACAATCTAATTAAAATCGGCTAGGATTATTGAATTTTTCTAAAAACTATAGAAAAATATTCTCCAAAAATTCTCATTTTTGGATAGCACCTAGGTATATGTAAGATTAGACCACACCCCAAATTTCAAGTCATTTGGATGGCTGGATTGGAGTGGGGAATTTTTCTAAGGTCAAGGCAGCCCTCTGGATAGACCTCACCAAAAAGGGTGCTGTGGTCTAACCAGGATTCCAAATTGAATGAAATTAACTTTGAATAAAACTAGACTTCAAGGGCTACAGTTTCTATGTTGACCACTTTTCCTGTAGGAGCCTCTAAGTATTTTTCCCAAATTATTTATCATGACAGAAATCTCACTCAGAAATTGATTCAAAAACTAGAATTATTTCTCATGCCACTGTTCATCTTTTTCAACAGCCGAAACAGAGGCCTAAAACCTAATATCCTGTAGCTTTTTCCAAGCTATTTCCCGGCCACCCGGCCATCTCCCTGGCCGGCCACCACCACCACCTCTGCTGAGGTGAGGGCTACCGTCGGGCGGCGACACGGCCGCCGGAGAGGCGGTTTCCGGCGAACCCGCCACCATGAAATTTTCGGAAAACCACCATTACGCTCACCCGATCTGGCTCTTTTGAGCCCGATATCTCTCCTAACGATTCCTAAGATCTATCCGCAGAAGAAGAGGGAGGGGAGGACCTTGTTCGCGGGTTGAAGGCATGCAGAGCGTCGGGAAGCCATTTGCGCGGTGGTGGCGTCGCCGGAAATTCTTCAACAGCAAGGGGAAGTCTGGAATAGTTTGAGGGAGTGTAAACGTTTCCTCTTGCTGTCAGGAATCTTTTATAGATGAGCAAATGGGGAGGGGAACGGGTGAAACGTTGGAGATGAAACGTTGGCAGCCATTAATAACACCCCTTATGACGTTTCGGTTATGACGAATGGCAGTTGAAAAGTTGGAGATGAAGAGGTGCTTGCCAGGTGGCATTTTCCTATTGGACCCACTTTTCTCATTCTTTTAACACACTTAAAGTAGGGAAAGACCCATAAATACTCTTGGTTTTCATCCCCACAGCCAGAATTTATTAAGGCGTCGGTTACCGAAATTTCCTGTCTGGCTGACGTTTCGGCCTTGGTCACGGGCGTGACACATAGGTCACGGGCGTGACAGGTCCGGTTAGCAGTTCTTGGTTCGACGATCGTCGAACTGAGATCGACGATCGTCGAAGGGCGGTCACGGGCGTGTCACTTGGGTCACGGGCGTGACAGGTCTGGAGGCCAACTCTGGTTCGACGATCGTCGAATTGGGATCGACGATCGTCGAGCGTGTCATGCCCTATGTCACGGGCGTGACCTGGCGGGTCACGGGCGTGACAGGCCCGTGTGGCCAAATTTGGTTCGACGATCGTCGAATTGGGATCGACGATCGTCGAGCGTGTCACGCCCTTTGTCACGGGCGTGATATAGCGGGTCACGGGCGTGACATGCCCGTGGGGCCGAATTTGGTTCGACGATCGTCGATTTGGGATCGACGATCGTCGAGCGTGTCACGCCCTTTGTCACGGGCGTGACATGGAGGGTCACGGGCGTGACAGTCCCGTGTGGCCGAATTTGGTTCGACGATCGTCGAATTGGGATCGACGATCGTCGAGCGTGTCACGCCCTTCGTCACGGGCGTGACGGGTCGGTCACGGGCGTGACCAAGCCGTGACCCGATTTCTTAGTCGATTTATTTCATGTTTTGGGCTCCCTAGGGTTCTACCACAACCATCCGACTCCTAGGGGTCTAGCCGGAAATGGGATGTTACATGCGACACGCCCGTGTCCAGGGCCTTGTCGCCCATTCTCCGTCTCGACTGACGCGAAAACCAGCACACGGCATTCGACACGGCCTCCGACATGCCCGTGTTGCATGCAACACGACCGTGTAACGACCCGTGTCACGCCCCATGTGCAACTGCCAATACTTGCTTCCCGGGGAGGACACGGCCTGCGACACGGCACCCGACACGCCCGTGTCACATGTGACACGACCGTGTCTGTGACCGTATAATGGCCCGTGTACATGACTCAGGAAACTCCCTAGCGTGACACGCCCTGGGACACGCCCGTTTCCCAGGCCATGTGCCTCAACTCGACGATCGCCGATCGCCAGCATGTCGACCACATGACCCGTGGCCGAACACGCCTGTGTCACGCCCGTGACATGCCCGTGACATGCCCGTGTCTCCTGCTCCAAAACCCAGACTTGGCTTAAAACATCACTCGTCCCTCTATTGAGTTTCGGGGTGTTACAACTCTTCCCCTCTTAAAAGAATTTCGCCCACGAAATTATTAAAGGAAAAAAAATGGAAAACTCTCAGCGGTACCCAGGCGGAACACTCTGGGTACGCTTCCAGCATAGATTACTATCACTCCTAAGAGAGCTCCTCGCTGACACAATTGTCCCACCGGACCACGACTATCTTAATCTCCTTGAGACAAAGTCGCTCGACTTCAAGGTCTCCGAAACGAACGGGTTCGACCCTAATCGTCAACTTCTCGTTCACCAAAACTTGATCACTCACGATTAAGTTCGAAGGCTCTTGCGCCGCCTCATCAAACCGCTCCAAAAACCTCAAGTGGTCCAAGGTATACCGGGCTCAGCTTCCCCAAGCATCGCTCCCGTGAAACACTCTTGAACGACTAAAACTTCCAATACGCCATCCGATATCTCCATCTTTCGATACGTGGCGTTAAAGTACTTAGTCTGCCTCCCCTGAGCGATTAGCAAAAGCACTCATAAGGTTCACACCAAAGGGGTAATGTTTACCACCTCTTGCTTTAAACACAAGTTCGTGTCATCCGTTTTTAGCCTCGACAACGGCATGCGACGACTTCTACCAAAAAGGGCCTCGAAGGGCGCCATTTGTATGCTCGCTTGGTAGCTAAAGTTGTACGCAAACTTTACCAAAATAGATGGCCTTCCCATTGCTTCCCAAAGTCTAGAACGCACATACGAAGCGCGTCCTCCAACGTCCTGTTGACCCACTAGGTCTTCTCATCCGTCCGCGGATGTAAGACTGGACTAAACTACAACTTAGTCTCCAGCACTTTATGTAACCACCTCCAATCATTGGACGTAAAATGCCCACCTCAATTGCTCACGAGGTTGCGGGGCACACCATGCAGTCTAACTATGATATCCAAAAACATTTGCCAGTTACTCCGCCGACTTATCCTTCCTATGCGGAATGAAGTGCGACACTAAAGTCAACACAATTACGATCACCCACTCGGCGTCGCTTCCTCACTATGACTTTGGCAAACCATGCATACAGTCCAGTCGAACTTTTATTCCAAACTAGGCAAGGATTCAAGAATCCCCCGGCACTTGGCACTCTACCTTCACTAAGGCGCAAGACTGGCATTTAGTCACACATAGTGCCACGACCTTCTAGAGTTCTGGCCACCAGAGCACTTCTTCAGATATCGGCACAACTTGTGCCTCCTAAGCGAGTTGAGTACTTGGTATAACATACCACAACTCCACCCATCAATTGCCCATGCTTGGGCCGCACAAACGGTTTTCTTTCCTTGGTAGCCCGCCTTCAATCGTCGATTTGGGACTTTGGCTTAACGAAGCTGTATTCATGATTTCCTTCACGCTGCTTCCCAAACCATAGTTTGCCAAATATGATCAGCCAGGCCATACTGGCCTTCTGACCAGCTCAATTATGCTTCGACACTAGTCTACTTGTCAACGCAAGAGATAGCTAAAATCTCCAACTCCCGGGTCAAGCCCTCAACATGAACCTACAGCTAGTTGGCTTGGGCGAAAGCCCTGCGTCTCAACGCATCCGCAACACATTGCCTTACAACAAGCACAAAATAACTTTCAGACGTATAGTCCCCCAGGGATTCCATCCATTTTTGCTGCCTGAAATTCTGACCCCTTTAGATCCATCTTATATACAAGTCTCCTATGATCGGTACAAACATCGACTAATGCGCCGTACGAATAATGCCTCTATAGCTTAAGTGTGAAACACACGGCCGCTTACTCCAGACGGCGGACCGGGCAATTCCCCTCGTGTTCTTTCAGCTAAAGCGAGCCATAAGCCATAACATTACCACTCTGCAGCAGCACGCAGTCCAATCCATTGCCCAAGGCAGTGCCATATATCTCACGGCTTTTGGTTCCACTCGGCGAACTTAACACTGACGCCGTGGTTGACCAACTCTTTAACCCTTCAAAGTTTGGGTGCACTCACGCATCAAAACAACCCTTTGAAACTTTTCCTTGACAACGTTGCGAGGGGTAATACTATCCGCGGGAAGTCCTCTACGAAGCGCATGTGGTAGCTGACCACACCAAGAAACTCTGAAATTCCGCTACCGAGACACAAAGGCCACCCTCGTATTGCGACTAACAACGCAGGACCCACACGCTCTCACTCTACCAACTATAGGACCGAGAAGCGCTACGAGGATAACCCAAGAATCGTGTTCGGAGAACTTGGTGTATACATGGTTCCTTCTTGGCGTCCACAAAACCAAGAGTAGAAATTCAGAAGCGATACACTTCGCACTAAAATTACCCCCAATTTGTCGTCGATGAAGACGATCACAAAATGGACTAGGTACTCCATGAACGTCCCGTTCATCCGGTCTAGGCACACAGATGCCACACTTGACCGCTAAGACAGCACGATCATTGACTCGCGTTGCTCATTCCTCATGCTAAACTTCGTCTTTGCAACATCACTTACCCTTATTCTCAGATGAGGGTAACTGGACTTGCGATCCACTACTGAGTCTACCGAAGACCCGACTAACCGATCAAAAGATCATCGATCCTTTGGATCGATTACTTGTCCTAATTCTGCAAACTTATACAGCTCTCTGCAACAATTACAAAATTGCAAGCTCCCATCCTTCTTCTGAGTAAAAAGGACCGTTGCGCTCCAAGGCAACGAGCTTGGACGCACATACCCTTGCTCCATCAACTTTTCTAGTTGAACCTTTAACTCTGCTATAACCTTAGGCATCAACCTATAAGGAGAGCGTGACACAGGTTAGGCACCTGGCACAACTCAATCGTGAAATCGATCTCTCGCTACGGCGGGGCTCCAAGGAGATTGTTCGGGAACACATCGGGATACACCCAAACCACTGGGCTACTACCCAAAGTGGACTTAGGCGTTTCAGCCTCCACTAACATGAAGAACAGCTTTGCACCAACACAAACTGTCCTGACCACCTGGAGGGCAGACGTCAGCGTCCTGCTCGATCCCTTCGGTTCCGCAAACATTATCTCCTGCCCAACACCCAGCTAGGTCTCTTTACTATTGCAAACAGTAAAAGCCCTCTGCCCCGAAAGCCAGCCAATACCAACTATGACGTCGAACTCTACTAGCGGCAACACCGACGCTAGCAAGTCGAATCCTTGACTTTCAAAAATACTCTTACCACCAAGGATGAATCTCCGCGCGCATTGGACGACCACTGGGCAATAACCCATCCGGATTGCTCACTTTACCATCGAAGGGAATACTCTGATGCGCGATACAGATTCTTCGGATGACAGGAATGCGGGGTTCCTGTATCGAAACTATTCTCTCTCCAGATTACCAATATTCCAAAACAAAGCCTAGAACTTCCAGCTCTACGTTACCATGCATAAGGTATCCGACATAAGGAACTAGTTTGCTAACAAGAAGAACCATACCTGACATCCCAACAGTCGGCCACATGGCATCCTACTGGCCAAGGATGTTCACTCTCGGTTGGGCCGGAGTAAACAGCGATGCGGTGGATGCCACAGCCTTGCCTTTCTCTAAGGATATCTCCCCCGGCTTCTTTTCGGACATTAGGCGTCCACTTCGACAATCCCGGGCGTAGTGCCCCGGCTTTCCACAAGCAAAGCATGCATCCGGGGTTTGAATTATAGTCGCTCCGTATGTGCTAGAGGAAGAGACTAGACCCGACCTTCTAGCCTTTTTATGCCACCTACGGTACCCAGATTTTGAGGTTGGCATTTTGAATATCATTTCCTTTACACCAAAGGCTTCAACTGCTCCTGCCACAACTTTCGTCTACTTCTGAACATCCACCCAACACTCTCTGGCAAAGTGCCCTTTCTTGCCACAAGAATAACATTTGTAAGTGGTTTGGCTAGTAGATGATTTAGCCTCTTTACTCAGCGTCTTTCGATAGACTGTCCTTATAGGATCTGTAGGGTTTGGTACCCTATCCACTGGTACTTGGTGAGTTTTCCCCAACTCCACCTCCAAAGCTCTGGCCGACTCCACCAAAGCTCGGAATCCCAATAACTTTGGTCCTAGCAGTAGGATACGCAACTCGTTGTGCAGACCGTTATAGAATTTATCAACTATAGATTGCTCGCTTTCCCATTCAAAGCCTGGGTAGCACCTTATCATAAGGAACGTCTGCAAATAAGCGTAAATTGAATGCGCTCCCTGTACCATAGTCATGCTCATCTGCTGCTCTAATGGACCCCCAAATGCCCTTTGCTCAAACATACCGCCTGATGTTGGGGCCATCTCAGGGACAAAGGGTTGCACATTACTCCCATGTTATGCGTTGGTCACAACGAACACCGCTTCAACCACCCTTCTTATGGTTTCCAAAGACGTAGGGGTCTTAGGAACGTTACGTGGTGTAGTACTTTGCTCAGCAAACGCGTGTTCATACGGCCACGCTCCACTTCTGGACACCTATAGCCTTACAAAACACCATAAGTGACTGAACAAAATTGCAAAAAGCAATTATAGGAACACGCAGGCTCCTCAAACATGTGTATTTTCATTCCTAAGTAGACATTCATGGGTTCTTTTAATGTTATAACGATGGCGCACACACATGTGCTCACCACCCCTTAAAGTGAATTCGTCCATGAATTCATTTAAGCTTGACCGAAACCAGTAGTCTGATACCAATTTGTAACACCCCTATCCGTCACATAGTATATAACAGTAGGTCCGGCCGGGGCCCGACGCCATATAATACCGACAGACCAGTGGTTACGCATTGAAACCATTCAACTAATCACAATGTCATACACAGCACCTAGCGGAAGCAATTATTAAGTTGCACAATTATGAACCCTGCTAGCATGAATGTCCACTAAACCAAAAACAAAGGAATGTTTAATACATGAAAAACGGCCTTATAGCCTTACAAGAGTTTGTTTAATAAAAAGTGTCTTCCAAACCTCGGCACCCAGGCCGGTCACACATGAGTACAAAAAGGAAAACACTCAAAATTTGGCCTTCGAGGGCCGGCAGAGCAACTCGGGCTTTAGCCCGCTATTTACCTCTCGGCTCTGCAGCACCTGCAAGCAACAATCCACCGCACGGTGGTAAACAAAGGCAACGGTCAGCTATGCTGACAAAATTATAACGATTCCGCCCCCAAACCGGGGCGGCAAAGCTTCTTCCCTGCACTTGTTAGCAAAACAAGCAACATAGCAAAATAAGCATCACATCACAGGTGCACGCTCACACGGCCGTACACCCCGTGCTCTAAGGGCACTTACTCGGCGGGCCAGTCCGAACCCCGTCCGGTCCTTGACTCCGCCACCACCCCCAGGGTGGCAACCTCGTGAGCATTTAGTCCTTTCAGCCGTAGCCTAGACTCGATCTCCAAACCTCGGTAAGTCCCACGTAAAACTTTAGGTCGCTTTAACCGAGCAGGTGGAGCGGGTAGGGGTCCACCAGTCCGTTGCTCATCCCGCCATTGCCAATTGGCCTTTGACGTGGACTAAGCTTCCCTAGTCCCAAATACCGTTCAAACACAGTACATAGCCCCGCTATGTACCCGGTTGGCTCCCAGGCCACCGGTATGACAGAAATGCGTTTTTGTCCAGATTTCCGTGTGCACCTCGGGGTTAATCCCCCAGATTACCTGATGCATTCTACCGCATAGCAACCCGAAAACAATCAAAACGCTCAGAGTCTTCTCCGGCTAAAAATGCAAAACAACTCATCACCGATCCAGACCAACACGTCCGGGTAGGCTTCACGCATCATGCCTATGTCTGTACTACGCTTCCGGACTCTAACAAGGGGGACTTCACATATCTACCCCAAGGAATACCATAATCTCGCCGCACACTCGCGGGAGAGGGGTTTTCCTATGCAAAGGAAGAAGAGCTTAACATGCTCAAGAAGAGAATCGTTACCCTTGAGTTCTTCCGCGGCGCCATGAAAAACTACGCGGTTGGAAAGCACCGCAACGGCGTCGCCTTCGCGGATCTGAACTCGGATCGCGATTCGGAGCTCCGAAGCTCCACCGTCGGCCGAATCTTGGCCTTCCTCCTCCTCCTTGCTCTCCCCTCTCTCTAGACTTTATAAAGAGAACCAAGGGGATGAAATAAGTGATTGCAAACCCTATTTCCGGGTTTAAACTGCCAGCATCCACACCCAGCCATCGGATCCCAAGCCAAGGAAATCGAACGGCTGCGATTCAGCCCAAATTTACAAAATGTAGGCCGAACACGGCCTGCGACACGCCCGTGTCCAGGGCCGTGCCGCCCATTCACCGTCTCGACCGACGCAAAAACCAGCACACGACATTCGACACGGCCTCTGACACGCCTGTTTCGCATGCGACACGGCCGTGTCACGACCCTTGTCATGCCCCATGTGCAACTGCCAATACTTTCTTCCCGAGGAGGATACGACCTGCGACACGGTACCCGACACGCACGTGTCACATGTGACATGCCTGTGTCTGTGACCGTGTCATGGCCCGTGTACATGACTTAGGAAACTCCCTAGTGTGACACGCCCTGGGACACGCCCGTGTCCCAGGCCGTGTGCCTCAACTCTACGATCGCCGATCGCCAGCACGTCGACAACATGACCTGTGGCCGAACACGCTTGTGTCACGCCCGTGACACGCCCGTGTCACGCCCGTGACATGCCCGTGTCGCCTTTCCAAAACCCAGACTTGGCTTAAAATGTCACCCGTCACTCTATTGAGTTTCAGGGTGTTACAGCTGCTACGGCAAGCCAGCAGTCGGCTGCTGTGGCAAGCTGATGAGTTCGATATTTATAGGGTTTTTCGGATATATTTGGGCCTATTTTCTCACTTGTGCACTGCATTTCAAATGTTAATCGGTTATATTTTCTTCGATCAGTCAATGACCATATTGTGAACCGCTTTGGCCCGAGGTTGTGCAATTGCGCATTTTGTTGTCGGGGGTAAGCACATGGTGCTCCCCATGTCCCTTTCTGGTTGTTTTTATGTTTGTTATGAGCGTTTGGGGGCTATGCCTCAGTAGAATTTATTGCGGTGCCGGTGGTCGAGATGTCCGGAATTCCATTTCCAGCTCCTGTATAAAATGCACGGTCATGCGGATTTCTTCGCGCACTGTTTCAGTGTAATCGTGCGTTATACATAGCATTCCTAGGGACATCTGTCGCTACCCGTGCATTTTGTTCACGCACGGTTTTGGCCAAACCGTGCGAGAAGGAATCGTACGGTCTGTATATTGTTCTCTGAGTTCCAGCGCTCTGTGGTTAATCATGTGTTTTCCTTCACGCATGGGCATACGCGCCCGTGCATAAGTAAAACACACGGTTCCTCTTTGTTATCCTATTTTTCAGCGCTCTGTCGTTACCCGTGCATTTTCCTTCACGCATGGGCGGAAGCTTCCGTATGCAAGTAAAATGCACGGGTCAACCAATCTTCCTTGCATGTCATTTTCTGCGCGTTATTAAAACAAGGTTAATGCACGGTCGTGCGCCTAACCGTGCGTGACCATTTTTCTGACTAGCTTCTATTTAAAGCGCAGATTTCCGTGCATTAAAAAAATGTTTTCAGCCATACCTGCGCCGTATTAGGGCAAATCTCCGTCGTTCCACCTCCGCCCTTCATCTTCCACTAAGGAGATAAGATTCGGCCATGCTCGAGAAGCTTACCTCTCACCGGTGCTTACTCTCGGCCTTCTCTTTCATCTATTAGCTCCATTGCAAGTTTTGTCGCCATAGCCAACAAGTAAAGGGAAGCTTGCAACCTTCTTCCGTATCGTGACACAAAGGAGACAGGTCTATTAGAGGGTTATGACAACCTTCTCTACCCCGAATGTAGTTGAGGATCGAGTTAGGATGCGGACTGACAACCCAGCGATTCCTTCTACGACTCCTCAATGAGCCTTTTGATTCATTCGATTTATTGACTTGTTCTTGCCTTATTGTTGTATATGCGTGGCTAAATCTTCATATGTAGATGATGTTGTACTTTAGTAGTGAGCGTTAGTTGTTTCATGTCTAAGTGATTCTATTTCGTTTTACTGCTTTAGTTGCTTGAGTAGCGCCCATATTTCCCCCCGCCACCGCATTGAGTATTGTGGCACTAGCGATTACTAGTGGCATGCGTTGCGACGAGGTATTTGCGACCCTCGATCTGTTGTTCCATTCACTCCCTATGTCTCCCTACTCTTCCAATCCGCTGAGCGAAGCAGCGCATAGCGGCCTGTATAGGAGTAGATTTAATTTGCTTTTTTTATTGTAACTAAAACCAAACCCCTTAGGACTTCAATCTCAAGTCCTCCTTGAAAGACCACTCCACCTTACGGTTTTCCTTGAGAGATTAGATACTTGAGAAAGCCTCCCCATTTTATATTACTTATGTGAGCGGTATGCTTGCCGTAAATGTATCAAGTTTTTGGCGCAGTTGCTGGGGAACACTGTCGTGTGAGTTTTCTGAAAGGAAGTCTTGTGAGTGTTGTTTTCTTTTTATTATTTTTGTTTCTTACAATTTGTTTGTTTATTTCTTTTTGTCCCTTTTCTGATTTTTGGCATAGCAAGCGGGTCCGTGTATTTTTTTATATTCGAAGTTGTGTAGCACTCTTACAACAAATATTTCTGTTCGCTATGAATTCTGTAGATGAGTGTCGTCTCTATGATACTTAGCACTGATACGTCGATGCCTTGGCTATTTTAAATGCCGAGCATTGTATTAGGTGTTTGCTATGCAAAGGTATAGGCCACATGCTGAAGGATTGCCCTCGTTTGTGCAAGTCTTCTCCCTCTGTGGGCATGTGCGCAGTAACCCCCCGTTTATGGTGGACTACTGTGGACAGGCCTTCCAGGGTGTTGCCAGGCCCATACACTGACATTGCACATCTTGCTCGTTCTTTTCCCGTTGAGATTACCGAAGAATCTCTCGCCACATACAGATCTTTCATGGGTCCCTCGCTCCTTTTTTACGAGCTTCCCTTGAGTGATGACGATCACTCTGGTGTTAGCAAGCAAAATGAGGATCAGGAACACATGGGCACTCCTTTATGGGACGAAGAGATTGTTCCGGTCGACGCGGTGGTGCCAACGGACGATTTTGCTAGGGGGATTGCTCATTCAATGCCTAGTTTCGAGAGCAGTTTGGCCCCTCCACAATTTTTGCTTGATCGTGCTACTCCTTTTTTGTATGATTCGGCTGGTGATGCTGTATTCATAGGTGATTCGGTGCCTGAGGATGCGCCAAAGTGGGATGAGGACTCATCTATCTCCGGTGGAGAATATGGATCTTAGGAATGCTATGACGCACCCCGGTGGGATGAGGAATATCCCCTTTATGATACGGAGGTTTGCACCTCTTTATTGGATGAGGCGGTCCCTCTTACCTCCGCGGACCTCGAGTTCTCGGATTCCCCCCAATACGACTCACATGATACCGACGAAGATCTGTGCTCGGATCCTGCTGAGAGTGATACTAGAATAACTCTCCCATATTTTGCGTATTTTAGTTTTTCCTCTCGTTTATTACTTTACCCTCCTTTATTATCTGAGCCTTTGTGTGTTGAGTCTCAACGAGTACATTGGGATTACAACGGGCCTTGTGCCAATGCCGACGGCAAGTGCATCTTCTTGTGCGAGAAGGTTCCTACCTCCTTCATCGTGGAAGCTACTACCGTCTCTATTGCTTCCTGCGGACCTGCTGTGGACGACCCCTTGCTAGGCTAGGATTTAGCTGGTGATGAGATGAGCGAGGACCAGTGCTCCTCCTTTTCTTGTTTCTTATTTCCTCTACCTGTGTTGGGCAGGTATTATTAATTTGGTAGAGTGGTAACTACATTATCTCCGTATCGGTACTCGCTACCACAACGGATATTCGGCCAGTTACCTATGCATCTTTTTCTTTCATAGGCCCATTAGCTAGGACTTTTCGTTAGCCGAATAAGTCATGCTTGGAGGACAATAACCCCAGTACTTATCTAGGAGTAGGTGTAGTTAGTTATTTTTCCTGTTTTTAAAAAAATTGTTTTGCGTATTGTATAGCTTGTTTTAGCTTTAGTGCATGCTTGCGATATTTTTCTGTGTTTGCGCCTGATTCGGGCAGATTGTCTAGTCTCTGGGAGGATCATTGTTCTATTTTCTTTTTTTTTCTCGCTGTTTTTGCAGGATGAGACTTCCTGGAGAAAATTAGTCGAATTGGGCTGATTATGCAAAATGCACGGTTTGGGGAAAAAGTGTGCAGCAAAAACGCACGACCATGCGTTTTATATTTATAAAAATGTTGCGTTTTGCACACACGCTGGCCCTAGTTTGTCTGTGCCGCTGCGGAAACCTCCTGCTTCTCCTCCATTTTCTCCGACGAGATCTCCCTCCTTTCCTCCAAATCCTCCCCCATTTCATCTCTCTCTCCGCTCCCATCTCTCTTATTTGCCATGGGATTGAAGAAGGTTATTAGCAAGTTGCGAGGCTCCGGTGGTGCTTCCTCCTCCTCTACACGGAATGCAGCTCTTGAGGAATCGGAAGATGCTCCAGATGAGCCAGTGGAAACTAAAGAAGCAGAGCGGATGCTTCGATTTGGGCGGCCGAAGATGGTTGTAAGGTTTGAACGATTGGTCTAGAAACAATTTGTGGATTTTCGCTACGTTTCGGACGGGGAGCTCGCGATCGTCGCTCTAAAGCAGGATGCGGACCATTTGCTCGACATGGGTTTGTGGCCTCACCCCTTCTCCATTGTAGAGACCAGGTTTTGCAAACTCATGCTCGAGTTCCTCTCCACCTATTATAATACCCATATACATCACGTGGCATATAGTAGTAGGTCTGGCTGGGGCCCGACGCCATATACCACGGGCAGACTGAAGGGTTACTAAATGAAACCATCCTTCCAATAACACACGTCCTATACAGAGCACATTCTTGTGGAAGCATTTTAAATGTTGCAAAGAAAAGAACCCAAGCCACAACATGAAAGTCCACTAAAATACACAAAATAGGAATGAGAGTACAAATACACAAAGTACTTGGACTTATGGCCTTACATGAGTTTACTTTAAACAAATATAGTCTTCCAAACATCGGCATGCAGGCCGGTCACACATGAGAATCAAAGTAAACATTCGTAAAGGCCTTCGAGGGCCGGCTCAGCAACAAGGGCTTCAGCCCGCTATTTGTCACTAGGCTCCATAGCACCTGCAAGCAACAATCAACCGCAACGGTGGCAAACAAAAGCAACGGTCAGATAAAGCTGACTAAATTATAACGAACTCACCTCGGATTTGGGGTGGCAGTGCTCCTTCCCTGCATTTTATTAGTAAAAGCAAATAGTATAGTGAAAGTGCAATTTAAGCACACTTCACCACAGACATAGGCACACACGGCCACACACCCCATGTTCTTAGGGCACTTACACGATGAACTCGGTCCACCACTGCCCCTAGGAAGGTAAAGTCGTGAGCTAATAGTCTTTTTTAGCGGAAGCCTAAGACCCGCCCTCCATGCCATCGGCAGGCCTCTCAAACTGAACCACATAAAGCGGGTACGGTTCAACTCAACTCGTTGCTCACATCGCCAAGTCAATTTAAGCCATAGGTATGGGTTAAGCTTCCCGAGTCCCGATTTATCGATCAAAAAAAAGTACATAACCCGATTATGCACAAGGTTGGTTCCCAGGACACCAAAATGGCAGAAATTCGCTTCAGCCCAAATTTCCGGGTGCACCTTGGGGTTAATCCCCAAGAGTCACTGTTACAATCTACCGCATAGAAAACTCGAAAACCACCATCAGCACGGAGTCTTCTCCAGATATTCATCCCTAATGTAACATCATCGATCTAGACCAACTTGTCCGGATAGGCTTCACACACCATGCCTATGTACGTACTTTGATTCCGGACTCTGCATGCAAAACAACGAGGACTATTCATGTTTACCCGAAGGAATACCTCGCACTCACCGCTCACTCATGGGAGGGAGTTTCCAATGAAAAAAGGAATAGGACTTCACATATCCAAGGAGAGAATAATTACCCTTGTTGTTCTCTTTAGTGCAATGAAGATCTAGACGGATGAAAAACACCGCAATGGCCTTGCCTCCATAGATTTGGACTCGGCTTGCGATTTGGGTGTCCGAAGCTCCACCGGTGACCGGATCTCTCCTTATCCTTATTCCTTCTCTCCCCTGTCTCAAAAGCTTTTAGAAAGAGAAAACTCAAAGTGGAATGAGGGTTTCAAACACTATTCCCGACCTTAACTCAACAAGGACCATCCCGGGCCCTTGGATCCCAATAGAAGGAAACGAACGTCCACGATTCACAGTAAAATCAATTTATTAGGCCGAACACGGCTTGTGACAAGCCCGTGTCCAAGGCCGTGTTCCACACTCGCCGTAAACCATGAAATAAAGAACAGGACACGGCCTGTGACACGTCTTCTGACACGCCCGTGTGAACCATGGACAAACCCATGCAATGGATCGTGTGCCTCAATTGACGATGAAACCGTTGCATCTCAAACAAGACATTGCCATGTGGCACACCCATATCACAGGCCGTGAGCCAGACACGCCCTTGTCAATTAGTACACGCCCATGTTGCGAGGCGTGTTCCTCACTTGACACAGGACCAAAACATCCTGAATATAACATGGGTTATTAACACGCCCGTGTTAATTTTGACATGCCTGTGTCAACTAGAACACGCCTGTGATCCAGGCTATATTCCTCACCCGACACAGCCCGGATAACAGCCCGAGCAGGACACAGCCTTGGACAAGCCCATGTCACATGCCGTGTGACCCTTACCAATCCCCAAACTTAGCTTCAAACGCTGTCCGTCCCTCTTTTGAGTTTCGGGGCATTTCAATTCTCTCTCTCTTAAAAGAATTTCGTCCCAAAATTATGGAATAGAAAGTACACAAACTTAAACAGTAACTGAGAAAAAGAGCTCGGGATACTCCTCAAGCATGGTCTGCTATCGCTCCCACGAAAGCTCCTCATGACCGTTGTTGTCCCAACAGACTTTGACCATCCCGATGTCTTTGTTATGAAGTCGCTTGACTTCAAAGTCCTCAATGCGAACGGGTTTGACCTTAATCGTCAACCCATTATCAACTGGTACTTGATCGGCCGCAATAACTTGTGATGGCTCTTGAACCGCCTTTCGCAACTTCGATATATGGAATACGTCATGTACACCACTCAATTCCACTGATAGCTTCAGTTTATAAGCTGCTTCACCAATTCGCTCTAGAATCTCAAACGGTACAAGGTACCTCGGGCTCTGCTTCTTCAAGCATCGTACCCGTGAAACACCATTGAATGGCTAAATCTTCAAGTATACCCAGTCTCCAATAGCGAACTCAATGTTCTGATGCTTGGCATTATAGTATTTAGTCTGCCTGTCCTGATCGATCAATAATCGTTCTACTAATTATCTATACCAACAAAGTGGCGCCTTCCATCTCTTGTCGTTCGTACAGTTTCGACTCACCCGTTTCCAACTACGACAACGACGTGCGACATTTTCTACCATACAGGGCCTCGAAGGGAGCCATTTGAATTCTCGCTTGGTAGCTATTGTAATAAGAAAATTCCACCAAGTATAGGTGATCTTCCCACTGCTTCCCGAAATCCAGGACACACATGCGAAGCTTGTCCTCCATTGTCCGGTTGACCCTCTCGGTCTGACCATCCATCTGCGGAGGAAAGGTTGTGCTGAAACTTAGCTTGGTTACCAACATTAGTTGCACCAACCTCCAGTCATTGGACGTGAACTGTCCATCTTGGTCACTCACGATGCTGCAGGGTACACTGTGTAGTAGAACAATGTTATCCACATAGAGTTTAGCCAGTTTATCCACCGAATCATCCTTCCTATTCGGAATGAAGTGCGACATCTTTGTCAATTTATCTACGATTACCCAGATTGCGTCATTTCCCTTCTGCGACCTTGGTAAACCATGCACAAAATCCACTGAAATATCGTCAAACTTCCACTCCAGGATAGGCAAGGACTAAAAGAAACCTCCGGGCTTCTGGCACTCCGCTTTCAGCAAGGCGCACGTTTGACACTTCGCCACGTAAAGTGCCACGTACTTCTTAAGTCCTGGCCACCAGAACAATTTTTTCAAATCACGGTACATCTTCGTGCTCCCTGGGTGAATTGAGTACTTGGTATGATGAGCCTCATACATTAATTCCTTCCGTAGTTTACCCATGTTTTGGGACGCACAGACCACTGTCCTTCCATAACATTCCAACAACAACCCCAAATTGGGAATTTGACCCATCCAAAGCCTCATCCATGATTTGCTTCATGTTGCTATCCATAACCAGAGCCTGCCGAATCCTATCAACAAGGTCATACTATAACTTTGTCCTGTTTAGCTGTGCTTCAGCACTAGTCTGCTTGTCCACACATGAGATCTCCAATGCCTCCAAATGATGAACCAATCGCTCATTATGTATCGACAACCAATTGGCCTGTGTAGGAGCCCTGCGACTCAACACATCAGCAACCGCATTGCCTTCCCAGGTACATAATGTATCTTGAATGTGTAGTTCCCCAGGAACTCCATTCAACTCCGCTGTCGTATGTTTAGATCCTTTTGATCCAACAAGCACTTCAGGCTCTTGTGATCGGTATAGATATCAACCTTCACACTGTACAAGTAATGCATCTACAGCTTCAGGGCAAAAATCAAGGCCGCTAACTCCAAGTCGTGGACCAGATTATTCCTCTGCTGTACCTTCAGCTGATTCGAGCCATACTTGTCACACTCCCATGCTACAGTAGAACGCAACCAAAAACACTGCCTGAAGCATCACTATATAACTCAAACCCTTCAGTCCCACTCGGCAAACATAGAACAGGCGTCGTGGTCAACCGTCTCTTCAGCTCTTCGAAAGCTTGTGCGCACTCCAACAACCACACAAACTTTTGATCTTTCCTGGTCAACTTCGGGAGGGGTAATGCTATCCGCGAGAAGTTATCTATGAAGCGCCAGTAGTAGCCAGAAAGTCCCAGAAAACTCCGTACTTCCGCTACCATAGACAACATAGGCCACTCCCGTATATCAACTATCTTAGTCGGATCCACAGCAATTCCCTCTCCACTAACTATATGACCAAGGAATGCTACCGAGGACAACCAAAACTCGCATTTGGAGAACTTGGCATACAGTTGGTTCCTCCTCAGTGTCTCCAACACCAAATGCAGATGCTTAAAGTGATCATCCTCACACTACGAGTACACCAATATATCATCGATAAAGACTATCATGAAATGGTCCAGGTACTCTCTGAACGTTCTGTTCATCAGATGCAGGAACATGAACGGCGCATTAGTTAGACCAAACGGCATGACTAAGAACTCATAATACCCATACCGTGTGTTAAAAGTTGTCTTGGGGATGTCACTCTCACTTATCCTCATTTTATAATATCCAGACTTAAGATCAAATTTCGAGTACACCAATGACCCAACTAACTGATCGAGCAGATAATCAATACTTGGGATCAGATACTTATTCCTCTCCTTTAACTTGTCCAGCTCTCGATAATCGATATAGAATTGCAAACTTCCGTCCTTCTTCTTAACAAAAGGACCGGTGCGCTCCATGGAGATGAACTTGGACGCACATAACCCTATTCCAATAGCTCTTCAAGTTGATCCTTCAGTTCTGCCATCTCCTTAGGCGCTAAGCAATACTGAGAGCATGATAAAGGTTTAGCACCTCGCACTAGCTCAATTGTGAATTAAATCTCTCACTGTGGTGGGGCTCCAGGGATATCGTCAGGGAACACGTCAGGATACTCGAATACAACCAAGATATTGTCCAAACTAGGCTTGGGCTTCGAAGTCTTCACTAGTGTGAAAAATAGCTCTACACCAGCACGAACTACCTTCACCACCTGAAGAGCAGACATCAAAGTCTTGCTCGCCCCTTTAAAGCTCGCAAATGCCATCTCTCGACCAATTCCCATCTTGACCTACTTGCAGTTGCAATCAATGTATGCCTGCTGCCCAGAGAGCCAATCCATGCCAAATATCATGTCGAACTCCCCCAACAGCAGTAATGACGCTTGCAAGTCAAACTCTTGACTCCCAATCCGTATCTTTACAAAATAGAATCTATCCACGCGCATTAAACACCCATTAGGCAAACCCACATCCAATTTGTCCTTTGCCATCAAATAAGGTACTTCGATTCGCGATATAAATTCTTCGGACAAAAAGAGTGTGAAGCACCCGTATCGAACAATGCCCTCGCCGTATTACCAAAAATCAAAAAAATGCCTAGTACAAGTAGTAGTAATCTAACTTGCGCAAGGCAACAAGTATTTAAAGCTAAACTGCTATAACATCCCTGTCACCACATAAGACTACTTTATGGCCTCCTGCTGGCTAAGGTTGTACACTTTAGGCTAGGTTGGGGCATAATGCGAAGCGGTTGTCTTTGACCCCTTGCACTTCTCCTCGTAGGTGGATCCAGGTTTCTTTTTGGACTTCCGATGTCCGCTCCAATAGTCTCGGACAAAATGTCCCAGCTTCCCACAGTTAAAACATATAATTGAGTTTCGCCCAATGGCTTCTCCCAATCCAGTCTTCTGCGCCACTGGAATATAACTACGTACTTTGAGACTCTGTTCTATAGCTGCACCTGTCATAACTTTCTTTTTCTTCTGTGCGCCATTATGACAAACTCGGGCAAAGTTCCCTTCCTATCCACAATTAAAACAATCATATGGAGCCTGACTAGTAGAAATTTTAGGCTTCTTTTTCCTCCTCCTTCGGTATGAAGACTTTGCCAAATCTGGAGATTTTATCACCCTAAACTCTGACTTCTGATTGACTTTTGCCAAATCTACTTCCAAAGATCAAGCCGACTCCACCAAGGCTCGAAATCCAAATAATTTTGGTCCTAGCAGTAAAACTCGTAACTCGCCACGCAGGCCGTTATAAAATCTATCGACCATACACTGCTCTCTCTCCACTTCAGAGCCTGGGTAGCGTCTTATTATAAGCAACACCTGCAAATATTGTTACCCTTGTGGTTCTCTTTGGCGCCATGAAGATCTAGATGGATGAAAAGCACTACAATGGCCTTGCCTCCGTAGATCTGGACTCGGCTTGCGATTTGGGGCTCCGAAGCTCCACCGGCGACCGAATCTCTCTTTCTCCTTCTTCCTTGCTCTCCCCTCTCTAAATCTTTTAGGAAGAGAAAAATCAAGTGGAATGAGGGTTTCAAACCCTATTCCCGGCCTTAACTCAGCAAGTACCAGCCTGGGCCCTTGGATCCCTATAGAAGGAAACGAACGACCATGATTCATATTTAAAATCAAGTTCCTGGGCTGAACAGGGCTTGTGACACGCCCGTGTCCAAGTCCGTGTTCCACACTCACTGTAAACCAGGAAATACATAACAGGACACGACCTGTGACATGGCTTGGGGCACACCCGTGTCAACTATGGACACGCACATGTCATGGGTCGTGTGCCTCAATCGACGCAAAAATCGTCGTATCCCGAACAGGACACAGCCATGTGATACGCCCATATCACAGGTCGTGTGCTAGACACGCCCTTGTCAATTGGTATACGCCCATGTTGTGAGGCGTGTTCCTCACTCGACACATGACAAAAATAACCCGAATAGGACACGGGTTCTCGGCACGCCAGTGTCAATTTTGACACGCCCGTGTCAACCAGATCATGCTTGTCATCCAGGCCATGTTCCTCACCTGACACAGCCTGGCTAATAGCCATAGCAGGACACGGCCCTAGACATGCCCGTATCCCAGGCCGTGTGACCCTTACAAGGCCCCAAACTTGGATTCAAACACTATCCGTCCCTCTTTTGAGTTTCGGGGCGTTACACCTTCCGCTTTGTAGAATGGCGTGACGCGGCCACCGGTGATTCCACGGCTGGGACATTCTGGATGAACTTCCGTACTGACACTATTAGTGTGGGGATGCTTGCCATTTATTCAGTGATATACATGGTTTATGATCTCACGGAGTCAGACATTCTGTCCCATTCCCAATTAGTGCATCTCCCCATACTTTATGGCAGGAGATTAGCTGGCTATCACAGCAGTACTAAGCATGCTCGACAAATCTTCCCATATCATCTCCTCCGTGCTCTACTATGTTCAGTAATTGATCGGGCATAACATCAATGCCGCTTGATGAGCCAGAACGTAGCGGGGTGGTGGACCTTTTCTACCTCTATAGTATGTACCATGACGTTCCTCTCCACCTCGACCGGGTCCTTACCGATTACTTCGTTCACCAGGCCACATACGTGCCTCTGAAGTCCATTAGTGGTTCACACTTCATAAAACGGATTGCCAAAGGCTTGGGAGTTTTTGATGCTTTGCCTGACATGATTCCTGTCTCCCACGACAATTTCATCTTAGACACCTTGATGACCGCCTTCAGGTTGGTACGTCGTGTTTCTGCTGGCATTACTTGGCACTATGCTATTCGTACATTGGAGTGTGAGCAGCTAGGCAGGGCTTCTTCTACTGATGTAGGATCCTCTTCGGATTCCCGCTGGCTCGATGATGTCGCTCGGTTCCATCTTGTGCACTTGGCCCCAGCGCCTTCTTTTGCCTATGCCCCGCATCGTAGGAGTTTCGCAGAGGATTATCCTGAATTCTACGCACGACAGTTGTATATGGAGGAGCTGATGTGCGAGCAGCATGGCATGACAACGTGTATAGTTGACTTTCTTCATATGCCCCCTACTGTCCCTGCTCTAGCTTCTACTTTGCCTGCCCATGCTCCGCCTCTGCCTCCACCTCCTACTGATCAGCCCGAGTGACTTTTGATTCTCTCCCCGGATGGGAATTTTATGTTTTTCTTCATGTTTGCATTTTTTGTATATTTTTCTGATTATGTATTTGACATTATTCTGCTGAGGCCTTGTCCTAGGGTGGTTAGTAGTATTAATTTTTATTAGTAACCTTCCTTCATGTTGTTTTTTTATGTGTGATGATTTTGTTTAGTTTAATAACTTGCAAGCATCACTTAGATTAAAATTGTTATTTTCATAGTGTATACCTATTTTTCTTGAGCTCTTTTGCAGGTTGCCCTTCCTTTGCGCGGCAGAGTGAGTGAAATTTTTGTATGTGTAGCCTCGAGCTTTCTCGTGTCTTCTTGTATGCTCATTTGCTGAGCATGGGGTAACCCCTCTTCCCCAACCTATATTTCATTGTTTTTATTGCATATCTTTGATAGGTTGCTTAGATTAAGTATGGTGGGGGAGAGTTATGCGGATTACCTATGCATATGCCCGCTATCACTTGTATACCAAAAGCATATTTGGTTTTTTTTGGTTTAATGAAATCTCATCCGCATTGTGCACCTTCACCTACTTGGGCTCAATCTTAACCACGCGCTCGGCTCATTTCAAATGTGTTTCTTTTGTGTAAACTTTAAAATAATGATGCTGGCATAGGATTTTAGGATAGAGTAGTATGAGACTCGTGCAGTGCTCCTAATCGAGTACTCATGGTATGTGTAGAAATAGAATAGATTTAATTTTTCTCTATGCTCGTAAATTTACACTTTTTCGGCAGATGTAAATATTGTTTATACTACTCAAAAATTTTGAATCTGGAGAAATCGAACGATAGTGAGGAGATGTGAGTAACCGTCACTAGCCTCATATTGTTCAAGATGGGAGGATGGATCATCTTTCTTGGTGGCTAAGAACTTGCCCCAAGCTACTCTCGAAGACTTGGTGTATGGTTATTCAAACGTGAGCGTGATGTAGGCCATCATTTTGGTTCGGTTGAGCCTTGTACCCCGTCCTAACGTTAATCCTTGTTAGCATATGTTGTGCCTAACCCACCTGTTGATTTAGCACTACTCCGCGATCACCAAATCCTAAAAGCCTTTCCCAATAACATGCCCCTATCTAGAGCTATTAGTATGTTACTTCTTGCATTTGGGATGTTGCTGTGGTGTCGTTATGTGTTAGTGAGATAGAGTTTTCTTGATAATTTGTGCTAAATGTGTTGTTATCAAAAAATTTAAAAAAAAGGGAAAAGAAAAAAAAGAGTGTCAAAAAAATGTTGTTCTTAAATAAGAAGTGTAATTGGAAATTTCCTTTGTATTATTACTGAGGAAGTAGGCAGTGCACACACCCTTGTCGTCAAGTACAAGTCCGGTGATGTGGTGCACTTGCAATTTTTGTTGGTTTAAGGATACTCTTTTGCATGAGCTCATTGGGGTTGTGCGTAGCCGTCATTTTTACCCTTGTGCATCCTTACCTATGTGTACACCCATGCCCCATTATTATCCTAAAGCCCTACAGATTCACGCTTGAGTCAGGCTAGCGCCGTGGAGAGAGTGTGAACGACAAGCGTATGGTCCCCAACATTAATGTATTTCTTTGGAGGTGATCCCGAGCCCCGATCTTTGGCAATGCTCACCTGAGTGGCCTGCCTACTTTCTTCATATGTATGATCGAACGATTCTCCAACATTCCAATTTTGAATGGATACAATATCTATTTATTCCTGTCGAAATGTATAAAATCCATAGTATAATTAAAAAGTTTATCTATTATATTTTCTATTCCTATGATGTGATGGCGCACCTCCGCCACCTCTACTTGGAGACGATACTGGCGATGCTGTTGATCCGGTTGCTGAGGCGGTTCAACTCAAGGACGTGAGGCGTCATGGTGACGCTAACGGAAGGCTACGTTACAACCTTCGCCCGCGGCGTACAACATCCACCGCGACGCATTAAAATATTTCCCTACTTTCTTGCACTTTATTTCTATTTTAGGAATATAAAATTATCCAAGTTTGAAGTGATAATTTTATATTCAATGTTTGCAAGTTTATTTTTCATTTGGACAATATTTATGTTGGTGTGCATTTAACGATTTGGATGGATGAGATTACATCTCCATCATGAATGGTTAAGGCTTGTTTGTAACTCCTATTTAAGGAGGCCTTATTATGAGATCATTAGTGAAGATTGAAAACCTAATTCCTTCTCTTTGAGAATTCGGCCAAGGAGGTTCTCCCTCTACCGCCGCCCCCCTCTTGTGGTGTGAAGCCGCCGCCCCTTGCCTCCTCCATCCGTTCGGTGCGACTCCGGCGCGGCTTCCTTCGGTGCGACTCCTTGGAAGAAGGTTGCAACCCTTCGGTGTGACGCTGGTGGATCCGTGGAGAGAGTGAATCTCCCACAGTTATCTTGTGTGAAACGCTCTCCGGTTGGGTAACTTCTCATCCCCCATCTTCGCGATTCTTCTTCTTAGTTGTGGTGGAATATGCAAGTCGTTTTATCCGTTTTGTTAATCTAATCGCTGCACTTTCATTTCGAAATCGCCGTTGCTAGGCTTTTATTTCCGGATCGGGTGGATCCTATTTGCCGGAGCGGATCTTGGCCTATAGCCTTGATTTCGCTCTCAAAAAGGAGTGGCAACCTTTGTGTTGATTTGGGGAATAATCCGACTCAAAGTTTCGATCGCTATTTTCGAGTCGACCATTCCTCCTTGTTATTTTTGTGCTGCGTTTGCGACGAGGAAATATTGTGGGCGATAGGTACTGTGTAGGTGCGGTAGATCTAAGACGAGATTGGGCGTAGATTGACTTTTACCGTAGAGATCTCCGATCACTATTTTCGAGTCGACCATTCCTCCTTGTTATTTTTGTGCTGCGTTTGCGACGAGGAAATATTGTGGGCGATAGGTGTTGTGTAGGTGCGGTAGATCTAAGACGAGATTGGGCGTAGATTAACTTTTACCGTAGAGATCTCCGATTCCGGACATCCCTACATCAATTTGGTATCAGAGGCGGTCGTCTCAATTTCCCAATTGAAACGTCCTCGCTTATGCCCCATCAAATCGGTAAAAAAAAAAAATCAAAAAAAAAAATTTTCGTTGGTCTGCCAATAGCGGGCTAGAATCTGCATTTTTTAGCGAAATTTCAGAAATTTTTTTTTTAATGATCTACATGTTTTTCACATTAATCTTTTATAAAAACATATTACTTTCAGTATAGCTACAGCCCTAGGGAAATTCGTCTCTCAAAATTTTCAGGGTCTTGCATGTGCACTAGGCTAGGCACGGAGTATTCGGCACCGTCTACGTCTAGGATGGCTGAGAATGAGCATGAAATTCGTAACACTGAAGCGATAGCAGGTCTTCGTAACGATATGACGGAACTTAGGGCCACCTTAGCACAGATTTTACAAAATCAAGCTAGGCCACCCCCACCTCCCGCTAATGTTGAGTTGCCCCACCGGCGCCAACATATTTCCGATTCGGATTCGGATGGCGACTCCCCACGAGTGCCCCCTCGAGGCAATCGCCACGGGTGAGAGTTTGATATTACAAGGGCCATCAAAATTGATGCCCCCACTTTCGATGGTATGGGAGATCCACAGAATTTCCTCACATGGATAGTGGACATGGAATGCTATTATGATTGGCACCATCTTACGGACCCCCAAAAGGTCCAAGTTGCCAGGATGAAGCTAACCGGTCGCGCCAAAACTTATTGGCTGAATGAAGAGCGTAGACTAGGGACTGGGGACGGAGACCCAATTATTGGATGGACCGTCATGAAGAATTTGTTGACCGATCAGTACGTCCCCGCGTACCATCGGACACAAATGTTTGACGAGCTCGCCTCCCTGCGGCAAGGCTCCAATTCTGTATCAGAGTACATGGGAGAATTAAAGGACCGGTTGGTGCGTTGTAACCTGAGGGAGATCCCCGAAGTCACCCTTTCTAGGTTTCGTAAGGGGCTTCAACCTGATATTTAGCGGAAGCTCTTGCGTTATGGTCACACAGATCTGAACACGACATTCAATGCCGCCCTCGACATTGAGAAACATTTAGCCTCTAAGGCTCACTCCCGTTACTCCCATGCGAAGGGAAAATCCTCTACCGGAGCATCTTCCTCCACATATCAGGACAAAGGGAAGTACCGGTCGACCGAGTCCAAGTCCGTAGTAATCACTGCTAGGAACGCCAAGAACCCCGCGAGCGAACGTATTCCCATAGGAAAGGTTAAAAAGACTAACGCTACATGTTACTCTTGCGGCATTCAAGGTCATTATGCCTTCGAATGCCCAACGAAGACTAAAGCCATAGCCCTATTAGAGTCGACGACCGATCTTGCGGATTATGTTTATGAGGCTGCTGAGGAGAGCGACCCGGAAGGGGTCCCAAGTGATTTAGAGGACGATCACCCCCTTATGGTGATGCGTTGTATCTTGACCACTCCTCGTCCGTTAGATGACTGGAAGAGGACGAGTATATTTTCTCTGATCTTTAAGAGTGGCGAAAAGCTTTGTAAGCTTATTATTGATAGTGGTAGCTGTGTGAACGTTGTATCTGAGAATGCCATAGCACGTATGTCCTTGACCACAGAACCACACCCGACCCCGTATCAGGTTACTTGGATCAACAAGATCTCCGTACTTGTTACCAAGCGATTCCTGGTACCTCTCTCATTCAAATCTTATATTGATGAGGTTTGGTGTGATGTTCTTCCGATGGACGCCTGTCATGTGTTGTTAGGCCGCCCTTGGTTGTACGACCGTGATGTGACTCATTTTGGTAGAGCCAACTCTTATGAATTTAAATTCAATGGCAAAACCATCACGTTGAGGCCCACCATCCCCAAGGAGCCCCTAGTTTTGGCTAAGGATACCACCATTCCTATAGAGAGGAAGACGTTGAATCTAGTTGGTCGGAAGGAGTTCGCGCGCGACCCGTTTTATGATGGGATCATGTATGCGCTCGTTCTCCTGAGTGTGAAACCCGAATCTAGTCTTTTGGATGAGCTACCTAGTGAGTTACGGGTACTGTTGGAAGAATATAAGAACGTATACCCGGATGAGTTGCCGTCTACATTACCCCCGCTTAGAAATATCCAGCATGCGATAGATATCATCCCGGGGTCTTCCTTGCCAAATCAGCCCCATTATCGACTCCATCCCGCGGCACACAAGGAGTTGCAAACCCAGATAGAGGGCTTGCTTGAGAAGGGTCTTATTAGGACTAGCATGAGTCCGTGTGCGGTACCCGCCCTACTTGCCCCCAAGAAGGACGGTACATGGAGAATGTGCGTTGATAGCTGAGCTATCAACAAAATCACCATCAAATACAGGTTCCCTATTCCCCGTCTGGATGATTTATTGGACGTCTTGTCTGGAGCCACCATATTATCCAAATTAGATCTTCGGAGTGGCTATCACCAGATTAGGATACGAGAGGGCGATGAGTGGAAGACGGCGTTTAAGTCAAAGGATGGTCTGTACGAGTGGCTTGTGATGCCTTTTGGGTTATCCAATGCCCCGAGTACCTTCTCCCGGATGATGACCCACGTCTTTCAGCCATTCATGGGGAAGTTCGTTATCGTCTACTTTGACGATATTCTGATCTATAGCACTTCTACCGCCGAGCACATCTCCCACATGAGAGTGATCCTTTCCACCCTGCGGAAAGAAACTTTATTTCTCAATCTTAAGAAGTGCACTTTCTATGCCTCGGAGGTAGAGTTCTTAGGCTATATAGTCGGGTCTGAGGGTATTCGAGTTGACCCGGGTAAGGTTCAGGTCATCAAGGACTGGCCCGTGCCAACCACCCTACGTGAGGTGCATAGTTTCCATGGGTTAGCCACATTCTATCGTCGTTTCATACGAGACTTCAGTAGTATTATGACACCTATTACCGACTGTATGAAGAAGGGAGAGTTTACGTGGACGAAGTACGCCACCTATGCTTTAGAACGAATAAAGAAACTTATGACTGAGGCACCTGTCTTACGTCTACCAGACTTTTCTAAAGTCTTTGAGCTCACATGTGTTGCATCTGGGGTGGGGATTGGAGGTGTCTTGAGCCAAGAGGGCCATCCCGTTAGTTATTTCAGCGAAAAGTTGTCAGGCCCCAAGCTGAACTATTCAAATTACGATAGGGAATTTTATGCTGTAGTTCGATGCTTACACCATTGGAGACACTATCTCCTCTCCAAGGAGTTCGTGATTCTCTCCGATCATGAGGCCTTACGTTTCATTAACGGCCAGCATAAAATCAGCCCACGATATGCTAAGTGGGTATCTTTCCTACAAGGATACACATTTAATCTCAAACACCTTAAGGGAGCTGATAATCGGGTCGCTGACGCCCTTAGTCGTCTAACAATTTTACTCACTTCTATGGAAGTAAATGTCATAGGATTCGAGTGGGTTAAGGATGAGTATGCTACGTGTCCTGACTTCCAAGACTTCTATTTATCAGCCCAGGATAGTTCCCCCAAGACGATATCTGCATACGTCATTAAGGACGGTTACCTGTTTAGGAACGGAAAGCTATGTATTCCGCAGTCATCGTTACATCTACATATCATTTGGGAATTGTATAGTGGAGGGTTGAGTGGTCACTTCGGTAGAGATAAGACGATTACGTTAGTCGAGGAAAAGTTTTATTGGCCCAAACTTAAGGCTATGGTAGGAAGAGTAGTGAGTAGCTGCCGAACGTGTCAGGTTTCTAAGGGTGGTAAAACCAATGTAGGATTATATACACCCTTGCCTATTCCCTCCATGACTTGGGTAGATGTTAGTATGGACTTTGTATTAGGCCTTCCCCCTACCCAACGCCGTCTTGATTCCGTTTTTGTAGTTGTGCATAGGTTTTCCAAGATGGCGTATTTCATCCCATGCAGTAAAACAAACGATGCGTCTCACGTCGCTAAATTATATTTTAAAGAAGTCGTTAGTCATCGCGGAGTGCCAAAGACCATAATTTCGGATCGAGACGTAAAATTCACTAGCTATTTTTGGAAAACTCTATGGATGTTAATGGGGACAAAATTATTGTTTTCCTCCGCCTATCATCCCCAAACGGATGGACAGACGGAAGTGGTTAATCGGAGTTTAGGGAATTTGTTAAGATGCCTCGTGAGCGATCATTTGGGCACTTGGGATCTTCTCTTGCCCACGCCCAATTAGCCTACAATAATTCCAAAAATCGGTCTACGGGTATGTCTCCGAATGAGATTGTCCATGGTTATAAAGCTCCTGTACCGCTTGACTTGGTGTCGTTGCCCCCAACGTACAAGGCAAGTCAATTTGCACAATCCTTTGCCCAACACATCCATGATCTACATGCACGTATACGGGCCACTTTGAATACACAGTACGACTCTTATCAAGCGCACGCTAATTTACATAGGAGAGTATCAAACTATAAAATTGGCGATCTGGTTTTAGTCCGTTTAGTTCCCGAACGCTTGCCAACTGGCACCGTTAAAAAGTTAGCACCAAAGCGCGCCGGCCCTTTTCGGATCATTAAGAAGTTAGGTGACAACGCTTTCGTTTTGGACTTGCCTGCTGATTGGGGTATCTCCCCCATTTTTAACGTTTCGGATTTAACGATGTTTGTGTCGCCACCACAAGAGTTGATTTCTTTGTCGTCTTCTTCTCCCACTTTAAATTCTCATGGGTTGGGAGTGGTAGAATGGATGATCTCTCTCTTACGGTCCCCACAGGTATTTCATCGGATGGTACGTTGTCTTCTTTCTTGCCTACTGCTAATATGTTCCCCAGGTTTCCACGGACGTTTTCCACCCCAGAGATGATACTTGAAGCTGAGCCGGTTACCACTGCTGATGGCGACACCGCCGTTTTCTCATCCGTTGGCATGACCGCCCCCTTCGGATGAATCTTGGGTACTCGAGTTGGAGCTGTGAAGTTTGGATGCCGATCTCCTTCACCGCTATCTCTTGGACCACGCTACGGAGATGCGTGATTTTGAGCGGGGGAGGATTGATGGCGCACCTCCGCCACCTCTACTTGGAGACGATACTGGCGATGTTGTTGATCCGGTTGCTGAGGCGGTTCAACTCAAGGACGTGAGGCGTCATGGTGACGCTAACGGAAGGCTACGTTACAACCTCCGCCCGCGGCGTACAACATCCGCCGCGACGCATTAAAATATTTCCCTACTTTCTTGCACTTTATTTCTATTTTAGGAATATAAAATTATCCAAGTTTGAAGTGATAATTTTATGTTCAATGTTTGCAAGTTTATTTTTCATTTGGACAATATTTATGTTGGTGTGCATTTAACCATTTGGATGGATGAGATTACATCCCCATCATGAATGGTTAAGGCTTGTTTATAACTCCTATTTAAGGAGGCCTTATTATGAGATCATTAGTGAAGATTGAAAATCTAATTCCTTCTCATTGAGAATTCGGCCAAGGAGGTTCTCCCTCTACCGCCGCCCCCCTCTTGTGGTGTGAAGCCGCCGCCCCTTGCCTCCTCCATCCGTTCGGTGCGACTCCGGCGCGGCTTACTTCGGTGCGACTCCTTGGAAGAAGGTTGCAATCCTTCGGTGTGACGCCGGTGGATCCGTGGAGAGAGTGAATCTCCCACAGTTATCTTGTGTGAAACGCTCTCCGGTTGGGTAACTTCTCATCCCCCATCTTCACGATTCTTCTTCTTAGTTGTGGTGGAATATGCAAGTCGTTTTATCCGTTTTGTTAATCT
This sequence comes from Platanthera zijinensis, assembly GCA_039513925.1. Classification (NCBI taxonomy): domain Eukaryota; kingdom Viridiplantae; phylum Streptophyta; class Magnoliopsida; order Asparagales; family Orchidaceae; genus Platanthera; species Platanthera zijinensis. The sequence goes on from CM077082.1 coordinate 84,724,020, forward strand.
AATCGCTGCACTTTCATTTCGAAATCACCATTGCTAGGCTTTTATTTCCAGATCGGGTGGATCCTATTTGCCGGAGTGGATCTTGGCCTATATCCTTGATTTCGCTCTCAAAAAGGAGTGGCAACCTTTGTGTTGATTTGGGGAATAATCCGACTCAAAGTTTCGATCGCTATTTTCGAGTCGACCATTCCTCCTTGTTATTTTTGTGCTGCGTTTGCGACGAGGAAATATTGTGGGCGATAGGTGTTGTGTAGGTGCGGTAGATCTAAGACGAGATTGGGCGTAGATTGAATTTTACCGTAGAGATCTCCGATCGCTATTTTCGAGTCGACCATTCCTCCTTGTTATTTTTGTGCTGCGTTTGCGACGAGGAAATATTGTGGGCGATAGGTGCTGTGTAGGTGCGGTAGATCTAAGACGAGATTGGGCATAGATTGACTTTTACCGTAGAGATCTCCGATTCCGGACATCCCTACATCATGATGTATTTGATTTCTCGCAATACTTTATTTTGAAATTACTGAGCCAGCTAACTGTTTTCTAGTCCACAGAGTGATGATTTGCTTGGGACGAGCAAATATTTAAGTCTGGTGGTGTGATCTGTCTGATATTTAAAGGGGTTTTTCAAAATCATCTTGGCCTGTTTTCTCACTTGTGCACAACATTTCAACCAGTAATCGGTAATTTTTGCTTCGATCGGTCAATGACCACGCTTTGCACTGTCTTGTCCCTAGGGTGTGCAATTGTGCATTCTATTGTCGTGGGTAAGCACATGGTGCTCCCCATGTCCCTTACTATTTGTTTTATACGTTTGTTTGGAGCCTTTGGTGGATATACCTCAGTAGAATTTATTGCAGGGATGGTGGTCGGGATGTCCGGAATTCCATTTTTAGCTCCTTTGTAAAACGCACGATCGTGCGAATTTATTTGCGTACTATTTCAGTGTAATCATGCGTTATACATAGCATTCTTGGGGACATCTGTCGCAACCCATGCATTTTATTCCCGCACAGTTTCGACCAAACCGTGCGAGAAGGAATCATACGTTCTACATATTGTTCTCTGAGTTCCAGCGCTCTGTGGTTAATCATGCGTTTTCATTCATGCACGAGCATACGCGCCCGTGCATGAGTAAAACACACGGTTCCTCTTTGTTATCCTGTTTGTAAGCGCTATGTCGTTACCCATGAATTTTGCTTCACGCATAGGAGGAAGCTTCCGTGCGCGTGTAAAACGCACGCCTCAATGCATCTGAAAGTTTGGATAGATACAACTCTAGAGGGGGGGGGGGTGAATAGAGTATTCAAAAATTTGACTATCTACTCAACTCCCTTAAAGTTAATTTGCGGAAAGAGTTTATAGATATTTGAAACCCTAGAGCCTAACACAAAGTGTGGTGCACAAAAGAAAGCTAACTATAATTACAGTTTCAGCTTTAGTCCTAACACAGAAACTAGCAATCCTAGTTAGTTCTATTCACAGCCACAGTGCAATAATTTAAGTAAGCAACACGGACGACACAAGAGATTTATAGTGGTTCCCTCTAAATAGGTACATCCACTCTTCTACCACCCTAGTAGGAATCCACTACAGGTTTTTGTTCAAGTTCCCTGCCACCAACTGATCTGGTTCAGGTAGATCAATTAGACCCTTTGAGCTTTTGATCAGGAGCTCAAAATCCAACACAGGTTTTTGCTAAGGTGCCCTGCCACCAAGGTTCACTTTTGAAGGGAGTAATAACCCTTTATACAAGAGGTTGAGAGAGTTAGAATGTCTTCTCTATTATTAAAACAGATTAGAGAAGCTAGTGGATTACACAGAGCTAGAAAGCTCTAAAGAATCAAGGCTCCCCCTGGCTTAGAGAATATCCAGGAAGAAGTCTTGCTTCAGGGTACAGGAACTCTTCTTAACTTGTGACAGAGAGCTGTCTTGAAGTTCTTGAAGGAGCAGCTTGAAGAAGACTCTTGATGCAGAATGATTGTTCTTCTTCAATCAGCTTTTCTTTCTTCTTCTTCTTCTTTTAGAGGCTCTGAGTGTGAATGTTCCTGGTAGCAGGATGAACTCAGGATTGAAGAAGAGAGAGTTGAAGAAGGTCGATCTTCTCAGTTGAATATAACAATATCTGAGAGTTGTATCTCTTCTTGTTGTGTATGAAACTGTGTGTATACTCTGCTTGCTTAGTATATCTATGTGTATGTGTATATGTCTCTATATTTTGATAGCACTTTATATATTTGCCATGTAACGGCTCTAATCTTTGTTTGAATTTTGTCTTCTTCTGAGATCTGCAATCTGGGGTGCAAATAGCACAAAACAAAACATATCCTGCAGACAGACATCCTATAAAGGATAAATCTTTCTAAGAAGCTGCATATCCAATCTGATAAAAGGAGTACTAGAGAAAGTCACATTAGAACAAACTCTTTACGGTCAGAGAAGACTTTTGAGTCTAACGGCTATAAAGGACAACATGGCAGATAAAGCAGAAAATATTTCAACTAATAAGATAAAAAACTTTGTCAAATAAAGCTTGACTTATGCACAAAGGATGGGGCAATGATTGCCTTGAGATGTATACATAAAATCCATGAAATAATCTTTAATAAAATATGCCAAATAAATAGGAAATAAATCATAGAACAGAAGGAGTACAAAATTACTAAAGGCAGACAGAAGAACGTCGAACGACCCACAAAGATCATCGACCGAACTACAGAGATCGTCGAACTATCAGAACAAATAGTCGAACGACACAGATAGTTGAACTATCAAAGTAGATAGTCGAACTATCACAGCAGATAGTCGAACTATCAGAACAGATAGTCGAGCTATCAGATAGTTAAACTATCCAAGGCAGATATTCGAACTATCAAATAGAACAGATAGTCGAACAATCAAACAGATAGTCGAGCTATCAGATAGTTGAACTATCAAGGCAGATAGTCGAACTATCAAAGAAAACAGATAGTCGAACTATCAAACAGATAGTCGAGCTATCAGATAGTTGAACAATCAAGCCAGATAGTCGAACTATCAAACAAATAGTTGAACTAACAAATAGTTGAACTATCAAGAAATCTGTCTGGTCAAAAGAAGTCGAGCGGGGTTCGACGATCGACGAGGCAGATACCACAGATCGTCGAGCTAACAAGAGTTGAACTAACTCAGAGATAGACGATCTGCTGACTGACGATAGTCGACCAACTGATTGATGATCGTCGAACAGTTGTGAAAGTGAAGGGATAGATACTACTCTAGAGGGGGGGGGGGGTGAATAGAGTTATCAAATTTTGCACTAGACAAAACTTAATGGTCTACCCAACTCCCTTGGAGTGAAGTGCGGAATGAAAAGATTATAGATATTGATTTAACCCTATAGCCTATCACAAGTGATGTGCACAAACTCAAGCTAACTGTAATTACAGTTAAGGCTTGGAAAACCTAATCAGCAACAAGCAATCCTAGTTATATCTATTCACAGCCACAATGCAGGAATTAAACAAGTGAATCCAGACGACACAAGGAAATTTATAGTGGTTCGCCAAACAACTTGGGTACGTCCACTCTTCTACCCACACGATAGGAATCCACTCAGGTTTTTGATCAGGTGCCCTGCCACGAACAGGATCTGCTTCAGGTAGATCCAGAAAGCCTTTAGACTTTTGATCAGGTGTCTAAAAACCAAGCACAGGTTTTTCATCAGGTGCCCTGCCACCAAGGGATACTTTTGAAGGGAGTAATAACCCTATACAGGAGGGGAAGAAGGTTAAGATGTCTTCTCTATTTTACAAAGATTAGAGAAGCACAAAAACTTGCACTGAGCTAGAAAGCTCTAAAGAATCAAGGCTCCCCCTGGCTCAAAGATGTCCAGGTGAAGTCTTGCTTCAGTGCAGAAAACTCTTCAGAAAACTCTGAAGGAAAAACTACAAGAAGATAAATAATAAAGTTAAAGATCTTCAAGCAGCTATCTTCTTCTTCTTCTTCTTCAAAAGAACTCTAAGTTTGAACTTCCTGAAAGCAGGAGAACTCAGGTTGAAGAAGAGTAGAAGATCTTAACACTTCTCAGTTAGATGGAAATTGCTGAGAGCAGAAGACTTGATCTTGATGAAGGCTTGAATGCTTGAAAATATCTGGATAACTAGTTAGCTAGCTTGAATCCTTCTTCAAAGGGTCCTTTATATAACATCAGCAAGCAACGGCTCTCTTCAGTTTGAATTACTTGTCTTCTTCTGAGACTTGAGACCTGAGCTGTAAATATCAAGAAGACAAAACAATCTCTGCAGCAGAAACATTCTATAAAAGGAATAACCCTTTTTCTAGGAAGCTGCAGGAACCAATTTGATAATAAAGTACTAAATAAAGTCATATCAGAAACAAACTCTTTATAGCAAAAAGAAGATTTTCCAGTCTAACGGCTATAAAGAGCTGACAGCAGATAAAGTAAATTATAATGTCAGCTAATAAGACAAACAACTTTATCTAAAAAGATTTGACTCAGGCAAAAAGAATAGAGCAGATATGCCTGGAAATATTATCATAAAGCTTAAAACAACGTGCCAGAAAATGTATTAATTAATTAAATATAATAAATAAATACAAAATATAAAGGCAGACAGAAAACGTCGAACGACCTTCGGAGATCGTCGACCGACGCACGGAGATCGTCGAACTATCGGACAGATAGTCGAACGATCCAGATAGTCGAACTATCAAAGGAGATAGTCGAACTATCACAGCAGATAGTCGAACTACCAGAAGATAGTCAAACTATCAGATAGTCGACCTATCAACAGATAGTCGAACTATCAGAGCAAAATAGATAGTCGAGCTATCAACAGATAGTCGAGCTATCAGATAGTCGACCTATCAACAGATAGTCGAACTATCAAAAACCAACAGATAGTCGACCTATCAACAGATAGTCGAGCTATCAAAGCAGATAGTCGAACTATCAAGCGAGAACAGATAGTCGACCTATCAACAGATAGTCGAACTATCAACGTAGAACAGATAGTCGAACTATCAACAGATAGTTGAGCTATCAGATAGTCGACCTATCAACAGATAGTCGAACTATCAAAACTAAACAGATAGTCGACCTATCAACAGATAGTCGAACTATCAGATAGTCGACCTATCCAAGCAGATAGTCGAACTATCAAAGCACACAGATAGTCGAGCTATCAACCGATAGTCGAACTATCCACGCAGACTGAAAGTCGAACAACTGATAGACGATCGTCGAACAGTTAGTCGACGATAGTCGATCGGCGTTCGACGATAGTCGAACGAACAAACTACTTAACCAAATTCTCAATCTGGAAAAGTGAGGACTCTACAGCTAGACTACTAACCAATGACCATAGATAATTCTTGGGTCAAGGAGCACAAAGGAGAGGACTAAACTCCAATCAAACTAGGGTACCAACAATCTCCCCCTATTTGAGTTAAGTCCTTCAAAATCTAAAACATACAGCTAGCTATAGAACACTATAAATAATACAGGAAATAGATAGCAAATAACTAGCAGATTATCAACTAGATAGATAATAAACAAATATAACACAGCAGTCAATCAAACTATTAAGAGTCTACAGAATCCGGCAAAGGATCAGAGGAACTAGGAATAAAAGAAATTTTCCTTAGAGGATCATCAGATTCTTTCTTTGACAGCTTCAAGTCCTGCACACCAATGATCTTCAATTCTGCAGCTCTTGGGACTACTGCTTCAGGATGCTTTTCCATATATTTTGAGGGATCAAATACATCGGGATTGACCTGGAACTTTTCAAACTCTTTCTTTCTGAAAGCAGACATGGTGGTTAAACTAGTAGTATCTTTTCCTTCTGCTTTTGCTTTTCTTATTTGAGCTGCTCCAACTAGTTCGTGAAAACGAGCCATCCTAAAGTTAGGATCAAGCTTTGGACTTTCATAAACAGGCTCAGGAGGAGCAGCATCGGATTCTTTATCTAGATAAGACATTGGAGCAGACTTAGCAAAAGGTTCTTGCTAGAATTTTAAAATAAAGTAAACTACTTACCTTTTAAAACAACTTTCTCAGACTGAACTGGTATTAGAGATGGAACTCTTTTCTTTGGAGAAGGAGGAGGGGAAAAAGTTGGTCATTGAACCACAACCTCCTTCACTTGTCTTTGAGAGCCAGAATACGATCTTCCTTACGAGCTTTGATAACTTTTCCTTGGCTGAGGCTGAAAAGATGCAGATTTTCCAGAAGAGGCAGAAGGGTTAGCAGATAGGTTCCCAGAGGCTCCTGCACTGGGAGGTGGAGGAGGAGGACCTCTGGGAGTCCATCTTGAAACAGGACTATCATACCTCTTAGATCTTTTCCTTTCTTTCTGCTGGTTCTTAGAGAACCACATCCAATGCTGAAATTCCTTTGACTTAGGGTCAATGCCCTTCAGAATATAATAAGGAGTATCATTGTCTTTACTGGGAGGAGGAGGAGCAGCAGCTTTCCTTTTCTTTTGAGCAGCTTTCTTTTTCCTTGATTTCTCAGATACATAAGAATCATCCTCATCATCAGAGTGAGATGATGGAAGATTATCATAAGGATCATAGGCTTCAGAAACAGCCTTTTCTTTTAACTTCAGATCAGATTTCTCTCTTTTCTCTTCAATGGCATCCAGAGCCAGAAGGGAATCTAAGTCCAACCCTGGTGAATCATCCCAGATAGTTGACTTTTCAATTTGCAGCTCTTTTTCTTTCTCTTTCAACAAAGACTGTACTCTTAGATTCCAGGCAGCTCTTGCTTGTACTTCTTCCACACTCAGAATAGGAGTGTCATCTTTGACTTCATCTTGATTCTCAGACTCATCTTCTCTATCATCTAGAAAAGAATCCAATTCTGGATCTACTTGGATATCAGGAACACTTGGGGCAGCCTCTGAGACAATTACTATTATCTGAGCAGATAAATCTTCTCTAATAAAATCTGTAGAATTATGAATACAGATCTGCTAAATAAGCAATAATCATTCCTTCAAGGTATTCACTAGCTAGCAAATTAATTGACTCGTCAATAAATCGAATAAGTGAATTACCTTCATACTTGACCATCTCCCATGATTCATCTAGATATGAGGTGATAATACCTTCTAGGAATCGAGCAACCACGGGAGTGGTGAGATCTTCTAGGCAGACTTTTACTGCAATTTCAGATAGCATGATTCCATCAGCTATTTCCTTATCAGATAACACTGGAACTACTTCTTTTTCAGCTGGAGCAGACTCTTCCAGGGCTGTCATTACAGTATCTGTTATAGCTGGAAGGGATGTAGGAGGTTCTGAGGCATCTTCACAGAACATCTCCCCCTGCCTGATTTCAGTGGAGACTGAAACCAGGCCCCTTGAGGAAGATGGCTCAGCAGATTTGGAAAGAGATTTGATGGAGGCAGTTAAGATATCAATGGAGGATGCAAGGGGAGCGATTGCCTCTTCAATCATGGTTTTGATTGAAGGGATAATCAACTCCACAATGCGGGAGATAAGTTCAGGAGTAATCTCAAAAGATGATGGATGTGTAGTGGATGGAGCTGCAGCAGATATGGTTGTAGTGCTGGGATGAAGAATGGTGTGGACAGGGGATTGAATAGGAGATGGAGCTGGAGAGTTAATTTGATAATTAACTGGGGAATGAATGGGAGACTGAGGAGGAGTAGGAATCCTCTCAGATCCTAACAAATCAAAGCTAGGAGCAGATATCCTAGCTTGATGAGATGGAAGAGGAGATGCTGGAGGGGAAGAAAGAACAACCGTAGTTGTTTCTCTAACAGGAGAAGGGGAAAGTCTTACTTCAACTGAAGTTGATGGTACTTCAACTGAGGCAGACAACATAGCAGAAGAGGAAGAGGGAAGAGCTGAGCCAGCTTCAACATGGTGAGGAGCGACCGAATCGGTCCTGGTGCTCTCAGATGTTGCTGGAGCAACCCCTGTGAGAGCGGGTTTCACAAAGGTTCTCTTCCACTTAGAGAACAGGTTAGGGTCCATTTTCTTGCTTGCGTTAATTGTTGTTGCGGTTGAACTCAGCAACTGGGGGTACTTTTCCTTCAGGAAGATTCCAATAACCCTTCCGAGGGTAACTTGCTTCTTACCATTCTTTTTCCTTATTAAATCAAACATCACTCCCGCCCAATCAATCCTTTTCCGATTAACAATCGCACACATCAGTGCGAATTGTTGCCTTGTGATATTATCATGAGCAGAGTGCTTACCGAGGAGCACTTTTCCTACCAACTCAGCAAGAAACTTGATCTTGAAAGGGAAATTTACTTTGAGCAGCTTCGTGGGAATGCCCTCAGCATGTCCCAGCTCAACTAACATTCTTCCGAATTCTTGAGCATCTTGCTCATAATCCTCTTCACCATTTATTAAACCAAAAATATCAGTCAGAACGGCCGGAGTTAGGATTACCTCTTCTCCGCCGATGGTGCCAGTCATCGAGTCGTCGGTGGAGGACGACGTGAAGGCCCATTCCTTGATCTCTGGGATGTTTATCTTAATCCTTGAAGACATTAACCTCTCGAGTCCTTGATCCCGGCAAAGCTGAAGAACTTCTACGATCCCAGCTTCGCAGCTACTGAACGCGTCGAAATCAACACTAAAGCCTGCATCAAACTTCACAACTGCTAGAACTGCTGGAGAAACCGCCATTGATTCGCTGGAGAAAGCTCGAGAAGGACGGAGAAGACGAAAGAGACGAAGCGGCAGAAAATCGCAAGCGGGAAGGCAGAATGCGAAAAGTCACGCTCCGTCGACGATAAAACAAAAGATCTTTTAACCTAGGTCGACTATCAGCTTTATATTAGACCGGAAATAGTCGATCTATTAAAAAGATACTAGACCCGATAGTCGAACGACCGTTCGACGATCGGCTCAGAAGCAGAGTAGTCGAACCATCGTTCGGCTATTTCTGGCTTCTCAAACAACAGGCTTTCGTCATCCAAAGATCGACGATGAGCTCGACTTGTTCGACGATGGTCGAACGCCGGTCGACGATCTTCAGACAGATAAGCCATCATCAACCAGAGGTCGACGATAGACTTGATCCGTTCGACGATCTTCGATCATCGTTCGACGATCTTCAAACAAGTTTCAACATAGGCAGATACAGTCACACTTAGTCTCGTCCATTGATCATGCCTAGTTGAACTAAAAAGAACAGATGCTTCTGTTCATCTAAAGGCTTGGTGAATATATCACCTCTCTGAAACTCAGTGGATATGAACTCAAGACAAATCTTGTTCTTTTCCACACAATCTCGCAGGAAATGGTGCCGAATCTCAATGTGCTTCGTTCTAGAGTGGTGCACTGGATTTTGTGCAATTGAAATAGCACTGGTACTATCACACATGATTTTGGTGTTCTTGTGTGAGTAACCATAATCTACAAGCTGGTTTTGAATCCACAGGATCTGTGAACAACAACTAGCAGCTGCTATATATTCAGCCTCTACAGTTGAAGTTGAGACAGAAGCCTGCTTCTTATAGAACAAAGAGACCAATCTCTCTCCCAAGAACTGGCAAGTTCCTGAGGTGCTCTTCCTGTCAACTCTGCAACCAGCATAATCAGAATCAGAATATCCAATTAATTCAAATTCTGACTCAGCTGGGTACCAAAGTCCTAGATCGGGACATCCCTTCAGGTATCTCAGGATTCTCTTTAGAAGAATCAGATGAGATTCTTTGGGGTTGACCTGGAATCTAGCACAAAGGCATGTAGCAAACATTATATCAGGCCTACTTGCAGTTAGATATAATAGGGAACCAACAATGGCCCTATAATTCTTTTGATCAACTGGCTTGCCGTGATCATCAGAATCAATAACTACATTAGTAGCCATAGGTGTAGGCATTGCTGAAGCATCAGCCATCCCAAATTTCTTTACCAATTCCTTGGCATATTTGGATTGGGAGATGAAGATACCATCAGCATCTTGCTTAATTTGGAGACCAAGAAAGTAAGACAGCACACCCATACTACTCATCTCAAACTTAGAGTGCATCAGGTTAGAGAACCTTTTGCAAAGTTTGGCATCAGTGGAGCCAAATATAATATCATCTACATACACCTGAACTAACAGGATTGTGTCCTTGTGATGCTTGACGAAAAAGGTTCTATCAACTACTCTCCTAGTAAAGTTGTGCTCTAAAAGGAAACTAGCTAGAGTCTCATACCAGGCTCTAGGAGCTTGCTTTAGTCCATATAGAGCTTTCTGCAACTTAAAAACATGTGAGGGCTGAGTTGAAGAAACAAACCCTGGTGGTTGTTCAACAAACACCTCTTCCTTAAGCTCACCATTCAGGAATGCACTTTTGACATCCATTTGGAACACCTTAAACTTCATGTAGGCTGCATAGGCCAAGAAGATCCTTATTGCTTCTAGCCTTGCAACAGGAGCAAAGGTTTGGTCATAGTCTATACCTTCCTCCTGTCTGTAGCCCTGAGCTACAAGCCTTGCTTTATTCCTTACTATAATTCCATTTGCAACCAACTTGTTTCTATACACCCACTTGGTGCCTATGATCAGTTGGCCTTTAGGTCTTGGAACCAAAGTCCAAACTTTACATCTCTCAAACTGATTGAGTTCCTCTTGCATAGCAATGATCCAGTGGGGATCTAGCTCTGCATCTTTAAAGGTGAGGGGCTCAACCTGTGAGAGGAAACAAGCATGCATCACATCCTGTCTTAATTGGTGTCTTGTTTGTACACCAGCTGATATGTCTCCAATCACTTGAGATGTGGGGTGATCTCTAAGTGTGACAATATCAGTAGGTGGAATGTAATCTTCAGCAACAGTTGGGATTAATTCCTCAGGAGGAATTTGATTTACTATTGGTGGTACAACAACAGCTTCAGCAATGTCTTCATCACTGTCTGATTCAGTGATCTGAAAAGTTGATAGTTGAAGAATTTCTTGAGGGGCATCAGGTACCTGCAATGAACTGGAGGAAGGAGAATTTTCTTTCTCCTTGTAAAACATCTGATGCTCATCAAATGATACATGCACAGATTCTTCAATCTTACAGGTAGATTTGTTATAAACCCTATAAGCTTTGCTTACTTGGGAATATCCAAGCATGATTCCCATTGAAGCTTTTGCTTCAAATTTTCTAATATATTCTTTATTATTATTATGAATGTAAACAATACAGCCAAAAACTCTAAAGTAGTTAATTTTAGGTTTCTTTCCTTTAAGCAACTCATAAGGAGTTTTACACTTAAGTTTGTGTATCAAACTTCTATTCAAGACATAATTGGCTGTACTAACAGCTTCTGCCCAATATGAGAGAGGCATGTTAGCATCTGCCAACAATGTGCTAGCAGCTTCAATGAGTGTTCTATTCTTCCTTTCAACTACCCCATTTTGTTGAGGAGTTCTAGGAGCTGAGAAGCTATGTTTGATACCTTCTCTCTCACAGAATTCTTGCATGAGAAGAGAGTCAAACTCAGTACCATGATCACTTCTGATCAAGGCCACATGAGTAGAGTACTCAGTCTGCACACATAGTAGAAAGTCTGTAAGGGCTTTGAAGTTAAGAGACTTAGTTCTCAAAAAGAAAACCCAACTGAACCTAGAGAAGTCATCTACAATTACTAAAGTGTAATACTTCCCTCCTAAACTCTGTACATTTATTGGGCCAAAAAGGTCCAAGTGTAATAAATACAGGATTCTAGGAGAATCACTCTTATTTACAGACATAAAAGAGTTTTTGGTTTGCTTGCCTTGCTGACAAGCCTTGCATAGGCTCTCCTTCTTGTACGGGCAAGAAGGTAAACCTCTAACAAGGTTGTGTTTAGATAACCTAGATATATTTTTAAGGTTAACATGACTAAGCCTCTTATGCCACAAAGAATTATTATTAATTGTTACTTCATTAAACAGGCAAATTTCAGAATGAGATGAATTGAAATCTACTAAATAAATATTACTTATTCTAATACCTACTAAAACAACATTATTATTTAAAGTAATATTACAAGAGGAGTTAGAAAATGAAACCTGGTAGCCAGCATCACATAGCTGGCTGACTGAAATCAAATTATGCTTCAGTCCATTGACATATGCAACTCTCTTGAAAGTAACTGCTCCAATTGTGATCTTGCCATAGCCTTCTGTCTGACCACAGCTGGAGTCTCCAAAGATAACCTTTGGGCCGAGCTTAGCTTTGAACTTTGACAGAAGATCTTTATTTCCTGTCATATGCTTAGAGCATCCACTATCCAAATACCACTTATTTTGAGTGATTGGATAGGCCTTCACCTACAAGACATTTATTTAGACAGTGTGGACCCAGGTAACCTTGGGTCCCTTGTTTTTCACATAAGAAAAACTGGAAATATATGAGAATGCAGGCTGAGGGTGATAACCTAGTGGGTGAGATCTCCTAGGTGGGATTCTCCATGCAGATGATGGGTCAACAAACCTAGGGTTTCTATTTTCATTTAGGTTTCTATGATACTGATTATGATTTTGAAAATCATGTTGAAATCGTCGATCGACGTTCGACGATGGGCGCTCAGATCATCGAGCTTCGTTCGACCATTGAGCTTCCGATCGTCGAGCGGCGTTCGACGCTCTTTGCATTTCTTTAAAAAATTTCTTTCTCTTTTCTCTCTTAGCTTTATTTAAAGTTTTATTAACTAGGTTTACTTGCTCAGTGTTCTTCATTCCACTAGCTGAAATGAAGTTCACTGGAGTTGAAAGATTGTTTTTAAGAAGAACTGGGGGTTCACTGGGAGAAGCTCCTAAGCCTAGTTTGTCATTACCTGACCTAGTGTTAGTCATGCTGGTAATTTCTAACAACTTAAGGCTTCTACCATTAAGTGATTCTTCTAACCTCTTAGATTTAGCTAACTCTATTTTAAGAAATTTAATTTCTTCACTACAAGTAGTGAGATCTTCCTTTAACCTAATATTTTTTGTAGCAATTACTTCTGAGTCAGCTAACTTAATTCTAAGTTCTTTTATTTCCTTTTCAGAGCTAATCAAATCTAAGCATAAAGATTTAAAGTCTAATTTAAATTCTTCTGAAGTAAAATCATAAGAAGTGAGTACCTCATCTTCTGTAGGCATCTCTTCATCAGAATCAGAACTCTCTGCAGCAGAGTGGTTGCTGCAGGCGTCTATTGCCATCAGGCAAACTTCTTTTGCCTTCTTCTCTTCCTCATCCTCACTGGAGCTTGATGAGGAGGATTCTTCATCAGAATCACTCCAGGTTTCAGCAATGAAACCTCTCTCCTTCTTCTTGTTTTTGTAGGAGGATGGCTTGGAGTGCTTCCTGTGTTGTTCTTTTTCTTTCCTCTTGTCTTTGTTTTTCTCCTCTAGACACTCTGGCAAGATGTGTCCAGGCTTCCTGCATCCATAACAAATAATTTCTTTAGCAGGAGAGCGATCATACCTTGGTTTGTCTTCATAGCGTGAAGACTTCTTTCTGAACTCCTTTCTCCCCATCTTGAGAAACCTCTTGGCAAACAATGCCATTAGTTCCTCATTTGATTGTCTGCCTTCAGAAGCATCTGCAGCCTTAAGAGCTAGAGATTGCTCTTTTCTTGTTGGAGTGGGGGTCTTTGCTTCAGCTTCTGCTTCCCTTGTCTTCAGCACTTGCTCAAAAGACTTGAGCTTGCCGAGGAGGGCTTCAGTGGAGATCTCATTTGTACTTCTGGCTTCCTTGATGGGCCAGATCCTTAGATCCCATGTGCTAGGGAAGCACATAAGAATCTTATCATTGACCTCTGTCAATGATATGTCCTTGTCCAGGGTCCTCAGCTCATTGATGATTGAGCTGAGCCTGGTGTACATGGCTTCAACTGATTCAGCATCAGTTTTCTTGAAGTTCTCATACTGTGAGATCAGGTTGGACCTTCTGTCCTTCCTTTCATCAGCTGAACCAGCTACAATCTGGTTCAGTGTATCCCACATGGCTTTTGCTGAAGAGCAGTCAGCAACCTTCTGGAATACCTCATCAGACATTGTCTGAGCCAGTATGTTCATTGCCTTGGCATCTGCTATTTTGGCCTTCTTGTATTCATCATTGTAATCTGGAGGAGGCACTGCACTCATATCAGATGATGAGGCAGAAGCAGCAGCAGGTGCTCTTGGGGGACCTGACAAAATAGAAGCAAAGATGCTTTCATCAATAGAATTCATATATAATTTTATCCTTGCCTTCCAGATGCCAAACTTAGCTAAGTTGCATACTGGAGGTCTGGTGCTGGAATAATCCTTGGACTGGGCCATGATAGTGAATATCTATAAGCTTTGGTATCTATCTGGATCTTGTGACTTAGGTGTTAGCCTATTCAGTCAGTCAACCTCCCTCTGATACCAATTGAAAGTGAAGGGATAGATACTACTCTAGAGGGGGGGTGAATAGAGTTATCAAATTTTGCACTAGACAAAACTTAATGGCCTACCCAACTCCCTTGGAGTGAAGTGCGGAATGAAAAGATTATAGATATTGATTTAACCCTATAGCCTATCACAAGTGATGTGCACAAACTCAAGCTAACTGTAATTACAGTTAAGGCTTGGAAAACCTAATCAGCAACTAGCAATCCTAGTTATATCTATTCACAGCCACAATGCAGGAATTAAACAAGTGAATCCAGACGACATAAGGAAATTTATAGTGGTTCCCCAAACAACTTGGGTACGTCCACTCTTCTACCCACACGGTAGGAATCCACTCAGGTTTTTGATCAGGTGCCCTGCCACCAACAGGATCTGCTTCAGGTAGATCCAGAAAGCCTTTAGACTTTTGATTAGGTGTCTAAAAACCAAGCACAGGTTTTTGATCAGGTGCCCTGCCACCAAGGGATACTTTGAAGGGAGTAATAACCCTGTACATGAGGGGGAAGAAGGTTAAGATGACTTCTCTATTTTACAAAGATTAGAGAAGCACAAAAACTTGCACTGAGCTAGAAAGCTCTAAAGAATCAAGGCTCCCCCTGGCTCAAAGATGTCCAGGTGAAGTCTTGCTTCAGTGCAGAAAACTCTTCAGAAAACTCTGAAGGAAAAAACTACAAGAAGATAAATAATAAAGTTAAAGATCTTCAAGCAACTATCTTCTTCTTCTTCTTCTTCAAAAGAACTCTGAGTTTGAACTTCCTGAAAGCAGGAGAACTCAGGTTGAAGAAGAGTAGAAGATCTTAACACTTCTCAGTTAGATGGAAATTGCTGAGAGCAGAAGACTTGATCTTGATGAAGGCTTGAATGCTTGAAAATATCTGGATAACTAGTTAGCTAGCTTGAATCCTTCTTCAAAGGGTCCTTTATATAACATCAGCAAGCAACGGCTCTCTTCAGTTTGAATTACTTGTCTTCTTCTGAGACTTGAGACCTGAGCTGTAAATATCAAGAAGACAAAACAATCTCTGCAGCAGAAACATTCTATAAAAGGAATAACCCTTTTTCTAGGAAGCTGCAGGTACCAATTTGATAATAAAGTACTAAATAAAGTCATATCAGAAACAAACTCTTTATAGCAAAAAGAAGACTTTCCAGTCTAACGACTATAAAGGGCTGACAGCAGATAAAGTAAATTATAATGTCAGCTAATAAGACAAACAACTTTATCTAAAAAGATTTGACTCAGGCAAAAAGAATAGAGCAGATATGCCTGGAAATATTATCATAAAGCATAAAACAACGTGCCAGAAAATGTATTAATTAATTAAATATAATAAATAAATACAAAATATAAAGGCAGACAGAAAACGTCGAACGACCTTCGGAGATCGTCGACCGACGCACGGAGATCGTCGAACTATCGGACAGATAGTCGAACGATCCAGATAGTCGAACTATCAAAGGAGATAGTCGAACTATCACAGCAGATAGTCGAACTACCAGAAGATAGTCGAACTATCAGATAGTCGACCTATCAACAGATAGTCGAACTATCAGAGCAAAACAGATAGTCGAGCTATCAACAGATAGTCGAGCTATCAGATAATCGACCTATCAACAGATAGTCGAACTATCAAAAACCAACAGATAGTCGACCTATCAACAGATAGTCGAACTATCAGATAGTCGAGCTATCAAGCAGATAGTCGAACTATCAAGCGAGAACAGATAGTCGACCTATCAACAGATAGTCGAACTATCAACGCAGAACAGATAATCTAACTATCAACAGATAGTTGAGCTATCAGATAGTCGACCTATCAACAGATAGTCGAACTATCAAAACCAAACAGATAGTCGACCTATCAACAGATAGTCGAACTATCAGATAGTCGACCTATCCAAGCAGATAGTCGAACTATCAAAGCACACAGATAGTCGAGCTATCAACCGATAGTCGAACTATCCACGCAGACTGAAAGTCGAACAACTGATAGACGATCGTCGAATAGTTAGTCGATGATAGTCGAGCGGCGTTCGACGATAGTCGAACGAACAAACTACTTAACCAAATTCTCAATCTGGAAAAGTGAGGACTCTACAGCTAGACTACTAACCAATGACCATAGATAATTCTTGGGTCAAGGAGCACAAAGGAGAGGACTAAACTCAAATCAAACTAGGGTACCGACAAGTTGATAGATGATAGTCGAGCGGCGTTCGACCATAGTCGGACCAAAAATAACTTAACCAAATCTTCATCTGGAAAAGTGATAACTCTACAACTGAGTAAAAACCAATCTAACAACTAACCTTTGACCATAGATAAATCTTGGGTCAAGAAACTAATTGAGAAGACTAAACTCAAAACCAAACTAGGGTACCAACAATCTCCCCCTATTTGGGTTTAGTCTCTCAAAACAAAAACTACTAGAAATAAATATAACTCAGGAAAAGAAACATCTAAGCATCAAATTGTATCAATCAAATAGTCAAATAAACATACTGTCAATAAATAAAACTTAAGAAGCATCAGAATCTCATTTAGAGACAGAAGAACCAGGAAGGAAAGAAATTTTTCTGAAGGGATCTAGAGCTTCCTTCTTTGATATCTTCAAGTCTTGTTCTCCAATGATTTTAGATTCTCCTGCTCTTGGCACTACTCCTTCTGGGTGCTTTTCCAAATACTTAAAAGGATCAAAAACCTCAGGTCTGACCTGGAATCTATCTAACTCTTTCTTTTGGAATTTTGACATAGTAGTTAAGCCTGTAATATCTTTTCCTTCAGCTCTGGCTTGTCTGATCTGAGCTGCTCCAACCAATTCAAGAAATCTAGCCATCCTGAAATCAGGATTAAGCTCTTGGCTTTCAAATTCATTATCACCAGTTTGATCTCGAGGTTTTACATTTTTGAATTTTGTAGAGAGTTCTAGCATACTTGAACCTGACTCTTTATTTTCTTGAATAACTAGAGAAGATGGAGGAGCAAACTCTGCATATTTTTTACTTGATTTTTCAGAGTAAATTATCCTTTTTTCCTTTTGAATTTGTTTTCTTCGTTTGAGCTGGCTTTTTGGATGGTATGCTTTTGTTTTCTTTAGGAGAGGATGCTTTTCTCTTGGGTGAAGGAGGAGGAGAAAAGGTTGGCTTCTGATATACTATCTCCTTCACTTGCTCTTTTGTATCAGCCTCTTGTCTTTGATGTGCAGATTGAGATCTACCTTGATATCCTGGATTACTTCTTCTTTGATGTGCTTGAGACGGAGTGAATCCAGCAGAAGGGGCTGAGGGATTGGCAGGCACATTTCCAAATGCTCCTGCACTAGGAGGTGGAGGAGGAGGACCTCTAAGAGTCCACTTGGGAGCTGGACTGTCATATCTTTTTCTTTTCTTTCTCTGCTTTTGTTGATTTCTGGATAATCCCATCCAATGTTGATATTCTTTAGTTATGGGATCTGTCCCTTTCATTATGTAATAGGGAACATCATGATCCGGATTTGGAGGAGGAGGAGCAGCAGCTTTTCTTTTTCTTTTTGCTGCTTTCTTCTTCTTAGAATTTTCTGAATCATCAGAATCATCCACATCATCAGAATGAGATGATGGAGGTTGATCATAAGGGTCAAAAGCCTCTTGCTCAGATTGTTCTTTGGCTTTCAATGTAGCTTTCTCTCTTTCTTCTTCTAAGGAATCCTGTACTGGAAGAGTATCAAGGTCTAGTCCTGGGGTGTCATCCCAGACTGTAGATCTTTCTTCTTGATCATCTGAAACTTTCTCTTGCTCAACTGTAACTGTCTTGAGGACCAGTTAATCTTGTACAGCTATCTGAGCTGGAGGAGTAGATACAGGATCTTGAACAGCATGTTCTTGAGCTGGTTCTGGAGCTGGTTCTGGAGCTGGTTGTTGAGCAGGTTCTTGAGCAGCTTGAACTTCTTGAACTAGATCTGAAACCAAAGGGACACAAAGGTGTTCTAAATGGTATCGAAACATCCCTTCCAGGTATTCACAGTCTAGCATGTTAGTTAACATGTCAAGGAATTGAGTAAATGAATTACCTTCAGGATTTTCTTCAGAATTTTCGAACTCCCACAAGTCATCTAGATAGGAGGTAATGACTCCTTCAAGGAATAGAGCAACTATGGGAGTGGAGGCTTCTTCAAGGCATACTTTGAAGGCAAATTCTGCTTCCACTATGATATAAGATGGCCTCTGAAATGGTGCTGGTTCTGCAGATGATGTTGTAATGTCAGCTGGAACTGCTGTTTCTTTTTGAATTTCAGCTTGGGGATCTGCTGGAAGAGTAACAAGGGGCAGTCCTGAGGCATCTTCCTCGAACATCTCCCCCTGCCTGATTTCAGTAGATAGTGAAGTCAGGCCCCTAAATGAAGAGGGCTCAGCAGACTTGGAGAGGGCTATGATGGAGGATGACAGGGAAGAGATGGTAGAAACAAGAAGGGCAATTGCTTCTTCAATCATGGTTTTGATTGAAGGAGTAATTAGCTCCAGGATGTTTGCAATGAAAGCTGGAGTTATTTCAAATGATGTGGATGGGGGAAGCTCAGTAGATGGAAGATCATCAGGGATGATGGTCTCCGGATGAGATATGTTGTGAACTGGGGATTGATGAGTGGATGTAGGAATATCAATATGATCTGAATGAGAAATTGGTGACTGAGGGGGAGTGGGTAGATTCTCAGAAACAAACAGATCAAAACTAGGATGACAAATCCTAGCAAGATGTGAAGGAAGTGGAGATGCTGGTGGTGATGCATGGAGAATAGTGGAGGAATCAAGTAGAAGAGAGACAGTGGATGTAGATGGTAATGCAGAAGTGGATGGCAATGCAGTAGTAGTGGATGGTAATGCAGAAGTAGAAGTAATGGGGGGAAAGGAGGAGCCTTCTTCGTATAGGTGGGGAGTGACTGGTACAGTCCTGGTGCTCTCAGATAAATCAGGAGCTACCCCAGCTGGTGAAGGATTCTGAATGCTCCTTTTCCACTTAACAAATAAGGTGGGATCCATTTTCTTACTGGCATTGATGGAAGTTGCAACTGTACCCAACAGTTGAGGATATTTTTCTTTTAGGAAAATTCCTATTACCCTTCCAAGGGTTACTTCCTTCTTGCTGTTCTTCTTTCTGATCAAATCAAACATTATCCCTGCCCAATTTATCTTTTTCTTATTGATAATTGCACTCATCAAGGCAAACTGCTGCCTGGTTATATTGTCATGAGCTGAGTGCTTGCCCAAAAGCACTTTTCCAACAAGTTCAGCTAAGAACTTAATCCTCAACGGGAAGTTAACTTTCAACAACTTTGTAGGAATGCCCTCAGCAAGTCCTAGCTCGACGAGCATTCTTACATACTCTTGAATATCTTGGTCATATTCTTCTTGTCCATTCAATAATCCAAAAATTTCAGTCAGAATGGCAGGAGTCAGGATTACCTCTTCGCCGCCTATTGTCCCGGTCATGGATTTGTCGCTGGAAGACGAAGAGTAAACCCATTATTTGATCTATGGGATGTTGATCTTGATCCTTGTTGACATCAGCTTTTCCAAACCTTGATCCTTGCAGAGCTGTAGCATCTCTATAATCTCCGCATTGCAGGCGCTGAACGAGTCGATATCCATGCTGAAACCGACTTCAAACTTCATCGCAGTCAGGAGAGCTGGAGCAACCGCCATTGATTTGGTTGGAGAGGACGACGAAGACGTAACGGCAGAAGGCGCGGGGCAGAGCTCAAGTCAAAACTTATAAGAAGGAGTGAGGAATATGAAACGACGTGCTCTGTCGACTACAAATAGAGCGATCTATTAACCTAGGTCGACCATCAGTTTTATATTAAAACGACAATCGTCGACCTGTTTTAACAGATACTGGAGACAATAGTCAAACGGTCGTTCGACGATCGTTTCTTGAAGCAGAGTAGTCGATCAATCGTTCGACAATTTCTGTCTTCACAAATAAATAAGCCGTTGTCACCCATAGGTCGACGATAGGCTCGACCTGTTCGACTATCGTCGAACGTCGTTCGACGATCTTCAAACAGATTTCAACAAGGCAGAAGTCACACTTAGTCTTTTCCATTAATCATGTCTAGTTGATGCAAAAAGAACAGATGCTTCTGTTCATCTAAGGGCTTTGTGAAAATATAACCTCTCTGAAGATCAGTGAATATGAACTCAAGGCTGATCTTGTTCTTTTCCAAACAATCTCTCAAGAAATGGTGTCTAATCTCAATGTGCTTGGTTCTAGAGTGGTGCACAGGATTTTGTGCAATGGAGATAGCACTGGTACTGTCACACATGATTTTTGTGTTCTTGTGTGTGTACCCATAATCCAAAAGATGGTTTTGAATCCATAGGATCTGTGAACAATAACTAGCAGCTACTATATATTCAGCCTCTGCAGTTGAAGTTGAGACAGAAGTCTGTTTCTTACATAACCAAGAGACTAATCTCTCTCCTATGAACTGACATGTTCCTGAGGTACTTTTCCTGTCAACTCTACAACCAGCATAGTCAGAATCAGAGTATCCAATTAACTCAAATTCTAATTCAGCTGGGTACCATAGTCCTAAATTTGGACATCCCTTCAAGTATCTCAAGATTCTCTTGAGAAGAATCAAATGAGATTCCTTGGGCTTGACCTGGAATCTAGCACATAGGCATATGGCAAACATTATATCTGGTCTACTTGCAGTTAAATACAATAGAGAACCAACAATGGCCCTATAGTTTTTCTGATCAACTGGCTTACCTTGATCATCAGAATCTATAAATACATTAGTAGCCATAGGTGTATGCATTGCTGAAGCATCAGCCATCCCAAACTTCCTTACCAATTCCTTGGCATATTTGGATTGGGAGATGAAGATGCCATGTAACACCCTAAAAAGGCCCCAAAAGACTCACCTTGAAAATTGAGTAGCAGGTCAGGTTACACGGCCTGGGACACGGGCGTGTCCCAGGGCGTGTCGGGTGACACGGCCTGGGACACGGGCGTGTCCCAGGGCGTGTTCTATTTATTCTGCAAGATTGGCCTATTCCGGGCAGAGCCGGACACGGCCTTGAACACGGCCGGGAACACGGGCGTGTCAGGCTGGACACGGGCGTGTCAGCTGCCGTGTTCTGACCCGTGTTCTGGTTGCAGCTCCGATGGAGCAGGAGACACGGGCGTGTCTCAGGTTTGACACGGGCGTGTCAGGTCCGACACGGGCGTGTCGATGACCCGTGTGGTTCAGTCGGTTCAAGCTGTGTGCACCGCTGAAGGGGTACACGGCCTGTGACACGGGCGTGTCACAGGCCGTGTCGGCCAAAAAATGAAATTCTGGGGTGATCTTGGCCGTTCAGTTTCCTCTCTTTTGACCCAAAGGCTCAGATGGTTTCTTGGGCTGAATAAGTCATGAGAGAAGGAGCTTCATTCTTCTTTTATTCTTAAGGAAGAGAAAAAGAGAGAGGAAGAGAGGAAGAAGGAGGAGGAGACCAAGCCACCGGCGGAGCTCCCGTGGTTCGATTCGCGATCCGAAGCCGGCGTTGTGACGGCAAGGCTGCTGCGGTTCTTTCTCACCGGCTAGTTTGCGATGGCACCGAAGAGATCGACAAGGGTAACGATCTCCCTCCTTGGACATGTGA
Source organism: Platanthera zijinensis (assembly GCA_039513925.1). Classification (NCBI taxonomy): domain Eukaryota; kingdom Viridiplantae; phylum Streptophyta; class Magnoliopsida; order Asparagales; family Orchidaceae; genus Platanthera; species Platanthera zijinensis. The sequence goes on from CM077082.1 coordinate 84,746,020, forward strand.
AGTCCTTCTTTTCTGCATTGCATAGGGAAAGCCCTTCCCCGCGAGTGTGCGGTGGGTTGTGGTGTCCCTTGGGGTAGATATGTGAAGTCCCCCTTGTTAGAGGCCGGAATTGGAGTACGGCTCTAGGCATGCTGTGTGAAGCCCATCTGGATGGAATCTGGATTGGTGATGCTTGTTTGCATATCGGAGAAGGCTCCGTGATAATGGCTTGTGATGCCTATGGCTTGTGATGCCTTGTTCCTACCTGTTGCTTGGTGCGGCAGGAAGTACTGGACGATGTCCAGGAAATGAAGAGGGTTGGCGGCAACTCTTGTGGCCGTGCGTTGCCACTTTGTGAGTAGTTGAGCCGTTGGGCTGCAACTCGTTGAAAAGGCTGAGTGCCGAACAGGAAAGGTGAAACCGACCCGCGCCTATAAAATGCCATGGATACTTCCGTATTCGAGGTGGCTTGGCGACTTGAGCAACGGGGGGTGGCTGATCCGTACCTGCGTTAGGTCCGTCCGACTTGGAAGCCTGGTATAGGTTTTGTTGGAGCGCCTAATGAGAGTCTTAGGCCCGCGCGCCGGAAAGACTAGAAATGCTCAATGACCGTGTAAACGGTGGTGTTGACCCTGGTATTCCGGTACACCGAAAATGTGCCCTGAGTGCACGGACTGTCGGGCCGGGCGGCCGATGGTTGTGATGGCTTGAATGTGCCTGCGCGCACATAGTTGCTATTGTTGATGCCATGCTTGCAGGGAAAGAATGCTCATGCCCCGAGAAAGGGGTAGGATTGTTATAATTGGGTCAGCTGAATGCTGACCGTTGCATTGTTTGCCACCGGTTGGGTGGACTTGGTCCCGTGCAGGTGCTGGAGAGCCAAGTGGTAAGTGATGGGCGGGAGAGCCCTACTGCTGTTGCTGCTGCTGCTGCGGCTAGCCTGGAAGGCTAAGCGAATGGCTTTGTTTTGTTTTCTCTTTTACTCATGTATGGCCGGCCTGCGCGCCGAGGTTTGTAAAACATGATGTATGTTCAGAGGAATTGTAAGGCCTTAAGGCCAAACTCTTGTGGTTGTGTACATTCCATGGTTTTATATATTGGACATTCCGGTTAAGAGTTCAAAGTTGTAACTTAAAGCTTCCGCTAGAATGCTCTGAGTTAGGATTCGTGTTTGATTTGGTACTCTCCTGTGACCTCACCGTCTGTTTGTGGCATATAGTGTGGGGCCCCGGCCGGACCTTCTACTATACGTCTTTTAACGGATGGGGTCGTTACATTTTGGTATCAGCTTTTCGTCGGTCTTCCTCTTTCGAATTCGTGGTCGAATTCTTTTGTGGGGTGGCGAGCACGTGTTTGTGCGACCTGCTGTCACGATAATGAACTCTGGAATGTCCATTAAGGAATGTACATAATCTTGTTTGAGGAATCTGCGCGTTCCTTTTTGTGTTGTTTTGCTTGCATACGTTCGCTAATGTGTGTCTTGTCCACCTATAGGTGACACGTAGTGGTGCTGGGCAGTCTGAGCCCCAGCGTTCTGATGAGAGTGCGGCACCAGCTGAGGTGCCAACCCCTCCTCCATCTGCGGAAACTGTTCGTTTAGTTGCTGAGGCGCTCTTTGCCATGATTCAGCCGACCGGGCAAGCGCAGCCGGCAGTAGTGCCAGTTCGTGTTGATGTAAGACCCGAGCCGGTTGAGGCTGTAGATCCACGAGCAGCTGACCGACAGTTGAAGCAATTCATGAGCTTCAGTCCTCCGACGTTTGCGGGAATGGGATCCCCAACGCAGGCGGAAGATTGGTTGTCGCGTGTCAAGAGGATAATGACAGCGATCAGGGCGGAGGAAACTCTCAAGGTCACCTTAGCCACCTTCATGCTGGAAGGGGAGGCGCGGTTGTGGTGGGATGAGGTAGAGTTACACCATTTGGCGGGCAGGCAATTAACACAAGTATCGATTGAGGAGTTCTCTCGGATCTTTCTGGCGAAACATGTCCCAGCGGCGCAACGTATTGCTATGGAAAATGAGTTCCAACGGTTAAAGCAAGGGGACGATAGTGTGGATATCTACTTGCACGAGTTTACCAGGTTGGGACGTTATGCGGGAACAATCTTCGCGGATGACCAAAGGAAAACGAATCGGTTCTATGAAGGATTGCGGGATGAGTTACGATTCCTGCTTTCGAGTTCTGTGAACCAAGGGTTCCAGGCGTTGGTTGATACGGCGTGCGCGTTGGAGAAGGACATGAGGCGAGTGCAAGGGAATAAGGGCTTGGTGGTGTCTAAGCCAGAGTTTCAAGCACCTCGCCCAGGCAAGTCGTTTTACCAGAAGAAAGGGGGCAAGAGGTCCAAGCCATCTGGGCAAGTGACGACGACCGTTGTGTCGGGAGCGACATCAAGGCCGGATGCTCGTACGTGCTATAACTGTGGCCGGGTGGGGCATATAGCTCGTGATTGTCGAGTTGTGCAGCCCAAAGGGGAAAAGAAGACGGGTGCGTCATATGCTGAGAAGGGCAAAGCGGTGGTGGATTCCTCTGCTTCCCAGGCGCAGCCCCGAATTTATCAACTTGGCCAACAGGAAGCGATTAAGCAAAGTGACGTCGTCACAGGTACGAGTTGATTTAGTTTACTTGCTGTGCTTTTGGTTTTGGTTTTGTTTAGCTTGTGCATGATGTGTGTGTGCTGCAGGCTTTGTCCTGATTCGGAATAACTTAGCGAGAGCCCTGTTTGATACGGGTGCTTCGCATTCTTTTCTGTCTGAGGATTTCGTATCTCGCATTGGGGTACCGAGTCATGTGACGGTGGATAGTACAAGGGTGCTATTGCCGAATGGCTGTGTGATGCTTGCGGATAGGGCTTGCGATGTGGATGTGCAAATCGGAAGTCGGGATTTCGGTTTGAGTGCAGCTGTGCTACCGTTATCGGAGTTTGATGTGATCTTTGGTATGGACTGGCTTTCGGAGCAGCGTGCCTTTATTGATTGCAACTCCAAAGAGATTACACTGGGCCAGAATACCGGGCTTGTGACGAAGTTCGCTGGTATGCGAGGAGTTGGCGGAACGTTGTTGTCTGCACTCCAAGTCGTCAATGTTGTGCGGAAGGGCGCGGAGTTATTCTTCACGCTAATTCAGGCTGTTGAGCCAAAGGCCAGTGTCGGTGAAGTGCCAGTTGTGTCAGAGTTTGCCGACGTGTTTCCTAAAGATCTTCCTGGGTTCCCACCCCAGCGGGAGATTGACTTCTCTATTGAGTTGGTGCCAGGTGCGAAACCTGTGGCCCGCTCTCCATATCGCGTCGCGCCAAAAGAGATGGCTGAGTTGAAAGTCCAACTGCAAGAGTTGTTGGAGCAGGGTTATATACGCCCAAGTATGTCACCTTGGAGCGCGCCTGTTCTCTTTGTGAAAAAGAAAGACGGTAGCTTACGGTTGTGTATTGACTACCGCGAGTTAAATAAGCTGACGGAGAAAAACAAATATCCGATCCCACGGATTGATGACCTTTTTGATCAGCTGGCGGGATCAACGGTCTATTCCAAGTTGGATTTGAAATCGGGATATTATCAGCTAAGGATTCGGGAAGGTGACATTCCCAAGACAGCGTTTGGAACACGCTACGGTCATTATGAGTTCACGGTAATGCCGTTTGGCCTATGTAATGCGCCTTCGGTATTTATGGACCTAATGCATCGAACGTTCCGAGAGTATTTGGATTTGTTTGTTATTGTGTTTATCGATGACATCTTAGTATACTCTCAGTCAGAAGAGGATCACGCAAACCATTTGCGGTTGGTATTGCATACCCTACGGAGGAATAAACTTTTTGCCAAGTTCTCCAAGTGCGAGTTCTGGCTCTCTTCAGTAGCCTTTTTAGGCCATGTGGTAAGCGGAGAGGGTATCGCGGTGGATCCGTTGAAGATAAGTGCCATCCGAGATTGGCCAGTGATGTCTTCAGTGGCCGAGGTCAGGAGCTTCCTTGGTACTTGCGGGCTACTATAGACGGTTTGTGGAAAACTTCTCACGGATTGCTTTACCTCTCACCACGCTGACGAGGAAAGATCAAAAGTTCATATGGACGCCGGAGTGCGCTCGAGCTTTTGACGACTTGAAGAGTCGTTTGACCACGGCGCCTGTGTTGACATCGCCATGTGGTACCGATGGGTATGAGATCTATAGTGATGCATCTGGGAGCGGCTTAGGCTGCGTTCTTCTGCAGTTTGGGAAAGTAATTGCTTATGGCTCGCGTCAGTTGAAAGTGCATGAGCAGAATTATCCCGTCCATGATTTGGAGTTGGCGGCGGTAATCTTTGCGCTCAAGTTATGGCGGCACTATCTATATGGCGTCAAGGTGGATATCTATACGGATCACAAGAGCCTAAAGTATTTGTTGGATCAGAAGGATTTGAATATGCGACAACGAAGATGGATGGAGTTCCTCGGGGACTACACCTTCGAGATTCACTATACTCCCGGGAAGGGAAATGTGGTCGCTGATGCTTTGAGTCGGAAGACTCCGGTACGGGCAAGCTGGTTGCAGAGGCATGATCAGCGTTTGATCCAAGAATTGGAAGCAATGGAGATATCGTGTGTTGACAAGGGTGCGTCAACCGATGCGTGCTTGAACTGGACGGAGGTGCAATATGACCTTACGGACAGAGTGCGGCGAGCAACGGAGCTTGATGAAAGTCTCCAGCGCTATGCTAAAGATGGGCCGGATGATCAATTCTCTTGGGATAACGGGTTGTTACGGAGAAATGGTCGAGTATGCGTCCCAAGTGTGGGTAAACTGAGGGAAGAGTTGATGTACGAAGCTCACTTTGCAAAGTACTCAGTTCACCCAGGGAGCACAAAGATGTACAGGGACATGAAAAAGCTGTTCTGGTGGCCCGGATTAAAGAGAGATGTGGCTCGTTATGTGGCTAAATGCAACACCTGTGCGTTGGTGAAAGCAGAATGCCAGAAGCCTGGCGGGTTTCTGAAGTCGTTACCTATTCCGGAGTGGAAGTTCGATGATATTTCGATGGATTTCGTGCACGGGTTGCCGAGATCTCAACGCGGTCATGATTCCATCTGGGTTATTGTGGACCGGTTGACGAAAGTGGCGCACTTCCTTCCAAACAGAAGAGACGATTCAGTGGAAACCTTGGCCAAGCTGTATGTGGAGCAGGTTGTTCGACTGCACGGTGTTCCCCGGAGCATCGTTAGTGACCGTGATGGGCGGTTCACATCGAATGATTGGCGGCTCGTTCATCAAATGTTGGGTACAAAATTAGCGTTTAGTACGGCCTTTCATCCCCAAACGGATGGCCAGACTGAACGAACCAACAGGACGATGGAGGATATGCTCCGCATGTGCGCCCTAGACTTTGGTAAAAGATGGGAAGAGTATATATTTCTCGTTGAATTTGCCTATAATAATAGCTACCAAGCGAGTATTGGTATGGCACCATTCGAGGCGTTGTATGGTCGGAAATGCCGTACACCCTTAGCTTGGGCAGAAGCAGGCGAATCGAAGCTGAATGGGAAAAAGGAAGTCGAAGAAGCTACTTCGCTCATCCGCTCTATTCGGGAGAGGCTATTGATAGCCCAAGATCGTCAAGCAAAGTACTACAATGCCAAGCACCGGAACGTGGAGTTCGCGGTGGGTGATTGGGTATATTTGAAGATCAAACCCTTCAAAGGTGTGTCCAGGATTCGGCGTTTGAAAAAGCTAAGTCCGAGGTATCTTGGTCCGTTTGAGGTTGTGGAGCGTGTTGGGGAGGCTGCTTATCGACTAGCACTTTCAGCGGACTTGGGTGGATTACATGATGTATTTCACATCTCAGTCCTTCGTAAGGCGGTAAAGGATCCAGCTCAAGTCGTGGAGGCTGATCGGGTACCGGTCGAGTATGGGCTAACGACGAGGGTTAGACCCATTCGGATCGAGGATCGAGCCGAGAAACAGTTGCGGAATAAAGTGATCGGGATGGTCAAGGTCCGATGGGACAATTGTGGCCGTGAAGAGCTAACATGGGAGCGAGAGCAGACCATGCGAGCTGAGTTTCCCGAGTTATTTGTATAACTGTAGACCGTGTACTTTTTGTTATAACAGAGTTATAGCATTGCTGGTTTTCTCTCCTTACCGTGCAAATTTCGGGACGAAATTTTGATAAGGGGGAGAGGGTTGTAACACCCTAAAAAGGCCCCAAAAGACTCACCTTGAAAATTGAGTAGCAGGTCAGGTTACACGGCCTGGGACACGGGCGTGTCCCAGGGCGTGTCGGGTGACACGGCCTGGGACACGGGCGTGTCCCAGGGCGTGTTCTATTTATTCTGCAAGATTGGCCTATTCCGGGCAGAGCCGGACACGGCCTTGAACACGGCCGGGAACACGGGCGTGTCAGGCTGGACACGGGCGTGTCAGCTGCCGTGTTCTGACCCGTGTTCTGGTTGCAGCTCCGATGGAGCAGGAGACACGGGCGTGTCTCAGGTTTGACACGGGCGTGTCAGGTCCGACACGGGCGTGTCGATGACCCGTGTGGTTCAGTCGGTTCAAGCTGTGTGCACCGCTGAAGGGGTACACGGCCTGTGACACGGGCGTGTCACAGGCCGTGTCGGCCAAAAAATGAAATTCTGGGGTGATCTTGGCCGTTCAGTTTCCTCTCTTTTGACCCAAAGGCTCAGATGGTTTCTTGGGCTGAATAAGTCGTGAGAGAAGGAGCTTCATTCTTCTTTTATTCTTAAGGAAGAGAAAAAGAGAGAGGAAGAGAGGAAGAAGGAGGAGGAGACCAAGCCACCGGCGGAGCTCCCGTGGTTCGATTCGCGATCCGAAGCCGGCGTTGTGACGGCAAGGCTGCTGCGGTTCTTTCTCACCGGCTAGTTTGCGATGGCACCGAAGAGATCGACAAGGGTAACGATCTCCCTCCTTGGACATGTGAAGTCCTTCTTTTCTGCATTGCATAGGGAAAGCCCTTCCCCGCGAGTGTGCGGTGGGTTGTGGTGTCCCTTGGGGTAGATATGTGAAGTCCCCCTTGTTAGAGGCCGGAATTGGAGTACGGCTCTAGACATGCTGTGTGAAGCCCATCTGGATGGAATCTGGATTGGTGATGCTTGTTTGCATATCGGAGAAGGCTCCGTGATAATGGCTTGTGATGCCTATGGCTTGTGATGCCTTGTTCCTACCTGTTGCTTGGTGCGGCAGGAAGTACTGGACGATGTCCAGGAAATGAAGAGGGTTGGCGGCAACTCTTGTGGCCGTGCGTTGCCACTTTGTGAGTAGTTGAGCCGTTGGGCTGCAACTCGTTGAAAAGGCTGAGTGCCGAACAGGAAAGGTGAAACCGACCCGCGCCTATAAAATGCCATGGATACTTCTGTATTCGAGGTGGCTTGGCGACTTGAGCAACGGGGGGTGGCTGATCCGTACCTGCGTTAGGTCCGTCCGACTTGGAAGCCTGGTATAGGTTTTGTTGGAGCGCCTAATGAGAGTCTTAGGCCCGCGCGCCGGAAAGACTAGAAATGCTCAATGACCGTGTAAACGGTGGTGTTGACCCTGGTATTCCGGTACACCGAAAATGTGCCCTGAGTGCACGGACTGTCGGGCCGGGCGGCCGATGGTTGTGATGGCTTGAATGTGCCTGCGCGCACATAGTTGCTATTGTTGATGCCATGCTTGCAGGGAAAGAATGCTCATGCCCCGAGAAAGGGGTAGGATTGTTATAATTGGGTCAGCTGAATGCTGACCGTTGCATTGTTTGCCACCGGTTGGGTGGACTTGGTCCCGTGCAGGTGCTGGAGAGCCAAGTGGTAAGTGATGGGCGGGAGAGCCCTACTGCTGTTGCTGCTGCTGCTGCGGCTAGCCTGGAAGGCTAAGCGAATGGCTTTGTTTTGTTTTCTCTTTTACTCATGTATGGCCGGCCTGCGCGCCGAGGTTTGTAAAACATGATGTATGTTCAGAGGAATTGTAAGGCCTTAAGGCCAAACTCTTGTGGTTGTGTACATTCCATGGTTTTATATATTGGACATTCCGGTTAAGAGTTCAAAGTTGTAACTTAAAGCTTCCGCTAGAATGCTCTGAGTTAGGATTCGTGTTTGATTTGGTACTCTCCTGTGACCTCACCGTCTGTTTGTGGCATATAGTGTGGGGCCCCGGCCGGACCTTCTACTATACGTCTTTTAACGGATGGGGTCGTTACATGCCATCAGTATCTTGCTTTACTTGGAGACCAAGAAAGTAAGACAGCTCAACCATTCTACTCATCTCAAACTTAGAATGCATTAGGTCAGAGAATTTTTTGCACAGTTTGGGATCAGTGGAGCCAAAAATAATATCATCCACATAAACTTGAACTAACAGGATGGTGTCCTTTTGATGCTTGACAAACAGGGTTATATAAACTACTCCCCTAACAAAGTTGTGCTCTAACAGGAAACTAGCTAGAGTCTCATACCAGGCTCTGGGTGCTTGCTTAAGTCCATAAAGAGCTTTTTGCAACTTGCAAACAAATTAGGGTTGAGATGAAGAGACAAACCCAGGAGGTTGTTCAACAAACACCTCTTCCTTTAGCTCACCATTCAGGAATGCACTCTTGACATCCATCTGAAAAACCTTAAACTTCATATAGGCTGCATAGGCTAGAAAGATCCTTATTGCCTCTAGCCTTGCAACAGGGGCAAAGGTTTGGTCATAGTCTATACCTTCCTCCTGTCTGTAGCCCTGGGCTGCAAGCCTAGCTTTGTTCCTTATTATAATTCCATTTACATCCAACTTGTTTCTGAACACCCACTTGGTGCCTATGATCAGTTGGCCTTTAGATCTTTAAACCAAAGTCCATACTTTACATCTTTCAAATTGATTAAGCTCCTCTTGCATAGCAATAATCCAGTGGGGATCTAGCTCAGCATCTTTTATGGTGAGGGGCTCAATCTGTGAAAGGAAATAAGCATGCATCACATCCTGTATTAATTGAAGTCTTGTTTGCACACCAGCTGATATGTCACCAATCACTTGAGATGTAGGATGATCTCTAAGTGTGACAATATCAGCAGGTGGGATGTGATCTTCAACAACAGTTTGGATTAATTCCTCTTGAGGAATTGGATCAATTGTTGGTGGTACAACAACTTCTTCCACATTGTCTTCATCACTGTCTAAATCAGTGATATGAAGAGTTGATAGATGGAGAATCTCTTAAGTGACATCTTTGAATGACTCAGGTACCTGCAATGAGCTTGAGGAAGGAGAAGTTCCTTCTCCTTGTAAACATCTTTGACTCATCAAAAGAAACATGCACAGACTCCTCTATTTTAGATGATGATTTATTAAACACCCTATAAGCTTTGATTACTTGGGAATATCCAAGAAAAATTCCCATTGAAGCTTTTGCTTCAAATTTTCTAAGATATTCTTTGTTGTTATTGAAAATATACACTACACAACCAAAGACTCTAAAATAATTAATTTTAGGTTTCTTTCCTTTAAGCAACTCATAAGGAGTTTTACTCTTAAGCTTGTGTATAAGACATCTGTTCAAGACATAATTAGCTGTGCTAATAGCTTCTGCCCAATAAGAAAGAGGCATGTTAACATCTGCCAATAATGTTCCAGCAGCTTCAATCAGGGTTCTATTCTTCCTTTCCACTACCCCATTTTGTTGGGGAGTTCTAGGAGCAGAGAAGCAATGTTTGATACCTTTTTCTCACAAAATTCTTGCATGAGAAGAGAATCAAACTCAGTACCATGATCACTTCTGATCAAGGCAACATGAGTAGAATACTCAGTCTGCACACATAACAGAAAGTCTGTAAGAACTTTGAAGTTATCAGCCTTAGTTCTCAAAAAGAACACTCAAGTGAACCTAGAGAAGTCATCTGCAATCACTAAAGTGTAAAACTTCCCTCCTAGACTCTATACATTTATTGGGCCAAAAAGGTCCAAATGTAATAAATACAGGATTCTAGGTGAATCACTTTTATTTACAGATTTAAAGGAATTTTTGGTTTGCTTGCTTAATTGATAAGCCTTGCATAGGCTTTCCTTCTTATAGGGGCAAGAAGGTAAACCTCTAACAAGGTTATATTTAGATAACCTAGATATGTTCTTGAGGTTAACATGGCTAAGCCTCCTATGCCATAAGGTGTTATTATTTGTTACTTCATTAAACAGGCAGATTTCAGATTGAGTTGAATTAAAATCTACTAAATAAACATTACCCTGTCTAATACCTTCTAACACAACATTACTATTTAAAGTAATATTACAGAGAGAGTCAGTGAAAGATACCTGATATCCTACATCACATAACTGGCTTACTGAGATAATGTTGTGCTTCAGTCAAGTTACATATGCAACCCATTTGAATGTTACTACTCCAATGGTAGTCCTACCATATCCCTTTGTTTGACCACAGCTAGAATCCCCAAAGATCACCTTTGGTCCAAGCTTGGCCTTGAATCTTGACAGATTGTCTTTGTTTCCTGTCATATGTTTGGAACAGCCACTATCCAAATACCATTTGTCTTTAGTAATTGGATAGGTCTTCACCTGCAAATTAAACAATTAGACATTATGGACCCAGACAACCTTTGGTCCATTATTTTTCACATAATGAAAACTTGAAATAAAAGAGTAAGCAGGCTGAGGTTTATATCCTAAAGGGTAAGATCTCCTAGGTGGGATACTCCATGCAGTTGATGGGTCAACAAACCTAGTGTTTGTATTTATCTTAGGATTTCTAAGGTTAAGGTGATTATTTTGAAAATCATATTGAGATCGTCGATCAGAGTTCGACGATCGATGCTCAGATCGTCGAGCATCGTTCGACCATTGAGCCTTCGATCGTCGAGCAGTGTTCGACGACTTTTGTATTTCCTTAAATTTTTGTTTTCTCTTTTCTCTCTTAGCTTTATTTAAGGCTTTGTTAACTTGTTTTACTTGCTCAGTATTCTTTATTCCATCAGCTGAAATAAAGTTTACTGGAGTTGAAAGATGATTTTTAAGAACCAATGGTGGTTCACTTGATGAGGCTCCTAAGCCTAGCTTATTATTGCCTGACCTAGTATTTGTCATGCTAGTGATCTCTAGCAGCTTAAGGCTTCTACCATTTTGAGATTCTTATAATCTTTTTGATTTAGCTAGTTCATTTTTAAGAAATTTTATTTCTTCACTGGACTTAGTGAGTTCTGCTTCTAACCTATCATTTTCAATTGAGAGGATTTCTTTTTCTGCTATCCTATTTCTAAGCTCCTTAATTTCTTTTTCTGAACTAATTAAATCTAAACAAAGGGATTTAAATTAAGATTTAAATTTAGCAGAAGAAAAATCATAAGAAGATAATATCTGATCTTCTGTAGGCATTTCTTAATCATCAACAGAACTCTCTGCAGCTGAGTGGTTGCTGCAGGCATCAATTTCCATTAGGCAAATTTCCTTTGCCTTCTTCTCTAACTCATCTTCACTGGAACTTGAGGAGGAAGATTCCTCATCTGTGTCACTCCAGGTCTCAGCAACAAATCATTTCTCCTTCTTCTTGTTTTTGTAGGAGGAGGGCTTGGAGTGCTTCATGAACTATCAAGCAAAACAGATAGTCGACCTATCAAACAGATAGTCGAGCTATCAGATAGTTAAACTATCCAAGGCAGATAGGCGAACTATCAAACAGAACAGATAGTCGAACAATTAAACTGATAGTCGAGCTATCAGTTAGTTGAACTATCAAGGCAGATAGTCGAACTATCAAACAAAACAGATAGTCAAACTATCAAACAGATAGTTGAGCTATAAGATAGTTGAACAATCAAGCCAGATAGTCAAACTATCAAATAATTAGTTGAACTAACAAATAGTTGAACTATCAAGAAATCTGTCTGGTCAAAAGAAGTCGAGCGGGGTCCGACGATCGACGTGGCAAGAACCACAGATCGTCGAGCTAACAAGAGTTGAACTAACTCAAAGATAGACGATCTTCTGACTGACGATAATCGACCAACTGATAGATGATCATCGAACAGTTGATAGACGATAGTCGAGCGGCATTCGACCATAGTCGAACCAAAAACAACTTAACCAAATATTCATCTGGAAAAGTGACAACTCTACAACTGAGTAAAAACCAATCTAACAACTAACCTTTGACCATAGATAAATATTGGGTCAAGAAACTAATTGAGAAGACTAAACTCAAAACCAAACTAGGGTACCAACAATCTCCACCTATTTGGGTTAAGTCTCTCAAAACAAAAAAACTACTGGAAATAAATATAACTCAGGAAAAGAAACATCTAAGCATCAAATTGCATCAATCAAACAGTCAAATAAACATACTGTCAATAAATAAAACTTAAGAAGCATCAGAATCTCATTTAGAGTCAGAAGAACCAGGAAGAAAAGAAATTTTTCTGAAGGGATCTAGAGCTTCCTTCTTTGATATCTTCAAGTCTTGTTCTCCAATGATTTTAGATTCTCCTGCTCTTGGAACTACTGCTTATGGGTGCTTTTCCATATACTTAGAAGGATCAAAAACCTCAGGTCTGACCTGGAATCTATCTAGCTCCTTCTTTCTGAATTTTGACATAGTAGTTAAGCCTGTAATATCTTTTCCTTCGGCTCTAGCTTGTCTGATCTGAGCTGCTCCAACCAATTCAAGAAATCTAGCCATCCTGAAATCAGGATTAAGCTCTTGGCTTTCATATTCATTATCACCAGTTTGATCTAGAGGTTTTACAGTTTTGAATTTGGTAGAGAGTTCTAGCATACTTACAGCTGACTCTTTATTTTCTTGAATCACTAGAGAAGATGGAGGAGCAAACTCTGCATATTTTTTACTTTATTTTTCAGAGTAAATTATCGTTTTTTCCTTTTGAATTTGTTTTCTTCGTTTGAGCTGGCTTTTTGGATGGTATGCTTTTGTTTTCTTTAGGAGAGGATGCTTTTCTCTTGGGTGAAGGAGGAGGAGAAAAGGTTGTCTTCGGATATACTATCTCCTTCACTTGCTCTTTTGTATCAGCCTCTTGTCTTTGATGTGCAGATTGAGATCTACCTTGATATCCTGGATTACTTCTTCTTTGATGTGCTTGAGACGGAGTGAATCTAGCAGAAGGGGCTGAGGGATTGGCAGACACATTTCCAGATGCTCCTGCACTAGGAGGTGGAGGAGGAGGACCTCTAGGAGTCCACTTGGGAGCTGGACTTTCATATCTTTTTCTTTTCTTTCTCTGCTTTTGTTGATTTCTGGATAATCCCATCCAATGTTGATATTCTTTAGTTTTGGGATCTATCCCTTTCAGTATGTAATAGGGAACATCATGATCAGGATTTGGAGGAGGAGGAGCAGCAGCTTTTCTTTTTCTTTTTGCTGCTTTCTTCTTCTTAGAATTTTCTGAATCATCAGAATCATCCACATCATCAGAATGAGATGATGGAGGTTGATCATAAGGGTCAAAAGCCTCTTGCTCAGCTTGTTCTTTGGCTTTCAATGTAGCTTTCTCTCTTTCTTCTTCTAAGGAATCCTGTGCTAGAAGAGTATCAAGGTCTAGTCCTTGGGTGTAATCCCAGACTGTAGATCTTTCTTCTTGATCATCTGAAACTTTCTCTTGCTCAACTGTAACTGTCTTGAGGACCAGTTCATCTTGCACAACTATCTGAGCTGGAGGAGTAGATACAGGATCTTGAACAGCATGTTCTTGAGCTGGTTCTGGAGCTGGTTCTGGAGCTGGTTGTTGAGCAGGTTCTTGAGCAGCTTGAACTTCTTGAACTAGATCTGAAACCAAAGGGACACAAAGGTGTTCTAAATTGTATCGAAACATCCCTTCCAGGTATTCACAGGCTAGCATGTCAGTTAACATGTCAAGGAATTGAGTAAATGAATTACCTTTAGAATTTTCTTCAGAATTTTAGAACTCCCACAAGTCATCTAGATAGGAGGTAATGACTCCTTCTTGGAATAGAGCAACTATGGGAGTGGAGGCTTCTTCAAGGCATACTTTGAAGGCAAATTCTACTTCCATTATGATATCAGATGGCCTCTGAACTGGTGTTGGTTCTGCAGATGATGTTGTAATGTCAGCTGGAACTGCTGTTTCTTTTTGAATTTCAGCTTGGGGATCAGCTGGAAGAGTAACAAGGGGTAGTCCTGAGGCATCTTCCTCGAACATCTCCCCCTGCCTAATTTCAGTAGATACTGAATTCAGGCCCCTAAATGAAGAGGGCTCAGCAGACTTGGAGAGGGCTATGATGGAGGATGACAGGGAAGAGATGGTAGAAACAAGAGGGGCAATTGCTTCTTCAATCATGGTTTTGATTGAAGGAGTAATTAGCTCCAGGATGTTTGCAATGAAAGCTGGAGTTATTTCAAATGATATTGATGGGGGAAGCTCAGTAGATAGAAGATCATCAGGGATGATGGTCTCCTGATGAGATATGTTGTGAACTAGGGATTGATGAGTGGATGTAGGAAGATCAATATAATCTGAATGAGAAATTGGTGACTGAGGTGGAGTGGGTAGATTCTCAGAAACAAACAGATCAAAACTAGGATGAGAAATCCTAGCAAGATGTGAAGGAAGTGGAGATGCTGGTGGTGATGCATGAAGAATAGTGGAGGAATCAAGTAGAAGAGAGACAGTGGATGTAGATGGTAATGCATAAGTGGATGGCAATGCAGTAGAAGTGGATGGTAATGCAGAAGTAGAAGTAATGGGGGGAAAGGAGGAGCCTTCTTCATGTAGGTGGGGAGTGACTGGTACAGTCCTGGTGCTCTCAGATTAAACAGGAGCTACCCCAGCTGGTGAAGGCTTATGAATGCTCCTTTCCCACTTAATAAATAAGGTGGGATCCATTTTCTTACTGGCATTGATGGAAGTTGCAACTGTACCCAACAGTTGAGGATATTTCTCTTTTAGGAAAATTCCTATTACCCTTCCAAGGGTTACTTCCTTCTTGCTGTTCTTCTTTCTGATCAAATCAAACATTATCCCTGCCCAATTTATCTCTTTCTTACTGATAATTGCACTCATCAAGGCAAACTGCTGGCTAGTTATATTGTCATGAGCTGAGTGCTTGCCCAAAAGCACTTTTCCAACAAGTTCAGCTAAGAACTTAATCCTCAACGGGAAGTTAACTTTCATCCACTTTGTGGAATGCCCTCAGCATTTCCTAGCTCGACGAGCATTCTTCCATACTCTTGAATATCTTGGTCATATTCTTCTTGTCCATTCAATAATCCAAAAATTTCAGTCAGAATGGCAGGAGTCAGGATTACCTCTTCGCCGCCTATTGTCCCGGTCATGGATTCGTCGCTGAAAGATGAAGAGTAAACCCATTCTTTGATCTCTGGGATGTTGATTTTAATCCTTGTTGACATCAACTTTTCCAAACCTTGATCCTTGCAGAGCTGTAGTATCTCTATAATCTCCGTATCGCAGGCGCTGAACGAGTCAAAATCCACGCTGACACCGGCTTCAAACTTCATCGCAGTCAGGAGAGCTGGAGCAACCACCATTGATTTGGTTGGAGAGGATGACGAAGATGAAACGACAGAAGGCGCGGGGCAGAGCTTAAGTCAAAACTCACAAGCAGGAGTGAGGAATATGAAACGACGAGCTCTGTCGACTACAAATAGAACGATCTATTAACCTAGGTCGACCATCGGTTTTATATTAAAACGACAATCGTCGACCTTTTTTAAGAGATACTGGAGACGATAGTCGAACGGTCGACAGAGCTCCTCATTGGATGATGCTTCCTTCAGAAGCATCAGCAGCTTTGAGAGCAAGAGTTTGCTCTTTCCTTGTTGGACTGGGAGTCTTAGCTTCAGCTTCAGCTTCAGCTTCCCTGGACTTTAGAACTTGCTCAAAAGATTTGAGCTTTCCAAGGAGGGCTTCAGTTGAGATCTCAGTAGTACTTCTGGCCTCCTTGATGGGCTAGATCCTAAGATCCCATGTTCTGGGGAAGCACATCAGTATCTTATCATTGGCCTCTGTCAATGTTATCTCCTTATCAAGAGTTCTCAGCTCATTGATGATAGAGTTGAGCCTTGTGTACATTCCTTCAACTGATTCAGCTTCAGTCTTCTTGAAGTTTTCATATTGAGATATAAGGTTGGACCTTCTGTCCTTCCTCTCATCAGATGAACAAGCTACAATCTGGTTCACTGAGTCCCACATGGCTTTTGCAGAGGTGCAATTTGCCACTTTCTGGAAGGTTTCATCAGACATAGTCTGAGCCAGAATATTCATAGCTTTTGCATCAACTATTTTTGCTTTCTTGTAAGCATCATTGTAATTTGGAGGTGGCACTGCACTGAGATTTATAGATGTTGTAGCAGTGGCTGCAGCAGGTGATGTTGGAGGTCCTGTCAAAATAGAAGAAACAATATCTTCATCAATAGAATTCATATATAACTTGATTCTTGCCTTCCAGATGCTGAACTTAGCTAAGTTACAAACTTGAGGTCTGGTGCTAGAATAATCCTTGTACTGGGCCATGAAGTGAATGTCTATAATCTTGGTATCTATCTGGATCTTGTGACTCAGGTGTTAGCCTGTACAGTCAGTCAACCTCCCTCTAATACCAATTGAAGGATCAAGCGCATACCCAACTGCACCAAAAGCCCGGACTGTTGGAGAGGGTGCTACTTAATTTTTTTATATAAGTAGCAGAGCGCAACAGGTCAAGTGAAGGAACGCCGGACCCAACAATTGGTATCAGAGCCAGGTTGTAGAGGGTGCAAGAATCAATTGAAGGATCAAGCGCATACCCAACTGCACCAAAAGGCCGGACTGTTGGACAGGGTGCTACTTAATTTTTTATATAAGTAGCAGAGCGCCACAAGTAGAGTGAAGGAACACCGGACCCAACAATCCCCCCCCCCGGCATCCTTCACAACCCGTCGGCTCAGAGGTGGGGTTACCACATGGACCACACGGCTCAGAGGTGGGGTTACCACATGTCCACGGTTGCCTGACCCACCAGACCCACACAGGTAGAAGGGAAAAATCAGGATTTAATAGCCCCCCCGGTCTTGAACCCCTAACCTCCCTCTGATACCAATTGAAAGTGAGGATAGATACAACTCTAGAGGGGGGGGGGTAAATAGAGTATTAAAAAATTTGACTATCTACTCAAATCCCTTAGAGTTAATTTGCGGAAAGATTTTATAGATATTTGAAACCCTAGAGCCTAACACAAAGTGTGATGCACAAAGAAAGCTAACTGTAATTACAGTTTCAGCTTTAGTCCTAACACAGCAACTAGCAATCCTACTTAGTTCTATTCACAGCCACAGTGATATAATTAAAGTAAGCAACACAGACGACACAAGAGTTTTATTGTGGTTCCCTCTAAATAGGTAAATCAACTCTTCTACCACCCTGGTAGGAATCCACTACAAGTTTTTGTTCAGGTGCCCTGCCACCAACTGATCTGGTTCAGGTAGATCAAGTAGACCCTTTGAGCTTTTGATCAGGAGCTCAAAATCCAACACAGTTTTTTGATAAGGTGCCCTGCCACCAAGGTTCACTTTTGAAGGGAGTAATAACCCTTTATACAGGAGGTTGAGAGAGTTAGAATGTCTTCTCTATTATTAAAATAGATTAGAGAAGCTAGTGGATTGCACAGAGCTAGAAAGCTCTAAAGAATCAAGGCTCCCCCTGGCTTAGAGAATATCCAGGAATAAGTCATGCTTGAGGGTGTAGGAACTCTTCTGAACTTGTGACAGAGAGCTGTCTTTAAGTTCTTGAAGGAGCAGCTTGAAGAAGACTCTTGATGTAGAATGATTGTTCTTCATTAATCAGCTTTCCTTTCCTCTTCTTCTTCTTCTAGAGGCTTTGAGTGTGAATGTTCCTGATAGCAGGATGAACTAAGGATTAAAGAAGAGAGAGTTGAAGAAGGTCGATCTTCTCAGTTGAATGTAGCAATATCTGAGAGCTGTATCTCTTCTTGTTGTGTATGAAACTGTGTGTATACTCTGCTTGCTTAGTATATATGTGTGTATGTGTATGTGTCTCTATCTTTTGATAGCACTTTATATATTGGCCTTTGTAATGGCTCTAATCTTTGTTTGAATTTTGTCTTCTTCTAAGATCTGCAATCTGGGCTGCAAATAGCACAAAACAAAACATATCCTGTAGACAGACATCCTATAAAGGGATAAATCTTTCTAAGAAGCTGCATATCCAATCTGATAAAAGGAGTACTAGAGAAAGTCACATCAGAACAAACTCTTTACGGCCAGAGAAGACTTTTGAGTCTAATGGCTATAAAGGACAGCATGGTAGATAAAGCAGAAAATATTTCAACTAATAAGACAAAAAACTTTGTCAGATAAAGCTTCACTTATGCACAAAGGATGGGGCAAAGATTGCCTTGAGATGTATGCATAAAATCAATGAAATAATCTTTAATAAAATATGCCAAATAAATAGGAAATAAATCATAGAACAGATGGAGTACAAAATTACTAAAGGCAGACAGAAGAACGTCGAACGACCCACAGAGATCGTCGACCGAACTACAGAGATCGTCGAACTATTAGAACAGATAGTCGAACTATCAAAGCGGATAGTCGAACTACCACAGCAGATAGTCGAACTATCAGAACAGATAGTCGAGCTATCAGATAGTTGAACTATCCAAGGCAGATAGTCGAACTATCAAACAGAACAGATAGTCGAACTATCAAACAGATAGTCGAGCTATCAGATAGTTGAACTATCAAGGCAGATAGTCGAACTATCAAATAGAACAGATAGTCGAACTATCAAACAGATAGTCGAGCTATAAGATAGTTGAACTATCAAGCCAGATAGTCGAACTATCAAACAAATAGTTGAACTAACAAATAGTTGAACTATCAAGAAATCTATCTGGTCAAAAGAAGTCGAGCGGGGTTCGACGATCGATGAGGCAGATACCACAGATCGTCGAGCTAACAAGAGTTGAACTAACTCAGAGATAGACGATCTGCTGACTGACGATAGTCGACCAACTGATAGACGATCATCGAACAGTTGATAGACGATAGTCGAGCTGCGTTTGACCATAGTCGAACCAAAAACAACTTAACCAAATCTTCATCTGGAAAAGTGACAACTCTACAACTGATGAAAAACTAATCTAACAACTAACCTTTGACCATAGATAAATCTTGGGTCAAGAAACTAATTGAGAAGACTAAACTCAAAACCAAACTTGGGTACCAACAACATCTTCCTTGCCGGCCATTTTCTTTGTGTTATTAATACACGATTAACGTACGGTCGTGCGCCTAACTGTGCGTGACCATTTTTCTGACCCGCTTCTATTTAAAGCGCAGATTTACGTCCTTTTAAAAAATGTTTTAGCCTTACCTGTGTCGTATTAGGGGAAAGCTCCGCCGTTCCACCTCTGCCATTCATCTTCCACTAAGGAGAGAAGCTCCGGCCATGCTCGAGAAGCTTACCTCTCACCATTGCTTACTCTCGGCCTTCTCCTTCATCTATTAGCTCCATTTCAAGTTTTTTCACCATAGACAATAAGCAAAGGGATGCTTGCAACCTTATTTTGTATGGTGACACGAAGAAGATGGGTCAATTGGAGGGTCATGATAGCCTTCTCTACCGTGGACATAGTTGAGTACTGAGCTTGGACGCGGACTGACAACCCGACGATGCCTTCGACAACTCCTTGACGAGCCTTCAGATTCGGTCGATTTCTTGACTTGTTCTTGCTTTGTTGTTATATATGCGTGGATAAATCTTCATATGTAGATGATGTTTTACTTTAGTAGTGAGCGTTAGTTATTTCATGCCGATTTGATTCTATTTCGCTTTACTGCTTTAGTTGCTTGAGTAGCGCCCATATTTCCCCCTGCCACCACAGTGAGTATTACCGCACTAGCGATTGCTAGTGGCGCGCGTTGCGACGAGGTGTTTGTGACCCTCAATCCGTTGTTCCATTCACTCCCTAAGCATGCCTACTCTTCCATTCCACTGAGCACAGCAGCACATAGTGGCCTGCAGAGGAGTAGATTTAATTAGCTTTTATTTTATTATTACTAAAACTAAACACCTTAGGACTTCAATCTCAAGTCCTCCTTGAAATACCATTCCACCTTGCAGTGTTCCTTGAGAGATTCGATACATGGGAAAGCCTCCACATTTTTTATTACTTATGCAAGCGGTACACTTGCCATAAGCGCATCACAATCCACTAGGCCGCTGCTGGTAGAAGACCTCAGACCACATCAGCTAGGATATGAACTAGACCGCCTGTACAAACTGCCAGACTGCCAAAACAGCTAACCGCCCGACTAGAGGGTCAAACCGCAAAACTCCAACAATAGAGAATCATTCCACAAACCTTTTATATATCCTGCCAACCCTTGGAAGCTTCTTATCTCTTTGGGTTTAATAGGTCTTTTCCAATCCATTACGACAACTATCTTTTCTGCGTCAACAAAAATTCCATCCTTATTCACAACATGACCCAAAAAGGAAACCTGAGGTAGCCAAAACTCACACTTAGTCAACTTTGCATAAAACTTATGCCCTCTCAAAGCAGATAGAACTAACAGTAAGTGTTGGGCATGATCCTCAGCGCTCTGGGAATAAACCTCGACATCATCAATAAATATGACGACAAAATGGTCAAGAAAATCTTTGAACACTCTTTTCATCATATCCATTAAGGCAAAGGATGCATTCGTCAATCCAAAAGACATTACCAAGAACTCAATATGTCCATTCCGATAAGGAAATGCGGTCCGCGGAACATCATCTCATGAATCCTCAACTGATGGTAGCCCGAATGAAGGTCAATCTTAGAAAACACTGTACTACCATGCAACTGATCAAACAAATCATCTATTCGCAGCAAGGGATACATGTTCTTGATATTTACCTTATTCAACTCTCTATAACTGATGCACGACCTCATAGATCCATACTTCTTCTTAACAAACAATGTGAGAGAACCCCAAGGCGAAGAACTTGGCCTAATGAATCCACAGTATAACAACTCATCCAGCTTGGTACGCAACTCTTCAAGCTCACGCTGGGCCATCCGGTGCGGTGCCTTAGCAATAGGGCGATTACGCGGCTCCATGTCAATAACAAACTCCACATCCCTCTCAGGCAGAATACTAGGAAGACTAATTGGGAATACATCAGGAAACTCTCGCACCACAGGGATATCCTCGACACACGGCGAAGTACCAACAGTTTCCAAAATTGAAACCAAACAAGCAAAACAACCAAAATCTAAATGTTTCCGAGCGCATACTGCAGAATTGATCGGGGAATCCTAGCGTGGAAAAGCATACACACTCCGAGGTCGACAATTGTCCTTCTTGAAGTACAAGCGCTTTACCTTGCATTGGATAATCACATCATATCTGGACAGCCAGTGTAATACACACCACTAAACACAACACATAGGACGAGTGTAGTCTTATTCCCATAAGAGCCGCCTTGCGGTAGCGTCAGCACACGGGCTAAGCTATACTATAAGATGCCTATCTTCCCGGATAAACATATCATTCATGCCAACCCAACATAAGGAATATAAAATAGAAGTCAAAATAGCACACTAGTATATAAATCCAAAACAAATACATCAAATAAGATAAGCAACAAAGCTTCTACCATATCAGAGTACATGCCAAATGGCTATAGAATGAGTCTCTCAAAACTCACATCAGTCACTGACCGTAGCGATGGTATCGTCACTTCAGGCCCTATCGTCCTTGCTTGGCTTCTCTACTGCATAACCTGCTGCTGCTCTGTCTGCACGGTTTCCTCCTAAAAGGAAGCCCTAGCAACCCTTAGTCATAAAGACAAAGTGGTTATCACATCCGCTCCCCCGACGACTCCTCGGCACCGGGCGGAGATAATGACATGGTACAATATATATGTAAATGCAGTAGTACAAATAGGTAGTATCAAATCAATCTACATCAGATTATATCAGTAATTACAACAAATTAGTATATAAGTCTACTTTAATGGTTCTACCATCAATAGAAGTATATAGTATAAGTCTACTGCAAGAAATAACTTAACTTATACGAATGCCCATACAAATATATAAGTTAAGGATCGGCCCAATTGTAAAGTTACTCATCGTATAAGAGTGCCCATACAAAATTATACGATGAGTATCTTTTGTATGTAATTTTTTTAATGATATGAATGCAATGCAATGACTCACCCATGATCATGCTCATGCAACTGCTATGTCGACAAAGACTTGTAGTTCCCACATTTAGAGCAGGTAGCTAACCTCTAAGGCGCCATCCGTCGTGGACAGATGGTGATAGTATGGCATGCTTCTCCACTACTAGGCTGACATCCACACTACCAAGCATAGGCCTCTGCACCCCTTAATGCTAAGAACATAACAACGGAGCTCACATGCATACTATGGCTCAGAGGGGTCTCAGGTAGATATGCACCAAGAACACAACCCAAACTTGCCAATCATCATGGCACGGAAGGTTCCTCTATGAACACATCACCAAAGGACCAAGGACAACCGTCCAGTAGCACGGAGGGTGCCTCAGGAAGTTGATAATACGTTTTGTAGCCTAAACTATTATCGTATTTTCTAGTTTTTACGCTCTAATCTTGTCTTATTAGTTTTTTTATCTTTTTACGTAAATATTATCGCCACTAAAATTTTCTGGTATTTTTGCAGGTTTCCAGAAGTTTGGCCAAAAATGACCTGACACGCCCCCCTGTCACGCCCTCCATGGGCGTGTTACAGGGCGTATCAAACGATCCCGATGAAGCTTGCTAACAGAGAAAAATACCAGGAAAAATGGCTATCACGCCCCCTTACACGCCGTCCCCGGGCGTTTCCTCAGGTGTGATGCGGGGCATGTCGCCCTCTTCCTGAAGCCTTTCGCCGCATTAAATGCCATTTTGCCTCAGCACGCCAATAGTACTGTCACGCCCCCCATCACGGGCGTGACACAGGGCATGACCCCTCTTTTTTCGTTGGCTGGCGGATTTCTGACCTATGATTTTGATGCGACGTACGTGTAATTACCCCCCTACACGGGCGTGACCCAGGGCGTGTCCTCCGACATATAGAAGCAATAATCCTTTCGGCCAGAATCCAGAGCCCGAGGTCAACCCCATACTTATCACGCCCCCTAACACGCCCCCTAGGGCTTGTAGCTGGGCATGACCAACCCGTGAACTATTTCTATAAATTCAGACCCCCCCCTTTCATTTCAGCAAGCTTGGGTTGAGAGGGGAGGTGTTGCACCTTTGTTTCTTATCCTTTTTTTGTGTTCTTCCCTCTCTCACTCCTCCTTATACTCGATCTTGATGATCCGAGGTTTGAGTGATTAAGTTATGATGCTTTAATTCTACCATTTCTTTTTAGGGTTTTAGACCTTGAATTACTCTTGAATTATTTTAGGTTGGAGATATATCATCGATATATATTCTCCACCTTTTCTTTCATTATGGGCTAGCCGAGAGGCCCATAGTTTGAAGTGAGCGATCAAGAGTAAAGGGAGTTGTACGCACACCTCGAGAGAGGCAAACGTCCAAATCTCCTGGATTGGAGTAAAATCCAATAGCGGGGTTCACCGCGTAAAGCGAGCTTTAGGCCTCCGATTTAGACGAGAGTCGGTCAGACCTTCCTAAACTCAATTGGGCACGACTTCAAGAGAAGCATGTTCAAGCTTTAGGAACCTCCACGGTCAAGGATCTTTACCCTATTAAGTTTAGGTTTTTATCGCATTTCATAGTCGACTTTAGCCGAGGTGATTCTTGATCGAGTGCATTTCCATTTCTTAGTTTTAGCCCTTCATTGTAATTGCTTCTAATAGCTCTTTAATTAACTGTAGTAGTTCTCTTTCTAGCATAATTTTGTTTCCTTAATTGCAATTAGTATCTCTAAACCCTAGATTTTTCGTTGATAAAATAATAGTCTTCGTGTGAGTATGTGTACTCAATAGTTCCCGGATTTCAATACGACACTTGTGTCCCCTAGCTACAGTTCGATAAATATACTTGCCTCATTGGATTGGTAGTTCGGTTGCTTTTATTTTCTTCTAAGTTTAGCGACCACCAAGTTTTTGGCGCCGTTGCCGGGGACCAACTTTCGTTGATATATCAAAAACACAAACCAATTAATTTTATCATTTCTCTTTCTCATCCTCCTTATAAAAATTTTAAAATCCAATTTTTTTTTATCGCTCTTAATAGAAACCCACTTCACAATTTTTCTATGCCACCTAATTCCTCGAAAATGGCAAAGGGCTTTAAGTGCCACTATATTGTCTAGTACATTGCGAACCCTTCATTGGGTAGACCTTGAGAAGTTCGGGAGTTAAGCTATTAAAAAAATATATTTCATAAAATATATACATTTTTATTAGTTCTCTTTTTCTAGTTTTTTTTATTTCTCTTTTTTTCCTCTTCTCTTCTTCTTGTGTATGACCCGCGGGAGTCCGTCGGTTATTTTGGACTTGGACCATGAAATTGATCGTACTCTTCGGAGAAGATCGTGATTTCAATGCCCTACTCTCTAAGTACCGGTTGAGGACTCCGAGGCATTCTCTACTTTAAGAATGGAAGAATCCAACGTAGAGGAAGCCGTGCAAAGGACTATGTCCTAATATACACGACCAAATCTCGAGGGAACAGAATCAAGCATAGTTCACCCTGTTATATCAAATAATAATTTCGAATTAAAGCCTGGCATAATTCAAATGGTGCAGCAGTATGTACAATTTTACGGACTTCAAGATGAAGATCTGAACGCACATATAGCAAGCTTTCTTGAAATTTATGACACCTTCAAAATAAATGGTGTTACAAATGATGCTATTAGGCTAAGACTCTTTCCTTTTTCTCTTAGATCTAAGGCTAAGTAGTGGTTGAACACTATACCTAAAAACAGCATCACAACCTGGAATGAATTAACTGAAAAATTTTTGGCGAAGTATTTTTCGCCAGCTAAAATTACAAAACATAGGAACGACATTTCCGCTTTTGGATAAATAGACTCTGAAACCTTATACGAAACCTGGGAAAGATTTAAAGAATTATTAAGATGATGACCACATCACGCGTTGCCTGTATGGTTACAAGTGCAGATGTTTTATAATGGGCTAAATCAAAATACAAAGCAAATGATAGACGCAGCTTCTGGCGTTACTTTAAACCATAAGACCCCGGAAGCAGCTCTTGATCTTTTCAAGGACATGACCATGAATACTTATCAGTGGAGTGTGCCTAGGTCCCGCCCAAACAAACCTGAAGGTATCTTTGAAGTTGGCAACGTCTCCCAGCTCGCTCTACAAGTTGAAAAATTAAGCAAAAAGATAACAGAGATGACTGTTGCCTCCGTCCCTCAGGTATGGGAATCTGCAACTCCTGCCCCAAAACAATTAGATTTGTTAATAATATGCCTAGAAATGCTTTTAATAATTTTTCTGCTACAAATTTTCATCCTCTTTGTTTTAATTTTCCGAATAGTAATAATCCTGCTTTAAGAAATCACCCGAATTTTTCTTAGAGTAATCCTTCGAACGCGATACGCCCGCCACCACAAAACGATTTTTCTGCACCACCACCACCTCTTCAAAACTTTCTAAAACCTCTAAGATTGGAGGAGTTACATTCAAAATATATTGCCATAAATGACGCTACGATAAGAACCTTAACTTAGAGCGTTTAAAGTCATGAAAATCAAGTAGGACAGCTCACTAAAATTATTTCTGAGCGACTCGCAGGGTCTCTTCCTTCCAATACCGAGCCCAACCCAAGAGAGCAAGTGAAAGCTATAACTCTTCGAAGTGGGAAGCAAGTTCCAGGTATGGTAAGTGATGAGCCCAAGGCAAGCTCTGCCTCTGCTTTAAAAAATCAAAGCACCACTCCCATTTTAAAAATTCCACCCTCTATTGAAGAAGTTATTCTCCCTACATCAGAAAAAGATCTCACTCCACAACCCATATTTAAAAATAATCCAACCCCAGCTTACCCTTCTGAACTTAATAAACAACGTCAGGACGATCAGTACTCTTGCTTCTTAGAAATGTTCAAGCAAATCCATATTAATCTACTCTTCCACGAAGCTATCTCCCAGATGCCGAAGTATGCTAAGTACCTTAAGGACTTCCTGACCAACAAAAACAAGTTAGAAAACCTTTCGCATGTCATGTTAAACGTCGAGTGCTCTGCTATTTTGACAAACATCTTACCAAAGAAAATAAATGACCCGGGTAGTTTTTCTATTCCGTGTGTCTTTCGTAATCTTTTTTTCAAGAATGCATTAGCCGACTTAGGTGCAAGTATTAATTTGATGCCCCTCTCGTTGTTTAAGAAGTTGGGAATTGGTAGCCTCAACCCCACATGAATGAGTATCTAGCTCGTCAACTGATCTGGTTTGTACCCGTTAGGAATAGTGGAGGATGTCTTAATAAAAGTCGACAAGTTCATCTTCCCGATGGACTTTGTCATATTGGACATCGAAGAAGATGTTGAGGTTCCCCTAATTCTTGTCTGACCCTTCCTTGCCACCTCCTGAGTCATCATTGATGTAAGCAATGGAAAGCTCTTCCTTCAAGTAGGCGACGACGAAATGACTTTCTCTATCACTCCTTCGATGAAAAACACCTTAGAAAATGATGACTCCTATTTTTTCGAAGATGCCGTAAGTGATGAATCCTCCTATTGCCTCTCTAATTTTGAAAAATAATTTCCTTATTTTTGTTCAAACTCTTCTCTTTAACTGAATCGCTACACCTAGGTGAAGAATCCTCCTATTGCCTCTCTAATTTTGAAAAAGAATTTTCTGATTTTTATTCCTCCTCTACTTTCCCAACTGAATCGCTGCAAGAAGCTGCCTTGGCCACCAGCTCCACCCCTTTTAATTTTCGTCTAAAAAGATCTATGAGGACATAGTATTTGAAAAAGAATGAATTTCTAAAACCTCTTATGAAGAACTCCCTACCCTAGAACTTAAAGAACTTCCTAAACATCTCAAGTATGCCTTCTTAGAAAAAAATTCCAAACTACCAGTAATAGTTTCGGCCTACCTAACGGATGCGCAAAATGATAAACTTCTTTTAGTTCTACGTAAGCATCGCCAAGCTATTGCTTAGCAAATTTCATATATCAAGGGCATAATCCCATCTTTTTGCACTCACAAAATCTTAATGGAAGATAATCTGCCTAACTCCATACAACCTCAGCACTGTATAAACCCAAACATGAAAGAAGTAGTTAAGGGTGAGGTTATGAAACTCTTAGACGCATGAATTTTCTATCCTATATAAGATAGTAAGTGGGTTAGCCCTGTTCAGGTACTGCCAAAGAAGGGAGGGATAACTGAAGTTGTAAATTAAAATAAAGATTTAATCCCGACACGGACGGTGACGGGGTGGCGCATGTGTATAGATTATCGTAAGTTAAATGACGCCACCAGCAAGGACCACTTTCCCTTGCCTTTCGTCGATCAGATTTTAGAACGATTATCCGGCCATAGCTTCTATTGTTTTCTCAATGGCCTCTCGGTGTATTTTCAAATCACCATCTCCCCCGAGGACCAGGAAGAAACTACGTTTACTTGTCACTTCAGCACCTTTGCCAAACAAAGAAGGTCATTTGGATTGTGCAATGCGCCAGCTACAATCCAGCGATGTATGCTCGCTATCTTTAACAAGTACATAGAAAGCATTATGGAGGTATTCATGGATGATTTCTCAATGTTCGGTGACGCTTTTGATTGTTGTTTGGAAAATTTATAAAAAGTCTTAGAACGATGCGACGAGACTAACCTTGCCCTAAACTAGGAAAAATGCCATTTTATGGTGAGGGAAGGGTTAGTTTTGGGTCATAAAATTTCGGTAAGAGGAATTGAGATAGATATTGATAAGATAGAAGTCATCGAGAAGCTGTCGCCGCCTACGAACATAAAGGCTATAAGAAGTTTTTTAGGTCACGTTGGTTTTTACCGCCGCTTCATAAAGGACTTCTCCAAGATCACCAAACCCTTACCCATCTCTTATAAAATGACACCCCATTCTTTTTTGATGACTCTTATCTTTCTTCCTTCAAATTAATTAAAGAAAAGTTAATTAACGCACCCATTATGATAGCTCTGGTGTGGGACCTTCCATTTGAGATAATGTGTGATGCGAGTAGTTTCACGGTTGGAGCCATATTAGGCCAACACATATCTAAAAACCTCCACCCCATATATTACGCAAGTAAGACACTCACATCTACACAGGAAAATTACACCACGACCGAGAAGGAGCTCCTAGCTGTAGTATTCGCTTTTCATAAATTCCGCCCTTATATTACTCTTTCAAAAATTATTATTTTTACGGAAAACTCGGCCCTCAAATATCTTCTTGCCAAAATGGATGCCAAGCTGCGCTTGATTTGCTGGGTCTTACTCCTCCAGGAGTTTGACTTAGACATCCGTGATAAGCAAGGAGCCGAGAATTTGGCCGCCGACCACCTCTCATGCCTAGATAACCCTTATATTGAAAATTTAGACGAAAAATCTTTTAATGATTATTTTCCTGATGAGAAGCTACTTTCAATTAGCACTTATCCTTCTCCTTGGTTTGCACACATTGCCAATTATTTTGTGGCTTGTGTGCTCCCAAAAGAGTTCTCCTCTCATCAAAAGAAGAAATTATTTTATGAGTTGAAGAACTACTTTTGGGAGGACCCACATCTTTTTAGAGTCTGTGTGGACTAAGTGATAAGGAGATGTGTTTCTTATGAAGAAAGAGTAGATATTTTAAAACACTTACATGAAGGTCCGACGGTGGGCACTATTATGCTGCTCGTACCGCTCACACGGTGCTTTGCGTAGTTTTTTACTGGCCTAGCCTGTTTAAAGACACGCAAGACTTTGTAAGTAGTTGTAATAGTTGTCAACAGTCGGGCAACATTTCCAATAAAAATGAAATGCCGCAAAATTATTTCGCCGAGTACGAAATTTTCGACCTCTGGGGAATTGATTTTGTTGGCCCTCTTCCTTCTAACTTTGGGAATAAGTATATTTTAGTTGTCATTGATTATGTTTCTCGATGGGCCGAAGCCCAAGCTCTTCCTACGAACGACTCCCAAGTTGTAGCTACCTTTTTGAAAAAATTATTTTCACGATTCGGTATGCCGCGCGCCATCGTTAATGACACGGGTTCCCATTTCTGTAATGCATAATTTTCTAAAATTCTTATTAAATACGGTGTTACGCATAAGCTTTCAACTGCCTAACACCCCCAAACAAACGGACAAGTCGAAGTAGTGAATAGAGAAATAAAAAGAATATTAGAAAAGATTGTTTCAACTTCTAGGAAAGACTAGTCAGCCAAATTAGACGATGCTCTATGGGCCTACCGAATAGCGTACAAAACCGCTCTCGGATGTACGCCATATCAGTTGGTATATGGAATATCGTGTTATTTACCCGTAGAACTAGAACACTGTTCTTTTTGGGCCTTAAGATTTTTAAACTTCGATTCCCATTCAGTCGGTGACCTTAGAAAATTTCAACTAAACGAACTAGACGAGTGGCGCTCTTACGCTTATGAAAATAACAAACTTTATAAAGAGCGGATGAAACATTTTCACGATAAACACTTAAGGCATCCGAAAATCTTTAAGCCGGGCGACAAGGTTCTTCTTTATAATTTACGTTTACATTTATTTCCTGGCAAGTTAAAATCGCGTTGGTCTGGGCCCTTTACTGTTTTAGAATTTTTTCCATATGGAACTGTTTTGATTTCACACCCTGATAAGGGCAATTTCAAAGTGAATGGTCAGCGTCTAAAACTGTATTTCTGTGGTGATGTTAGTCCTAACTGTGTTAACTCTATCCTCCATGATTTAGCATTTGATTAGTTTGAAACTTTGTTTTATTATTATTAAGACTTTGAACAATATTTTTCTGATAATATTTTTGGACAATACTATTTTGTTGCGTCGACCTCAAACGACGCTTTAAACAAAGGGCACACTTGGGCGGCAACCCAAGTTATCTTTTTCTGTTTTCTTTATTTTAAAATTTTTGCCCCGGACGGCTCCGATAAGCTGATGCTTCTGCGATTGCCTGCTCAAACGTTACTTAATCAATCACGAAGTCCAAAGAAGACATTTCATGAAGATCCAAAAGTGCAAGCATGGGGGAGAGGCATCACTCAGCTTTCACAAAAAATAAATCCTTGGAATTACCTGTTTTTCAATTTTGTACTTTCAATTCTATAATTTCATTTTCTCTCTCTCTCAATCCCCTTCTTTTGCCATTGAGGACAATGTCTATTTTAAGCTTGGGGGAGGACTTCCTTCTTCATTTTGCTATGTGTGAATATTTTGGTTTTTGTGAATATTTTTCAAAAATCTAAAAAAAATTAATATCTTGAAAATATAAAAAAATTAGAAATTATTTCAAAATTAAAAAAAAATTATTTGCTTTTTGTTATTACTTTAATAGTTTAGACATTTTGGTATTTCAATAGTACCCCTTGTTTTTTATTTTTTTTACTCAAAATTTTTTATAAACAGCTTAATTAATTATAATATTTCTAATCACCCTTTTTAATTATGTTTCACAAGTAAAAAGTTGGTCATGCTTTGTTTCTAATTCGTGGTAGCATGTTAACGTAAAATGTTGTTTCCTAAAACTCGCATTTCCATTATGGTTTTCGTTCTTTATTTTCTTTACTTTCTCAAAAATTCATCATCCACTATTTTCCTTTTCATTTTTGGATAATTTTTGTAAGGTAATCTTTTGAATAGCGTAGTAGATGTGAACGATCCAAGTCACCTATTATTTCTATTTTCAAGATAATTTCATCAATTTTCTTTTATTATCTAGGACTTGCTTTTTGAAAATTTTCAAATCTATGTTTTAAATAAATTTAAAAGCATGAATATGATTTAGGTCGTTTTTGTTTTCGTTTGAGCTTTCCTGCCAACCTAAAAAACTTTCACCACTAGTTAGGCATTTTTGAGCCTTTTTTCCAATTTCATTTGATAGCTCCTCTTTTCAAATCATTTTTAGCAAAACCAAAATTTCCAACCTATCTAATCACACTAGCCTTTTTGAGTTTCACAAAGAATTTCATGATTATGTTATGCTACTTTGTGATATTTTTGGAGAAGTTTTTGAAAAAAGTATGCTCAAAAGAAATGTTTGTTTTTGTTTGGCCAATTCAAAATGAAAATAAAAATATTTATGGCCTTTGTTTTGAAAGAAAAGAGAAGAAAAAAATGGAAAATAAAAAAAAATTTGTTTAAAATGAAATTTTTGAAAATCTTTGTTTCGGTTTAGTGTGATTTTAACCCTCTATATTTATCTTTCAATTTCACTCCTAATCATAATCCTAAACCAAACGCTTCAGTACTATTAAGTCCTTTTGATTCATGCTTTTGAATTCTATTTAATAATTAAGAAAAGAAGAAAAGTAAATCAGTTTTAGTTTTGGATTTAAACTTAGATTTTTGTTATTTGATAGATATAATTATAATGTGTTGCTTGGATCTAGTAACAACTCAATGAAGTTTTTTTCATTTTCGTTGCTTTGCTTAAATATATTTAAAGAATTTCATCAAAATTTTGGATGATTTATTTTCATTAAGTGAAGTTTATAAAAGTTAAACCATACCTAAAAAATTGTTTTAGATTTACGTTTCACCTTTTCCCTACTTAGAATTTTGCATAGTACTTGTGTGGGCATAATTAGAACTATTTGTTTAGTCCTTTTTATGATCATCTAATTTTTATATTTTTTTTGGGGACAAGCAAAGCTTAAGCTTGGGCGAATTTGATAATACGTTTTGTAGCCTTAACTATTATTGTATTTTCTTATTTTGTAGGCGCTAATCTTTTCTAATAAGTTTATTTTTTTATCTTTTTATGTAAATATTATTGCCACTAACATTTTCTTATCTTTTTGCAAGTTTCTAGATGTTTGGCCAAAAATGACCTAACATGCCCCCCTATCACGCCCTCCATGGGCGTGTCACAGGGCGTGTCTGCCGATCCCGATGAAGCTTGGTGACAGAGAAAAATAATAGGAAAAACGGCTATCACACCCCCCTGACACTCCCTCCCCGGGCGTGTCCCTGGGAGTGACACGGGGCGTGTCTCCCTCTACCTGAATTCTTCCGCCGCATTAAATACCATTTCTCCTCAGCACGCCAACAGTACTTTCACGCCCCCCGTCATAGGCGTGACACAGGGCGTGACCCCTCCTTTTCCGCTGGCTGACGGATTTCCGACCAATGATTTCGACGCGATGTGTATGTCACGCTCCCCTACTCGGGTATGACCCAGGGCGTGTCCATGAACGTAAAGAAGTAATCATCATTCTGGCTAAAATCTAGAGCCCGATATCAACCTCGTAACTTTCATGCACCCTGACACGCCCCCCCCCCTAGGGCGTGTCGCGGGGTGTGACCAAACCGTGAACTTTTCCTAAAAATTCAGACCCCCCCTTATATTTCAGCAAGCTTGGGTTTAGAGGGGAAGTTCTGCCCCTTTGTTTCTTGTCCTTTTTTTGTGTTCTTCCCTCTATCTCTCCTTATTATTTTGTAATCTTCTTAACCCTAGCTCAGTGCTTAGTTTGTTTAAACTTTTATTGTAATTTTTTCACTTGCTCTAGTTGATAATTGTAGGGCTAGAATAGGATTTTCTTTTCATGCAATTGTAATCTTTCTTTCTAAGTTTGTAGATCTTTATTTTTATTAATATAAAAGTGTTGTTTTCTCTCCTTTATTACTTTTGTTCTTACAATGCTTTACTACTCATCCCCGCTCCTCCACTCCATTATGATTAACAAATTCTCCTTGTACTCGATCTTCATGATCCGAGATTTGAGTGATTAAGTTATGATTCTTTAATTCTACCTTTTCTTTTTATGGTTTTAGACCTTGAATTATTCTTGAATTATTTTGGGTTGGAGATATAACATCGATATATATTCTCTAACTTTGCTTTCATTCTGGTATAGCCGAGAGGCCGATAGTTTGAAGTGAGTGCTCAAGAGTAAAGGGAGTTGTACGCACCTCTCGAGAGAGGAAGACGTCCAAATCTCCCGAATTTGAGTAAAATCCAATAGTGGGGTTCACCGCATAAAACGAGCTTTAGGCCTTCGATTTAGACGAGTGTCGGTCGGACCTTGCTAAACTCAGTTGGGCACGACTTCGAGAGAAGCATGTTCAAGCTTTTGGAACATCCACGGTCAAGGACCTTTACCCGATTTAGTTTATGTTTTTATCGCATTTCCATTTCATAGTTTCAGCCCTTCGTTGTACTCACTTCTGATATCTCTTTAATTAACTGAAGTAGTTCTCTTTCTAGCATAGTTTTATTTCCTTAATTGCAATTAGTTTCTCTAAACCATAGATTTTCTGTCGATAAAAAATTAGTCTTCGTGTGAGTAAGTATACTCAACAGTTCTCGGATTTCAATACGACACTTGTGTCGCCTAGCTACAGTTCGATAGGTATACTTGCCTCATTGGATTGCTAGTTAAGTTTCTTTTATTTTCTTCAAAGTTTAGCGACCACTAGAAGTAAACACCGAGGCCCAAGGCACAACCGTGCAAGTCTATCTGTCAACTCTCGTCAGGGTGATGACTTGTGAGCGTGTAGACCTGACATACTATCCTAAACCAAGGATTATGACACCGTGTGTCAACTCACACCGCATTTATTTCACTTACAGGGCTCTACAATGAGTCATTTATAATGTTTCACATCTCGTGCTCAACAGCACGAAGGGATCCACACTGAGTCCCTTATAATAATTCACAACCCGTGCTCAATGGCATGCAAGGGCTCCATACCGAGCCCTTTTTAATTTTTCATTTCATTGTGGAACACACACGTAATTCCAAGCCTTCCATCTATCCATACCCAACTAGGGTTCATTGTTTAATCAGGTGGTAAGTAACCT
Source organism: Platanthera zijinensis (assembly GCA_039513925.1). Classification (NCBI taxonomy): domain Eukaryota; kingdom Viridiplantae; phylum Streptophyta; class Magnoliopsida; order Asparagales; family Orchidaceae; genus Platanthera; species Platanthera zijinensis. Next base: position 84,779,874 of record CM077082.1, read on the forward strand.
TATACAATTTACCGAACTCACACTACTACCCAGAGGGAGTCACGGCTCTAAGCAGTGGAACACTTTACACCTTCCTTATTCAACACATTCCACGGCCATGCATAAACCTCTTCCAATATCTTTAAGGATCAGGCATCCTCCAACCATTATGCTTCCATTACGATGATCTCATTAGCATAAGATAGTTCACCCCTTTCATTAGCATGCATACACAGTTTACTTGCTCAATTACCAAGGGTTATATCTTCTTCCAAACCCTTTCCCTTTCACTAATTACGATCAAAACCAATTATGTTTTCCAACCATTTGTTTATCACATTCCAATAGGGCCAAAATTACTTGAAACCCAACATCTATTCTTACAAATTCTTTACCCAAACCAAGGCCAATACTATACTAACCCAAGAGTATTAAATACAAGGACTTGACTATACATCCACTTCACCAGAACATTCCAAAGTGTACAGGACTCGGATGAAGGAGTGTAACCATCCGTTGGAAAGATATTTCCAAGGGCTATGACTCTTGTGTTTATTCGAAGACCCAGATCTGGCCGTATCATTCCAGAAAATTGTCTCAAAGTTCGCTGCGTGCAGAAAGAAGATTTCTGAACGAATCCTAAAGCGAAACGAACGACATCGGTTCATCTTCTTCTTCATGTAACTTGATCAACACTACTTCCAGAATTTCCTCCTCCCTTATTCACCCTCATAGGGCCACTTCTATTCACAAAACAAGTCCCCACCATCACATAGAAGGAGGGAGAGGTTGAAGACGTCTAATATTTAGGACACAAGACCTAACATTGCCTCTTCCTAGAAAATCTTCTTCTCGCAAATCAAGACTCCTTTGAGTCGATATCTCTCCTTGGAATAACTAGAGATCTAACAATAAGAGAGTGGGTAGGAATCTTACCTCGTCTCCGACATTTCCACTATTTCTGGCCATGGATCTTGTCACCCTTCTTTGTGGTATCCACTTCTTCGTTGGTGTTGATCTTCATGGGAAGAAAAGGGAAGTCGGGCTTCCGGAGTACGAACTCCGGCAATCACTTCCTCTCGGATGGTTTCATACAGGTGACGTCTCGGTAGAATGAAGCGACAAAGATGGCTAGGGTTCGGTTTCCTCCTTTTTATAATAACGTATTAGGGTTATGTCACTTTGTCATGTGTCAATTTCTGATTGGACTGCCCAAATTAAGTATCATTTGAAATGACCGGTCAAAGAAATCATCCAACACAAATCCCAAAGCTCGGTTTAGCCCGCCTGTACATGACTGCGGATTCTGATAGTGCCGAAAAATGCACAAGTCAAATTCAGCGAGTATCAGGCTTCATGCTCGACTAATCGACGGATATTGATGGGTATACTCGATGAATTCTCCACTATTCTCGCTGAATCGGAGAATTGATAATCGACGAATTCATCGAATATCTTTAGTGATATTTGACGAATTCCCTTAACCAAATTCCCTAAGTTTTCTCCCGCCGAATCATTCCCCTCCATACTCGACGAATTCTCCTCTAGTCTCACCGAATCGGAGAAGTGATAATCGATGAATTTGTCAAATATCTTAAGTGATATTCGACGAATTCCCTTAACTGAATTTCGTAAGTTTTCTCCCACCGAATCCTTCTCCACCAAGCTCGACGAATTCATCGGATATCATTGGCGATATCTGATGAAATTTACTTGGCCGATATCTCTAATTCTGGCATTGAGTGTGTCGAGTATCAGCCAACGATACTCGATGAATTATCATCACACTCGATGAATTTGTCGGATATCATCAGAGATATCCGACGAATTTCACGTAACCGATTTTCCACTTCTGGTGTCGAGTACGTCGAGAATCACCCAGCGATACTCGACTAATTCGTCAGATATCCTCGACAATATCTGACGAATTTCCCTTTGTTCACTTATATACGGTCTGTTCCCTCATTATCTGTTGAGTGTCACCCAACCCTTGCCTTTCGGCCCATACACCCTAAGCCTGAGTGATGTCTCTTGACTCAGAACACGTGCGAGGGGCCTAGCACGGAATGAGACATTACAAATACTATAAACAAAATAAAAGATATCGTCCCCGAAATAGGGTTAAGGATATGGGGAAGTAAAACATGAAAACGAAATTAAATAAGCTTTTAAAATTAACCTTGGGGAAACAACACTGGGTAGCGCTTTTGCATCAATTCCACTGGCTCCCAGGTATACTCCTCCTTCCCATGATTAGACCACAAGACTTTTACAGAAGGGACACTTTTTCGCACCAAACTCCTCGTCTAGTTGTGGAATATCTGCACCGGCTCTAGTCGAACAGATATGTTAGTTGCTACTGCTCCATCTGTAGTGTGGACATGTTGTTCGGGCCATAATAGTGCCTTCCAAAGTGCCGACATATGGAATACGTCGCGTAGATTCTCTATCTCTGGTGGTATCTCCAACCGATAGGACAAATGGCAAATCTTTTCCAATATAGCATAAGGCCCAACGTATCTTTGGTTGAGCTTCTTCACACCATGCACCCGTGACACTCCATCTATCGCCCGGATCTTCAGGAACACCATGTCACCCACTTGAAATTCCATCATATTGTGGTTTGCTTTATAATACTTAGCCTGCCAACTTTGATCCTGAAAAATGCGGTCTTGTATAAACAAAAACACAGCATCTGTATCGTCAATGTACTGAATTCCCAAAACCTTCGGTTCTTCATCTTGCACCCATGACAAGGGGGTTCTACACATTCTTCCATAAGGGCTTCATGGGGCACCATCCCAATACTGGCCTGATGACTTGTAAAGCCCCCATTTTTTTCTTTTAAAACACCGGGGTCTTAGGCCCAAAACCGCCGCTTTGCGGTGACACCTTCACACCCAGGAAGGTCATAACTACAAAATGCCGATCCTGCCGGCCAAATCGATCACAACTGTAGCAATATAATAAAGCAAGTCCACAGAAATAACATAAATAAATAATCTCCACGAAGGGAGTGTCCAAAGATATAACACATAACTGAATCTTAGGCTTATGCCCTGTACATCAAGTCCTCACTACATATCTCTCATTACAGAAGCAAACTAAAATAACTACTAGCGATCAGGACTCACATTCCCTTCCTTCTGAACTCCGGTACTAGAAAACCCGATCTCCAAGTGTGACGACCTCCAGGGCTGCTCCTCTATGTTGGGCTTCATGGTCTCCTAAAATGACGTGGTTCGAAAATCGTTAGTCTAAAAGACTAAGTCCTATCATCCCCCCCTTCCCCCATGGATCCTAGGCACCGAGCGGAGAGAAGGAAAGGGAAGGACAGGATAGTGGAGAATAAATATTAAGCCGATGGCAGCAGAACAAATCTAGCAGTTTTAAGGTATATAAGACTGTAATAAAGGTATGGAAACTGAATAAGAAAGTAATCTTATCTTATGTGAAAATACATAAGCTAAGAGATCTCTTATAGGGCTCCAATCGTATAAAAAGTCCCATATCAATTTATACGATATGGTGTCGGTTTTACTAGCAAGCATAAATATGTAATACTTAATAAGAACCTTAACTTATAAGCACACTCACACAAACTTATAAACCAAGGGGTCGTTTTGCAAGGCCTAATGTATAAAGCATCCCATACCACTTATACATAAGGTGTCGGGTTATATGCAATGATTATGCTATGAAATACAATTATGCCATGATGTGATCATGCAAGTGCAACTCACCCACTCGACTCTGTGTACACAAACCTTTAGTTCCCCCTTTCTGGAGCCGAACCTCCCAGGATACCTCCGTAGTGGAAAATGAAAGCGGTGGGTTGGGACTCTCCCACCTCTAAACTGGTAATAGCACTACCAGTCAGACCTATCGTACGCCTCAACGCTGGTGCTCTAAGCGGAGCTTCTGCGTACTCTTGCCTGCTAGTGATGATTTGTAAATATACCTATATTTTCGTATTTTATTAAAGTCATTTTTGTTTATTTTTTTACTTTTCTAATTTGTTTTACTAATTAATATGTTTCTTTTTTGTAAAATTATTTCTAACTTAACTTTTTTTGTTTTTCTAATTTTTTTTGCAGAAAAAAAAAGTTTTCTGACAAGGTCGACCGCTTCCAGATCGTCGACCGCTTCCAGATCGTCGACCGCTTCCAGATCGTCGACCGCTTCCAAATCGTCGACCGCTTCCAGATCATTGACCGCTTCCAGATCGTCGACCGCTTCCAGATCGTCGACCTCTTCCAGATCGTCGACCGCTTCCAAATCGTCGACCGCTTCCAGATCGTCGACCGCTTCTAGATCGTCGACCGCTGCCGGATAGTCGAACATAAAACCGCCGCCAGATAGTCGACCAGCAGATCGTCGAGCTCGGCAATTCAGCCGTTCGACTATAGTCGAACCCGAAGGGATAAGATCAAATTTTGCCAGCTGATAAATATGTGTCCTTTCCCGTCCTTCTAGAATGAGGCCTGCTGGCGGATGACCGAAGATTGCAAAGTCAAACATGCTCATGTTAATTTTGTTTATAAATAAAAGCCTCCTGTAAGCTTTTTCCCGTTCACATTTTTGAGCCATTTTGCTGTCTTTTTGTGGGTTGCCTTGGCGTTCTTCATTCCACTGTAAGGAGAACTTTCTCTCTCCTCTTTTCTTATGTTTGTTTTAGCTCTTTCTTTAGATTTGTACTAAGTTGTAATAGTTTTTTTTTATAAATAAAATGTGTTTCTTTTCTCTGTCTCTCTCTCTTACATGGAATGAAAATTGTTACGGGTGGCTCACTCTCTTTCTCCTCTTTTTTTTCTCAAGTTCATCCTTGTTCTTCAATTAATTATGCAAAAGTGCTATGTTGTATTAATTTAATGTTACTGTTAGCCTTTATTTCAAATTATTTAAATGTTGTAATGTTAAAATTTTCTATTTTTTTGTCTATTGAAAATCATTATAATTTCATTCTTATGAGATTTATGAAGGAGGTTTTAAAATGTTTTTGATTTTTTTTTACTTAGCTTCATTTTAGGATTGTAAAACCCCCTTTATTCTTTTATTTTTATTTCAACTTTTTCATCAATTTTGTAAAACTCTAAGAATAAAAATATAATTATTTTGATTTTCTAGCAACTTTGTTTTAACTTTAGTTTTCAAAATATTTTTGCTTCTTTAATTTTTATTTCATCTTTTTAATTGTTTTTGGCAAATTATAACCATAGAAAAGTTGTAATTTTAATTTTTAGGTAACTTTCATTTTGTGTTTTCATTTCCGTAGAGTGAGTGCGTGTATGAGGTTAATTTACCCCCGCCCACTCGCTTGAGCCGGGATTCGCATTTACTGCTTTCTTCAGTCCTACTCGTTTGGATAGGACTTGCAATTTTCAGCTTTCTTACTGCTTTCTTTTATCGCTTTCTTCAATTATGTAGAGTGCGTGCGTGTGTGCATTTATTTCCGCCTACTCGTTAAGAGTCAATGGCGTGCTTTCATTTACCGCCTACTCAGTTTTGAGTAGGACTTGTACTTGCATTTATTTCCGCCTACTCGTTAAGAGTCAATGGCGTGCTTTCATTTACAGCCTACTCAGTTTTGAGTGGGACTTGCACTTGCATTTATTTCCGCCTACTCGTTCGAGTAGGACTCGCTTTATTTACTTTCTTTATGGTTTTGAAGTGTGCATGAGTGCCTGCATCAATTTGCTTTCTTTCTTCAATTTATCTAAACGTCTTGTTTTTCTATGTTTTCTCTTATAACTATTTAGTTCTTAATTTCAACTCAGCTCAACTAAAAACCATAAAGCCGTCCCCATACCGATGTGTGGCTAATCTCTTTTAGCCTTCGGCATCGAAGAGCATTGGGACATATAAAATGATTTGAAATAATTAAAGAACTTATTTTTATTTTAATTTAAGGACTTAAGGTTTGCCCCGGGTCAACGACGTGTAGGACCACATAATCGATTTGTGGGCTCTATTTCCGTTATCCATACGCAACGCCGAGAGGCCGCACGTATGGACCGATCCCCCTTGGGTAAATAGAATTGAGTACATACCCTCGAAAGAGGACGAGCATATTTCTACCGGATTGGGTTCCCCACCCAATAGCGGGGTTCTTAGCGTAAAGCGGGCATTAAGAGGAATCCTTCGTCGGTCTAACGATCGGTCGAATAGTCTTAATGTTCAGGTGAGCGATATTACCTAGAGATAGGTGTGCTCATATTTTAGGAACCTCCACGGCCAAGTGCCTTTTATTAATTTAAAAATTAAGTTCAATAATTATTAAGAATTATTTTAGTCTTAATTCGATTCGATGCCGAACGTTAACCCGTCATCGAACTAGCTTAGAAAATTTCCTGCTTTCTTTGCCTTTTTATTCTTAGTAAAAAAACCCACCTTACTGTTAGTAAAATAATAGTGTTCCTGGAAGAGTACATATAATCAACGCGTACCCGAGAACAATACGACCTCGGTATTCTCCCGAATACCAAGTACTACGCGATAGGTGCACTTGCCTCCTCTTGTTAGAAAACTCGATCTTCTAACTCGGCCCGTGGAATCAGACCATCATCGAACCACCCACAGTCGGTCTCTCTTCTGCGGCGCTCACCAAGTTTTTGGCGCCGTTGTCGGGGAATCTCGTTGTTATATTGAATCCGAGCCTCTATTAATTTTTCTTTATTTTCAAATAAAAAATTTTTTATAAACAAAAAGAATCCTTCCCCCCTTCGTTGTTTTTTTTAGGGTGTATGACTCGTGGACAACCTTCAGGTTCTGAAAATCTTGAATTCAACCCCGAGATCGACCGCTCTCTTGCGCGTATCCGATCTTTACGTCGAATTCCATTTTTAGACCCCGTAGAATCCATCGGAGAACCCTCTTCTTCTTATAAGGCCGACCCAAATAATGCCCAACCAGCCGAGCGTACTATGTCTTACTACGCTCGGCCCAACTTGGATGATACGGGGTCGAGTATTGTTCGGCCAGCTGTGGCCAACAATAATTTTGAAATTAAGTCAAGTGTGATTCAAATGATCCAAAATGCCGTGCAGTTCGATGGACTGCCGGATGAGGACCCAAATACACACTTGTCTAATTTTCTTGAGATTTGCGATACTTTTAAAATTAATGGCGTCACTGATGACGCGATTCGTTTGCGCCTTTTTCCATTCTCTCTTAAGTCCAAGTCTAAGGCGTGGTTACTCTCCCTCCTGCGGGGATCCATCACGACCTGGGCGGAGTTGGCAGAGAAATTTCTTACGAAGTATTTTCCGCCCGCAAAAACTACAAGATTACGGGCGGACATATCTTCGTTCGTCCAAAATGACTCCGAGTCTCTTTACGAGACTTGGGAACGCTTTAAGGAGTTTCTCCGCCGGTGCCCGCACCACGCTCTGCCAACGTGGTTGCAGGTACAATTTTTTTACAATGGACTGAATAGTCAGACGCGGCAAATGATTGACGCGGCTGCCGGGGGCACTCTGAACAATAAGACCCCCGAGGCCGCCCAGGCCCTTTTCGAGGAAATGGCGATGAATGCCTACCAGTGGAATGTCCCGCGGGCGCGCCCTAAGCAGGCGGGCATTTTTGAAGTGGATGCCACCGCTCAGCTAGCCCTTCAAGTGGAAAGGCTAACTAAGCAGGTGGCAGAGATGTCTGTTGCCTCCCCCACTCCGCCTTGTTTTCTTCCCCCTTCTGCCTGCGTGGTCGATGAATTGGTGGACTACATGGGAAATCCGGTGCGTCCCTCCTTACAAAACAACCCCTATAGTACGCACTATAATCCGGGTTGGAGGAACCATCCGAACTTCTCTTTGATCAACCCGAATAACGCGCAGCGCCCTCCTCCCCCTCCTCTTGCGCTCTCTTTTCCTTCCCCTCCACCGAAGCTTCGTCCGGTGGAGGAAAATTATAATCGTTATGTTGCGTCTAACGAGTCCAATATCTGGAACATCACCGGATTGCTAAAGAATTTAGAAATTCAGGTTGGACAGTTGGCGCAGCTTTTGTCGGAACGCACCCTGGGGGCACTCCCGGGGAACACAGAGCCCAATCCAAGGGAAAACGCCAACGCTATAACCCTCCGTAGTGGTAAGGAGGTGGTCGATCCAAAATGGATCGATCCTCAGGTACAAATTTCACCTCCTACCCCTCTTCCCCCTTCTTCATCTACGCAGCCCTTACCGATTTTAATTGAAAAAACTATTTTAACCAAGGCGTTGCCCTACCCGCATAAATTAGATAAAGAGCGAGTTAACGCGCAATACGAAAAATTTATTTTATTACATAAACAAATTCATATTAATGTTCCTTTTTGCGAGGCCATCTCGCAAATGCCTAAGTATGCAAAATTTTTAAAAGAGCTTCTTTCTAACAAACGAAAACTAGAAGAAATTTCGCATATTTTTCTCAACGTTGTCTGCTCGGCGGCTCTTACTAATAAGTTTCCCTCGAAACAAAATGACACGGGACGGTTTTCCATCCCGTGCCTTTTTGGCAATGTGTTAGTAAAGTACACCTTAGCAGACTTAGGCGCGAGCATTAATTTGATGCCGTTCTCGCTCTTCCTTCGTCTAGGTTTGGGTACTCCTGCTCCTACCAATATGCGCATCCAACTAGCGGATCGCTCGGTTAGGTTCCCCATCGGGGTAGTCGAGGATGTCCTTGTCCGAGTAGACAAGTTCACCTTCCCGGTGGACTTCGTCATCTTAGACATCGAGGAAGACGCCATGGTACCAATAATACTCGGTCGCCCCTTCCTCGCAACCTCGTGTGCACTAATTAATGTAAGTAACAATCATCTTCTCCTTCGGGTAAGAGACGACCAAGTTACTTTTTCTATTAACCCCTCCATGGAAGAATCGTCACCGAGCGACGATTTCTGGTACTCTTTAGATTCCCTTTTTGGAGATTGTTCTTCTCCGGTTTTCGAGTCCGAATTTCTAAGCGAAAATATTTTTTCTCTCGAAAATTTTTATTGCGATGAGGATGCGTCTTCCGATATGCCTTTTGAACCAATTGGTTCAAAAGACATTAGCTCTAAAACCTCGCTAGAAGAACCGCCCACCCTAGATCTCAAACCATTACCTGAATCCCTTAAATACGCCTTTTTGGGGAAAAATGATACACTCCCTGTTATCATTTCTTCGTATTTAAGCGATTCGGAGACCTCCGATTTATTGGAGGTTTTGCTTAAACATCGCCATGCAATTGCGTGGCAAATTTCTGACCTCAAGGGGATTAACCCTTCATTCTGCACTCACAAAATTTTCTTAAACGATAATTGCCGCAAAACCATTCAGCCGCAGTGGCGTCTTAACCCAAACATGAAAGACGTCATGAAAGCTAAGATAATTAAATTATTAGATGCGGGGATTATTTATCCCATTTCTGATAGTGCATGGGTTAGTCCCATTCATGTCGTGCCCAAGAAGGGCGGTCTAACCGTAGTGGCGAATGAGCACAATGAGCTCGTCCCAACTCGTACTGTTACAGGTTGGCGTGTGGTCATCGATTATCGCAAACTTAATGATGCCACCCGCAAGGACCATTTCCCACTACCGTTCCTTGACCAAATTCTCGAGCGTCTTTCCGGTCATCCTTTTTATTGTTTTCTCGAAGGTTTATCGGGGTTTTTCCAAACCCTATTTCCCCCGAGGACCAAGAGAAGACAACTTTTACTTGCCCCTTTGGCACCTTCGCCTATCGAAGAATGCCATTTGGCCTCTGCAATGCGCCGGCTACATTCCAAAGATGTATGCAAGCAATTTTTGGCGATCTAGTAGAAGATATTATGGAAATATTTATGGATGACTTTTCTGTATTCGGATGCTCATTCCCGGATTGTCTTCATAATCTTGATCGTGTCCTCCAGCAATGCGAGGACACGAATCTTGTTTTAAATTGGGAAAAGTGTAACTTTATGGTTCGAGGAGGTTTGGTCCTCGGCCATAAGATTTCGATTAAGGGGATAGAGGTCGATAAGGCCAAAGTAGAAATCATTGAAAAACTTCCTCAGCCGACTAACATAAAATCTATTAGGAGTTTCTTAGGCCACGCGGGCTTTTACAGGCGTTTCATTCAAGATTTTTCAAAAATAACAAAGCCGCTTACTCCCCTCTTGGAAAAGGAATCACCTTTTGTCTTTAGTAGCGACTGCGAGTCTGCCTTTAATTTTATAAAACAAAAGCTTATCAATTCTCCAATTCTAGTGGCCCCTAATTGGTCCCTTCCGTTCGAAATCATGTGCGATGCTAGTGATATTGCCTTAGGTGCCGTTCTTGGCCAACGCGTAGAAAAACATTTTCATCCTATTTATTACGGTAGCAATACGCTCACTTCCGCACAATTGAATTACACAACGACGGAAAAGGAACTCTTAGACGTCATTTTTGCTTTCGATAAGTTTCGCTCGTACCTTACGCTATCTAAAGTTATCGTTTTCACCGATCACTCCGCCCTTAAGTATTTACTAGCCAAAACCGATGCGAAACCCTGCCTTCTTCGATGGGTCCTCCTCCTTCAAGAGTTTGATTTGGAGATCCGAGATAAGAATGGCGTAGAGAATCTAGCGGCAGACCACCTCTCCCGTTTAGAAAATTCTGGTGCGGAAGCGCTCGTCGAATCTGAAATAAATGACAGATTCCCCGAGGAATGCCTTCTCACCCTTCGTTCATCTTCGTCATCTTCTCCTTGGTTCGCAGATTTTGCGAACTACTTTGTCGCGCGGGTTCTTCCAAAAGAATTTTCAAGTCATCAAAAGAAGAAATTCTTTTCCGACTTGAAAAATTTCTTTTGGGATGACCCGTTTCTTTTCCGTATCTGCGCGGACCAAGCGGTTCGAAGATGCGTCGCGGGAGTGGAGTGCACACAAATATTGCGGCACTGCCATGAGTGTCCGGTCGGGGGGCACTATCAAGCCAACCGGACCGCTAGGAAGGCGCTGGAGGCGGGCTACTTTTGGCCCACTCTCTTCAAAGACACGCACAATTTTGTGCGCACATGCGATAGCTGTCAGCGGTCGGGTAACATCTCTCGTCAAGACGAGATGCCCCAAAATATGTTTTTAGAATGCGAAGTCTTCGATTTATGGGGCAAAGATTTTGTAGGCCCCCTACCTCCTTCTTATAAAAATTCGTATATTTTAGTGGCGGTCGACTACGTATCAAGGTGGGCGGAAGCGCAAGCTCTCCCCACCAACGATGCGCGAGTCGTCGTTACATTTCTTAAAAAATTATTTTCTCAATTCGGCACTCCTCGCGCAATTGTTAGTGATAGGGGTACGCATTTCTGTAACGCTCTCATGGCTAAGACGTTAGCTAAGTACGGAGTCACGCACAAACTTGCCACCCCCTACCACCCGTAAACAAGTGGCCAAGTTGAGGTAGTAAATCGATAGATAAAGCGAATATTAGAAAAAACCGTTTCACTTAATAGGAAAGATTGGTCCGTTAAGCTAGACGACGCGTTATGCGCGTACCGTACGGCGTACAAAACCGCTACCGGTTGTACTCTGTTTCGATTAGTCTATGGCAAGGCGTGCCATTTACCCGTAGAACAGGAGCACCGCGCACTTTGGGCACTAAAACTCTTAAACCTCGACTCTAACTTAGCCGCTCGGAATAGAAAACTACAACTAAATGAGCTCGATGAATGGCGTGCGAACGCTTACGAGAGCAGTAAGTTCTATAAGGAGCGTTCTAAGTTATATCACGATCGAAAAATTAAAACCCCCAAAATTATTTCTCCGGGCGATCTTGTCCTTCTTTATAATTCTTGACTTAGACTTTTTCCGGGTAAACTTAGATCTCGTTGGTCCGGTCCCTTCAAAGTTGAAGAAGTTTTTCCATATGGGAGCGTACTCGTCTCCCACCCGGAAAAAGGCTCGTTTAAGGTGAACGGTCATCGGTTAAAGTCTTATATAGCGGGCGACCCTGTGATCGAGCATAACGAAACCCTATACCTCCTCAACTTATAACCCCGCCAATATAGTCAAGCTACGCGACTATAAACAAAGCGCTCTTGGGAGGCACCCCACGCTTATCTTTTTTTACGTCTTTATTTATCACATTTTCTATTTTTCTAATAAATGCAGGGCTTCTAAAGGGCTTCCCCGAGTGCGGACCAGGGACGTTTTCTGCCCCCTCTTTCTCCTTTTTGTACAAATAGCTATTATATTGTTCCTCATACTTAGCATACAACATTGGGGACAATGTTGGAACTAAGTATGGGGGTGTTTTCGTGTTTTCGCTTTTCTTTTCTCAAAAAAAAAAATTACAAAATTTCAAAAAATTATATATATAAAACAAACAAAAAAATTATAAAAACACAAAAATATTTTGAAGTTTCATTTTTGAAACTTTATCTTGTTTTTTTAACTCGGTCCGCGAGATCCGGCTCATCGAGACATCCACATAACGAGTCATCTCGCGGCAACCTAGTTTTTATTTTTGTAAATATTTTTTGTAAATATTTTTTTTTGTAAGTATTTTTGTAAATATCCTTTTTCTCCCTCATCTTTGTAATTAACTTCTCTTTTTCTCCCAAAATTTTGTAAATAGAATGAAAATTTTCTTAAAAATACAAAAAAAAATCCGCAAAACTTGAAAATTCAAATTTTTTTTTATTATTTTCGCATTTTCCTTTCTTTAGTATGTATATATTAAAGAAATAAATTCAAAAAAAAAGAGAAAAAAGAAGAAAAGAAAAAAAAAGAGAAAAAAAAAGATAATAACTTCAAAAATTCAAAAAAAAATATATAAGTTATGAAACAAATAAATCAAACTTTTCATTCTTAAGTTTCTTGCTATCCAAAAATTTAGTTTTGAGTTTACTTATATGCGAATTTTATCAAATCATTGTACACTATTCGTTTATTAATTATAGATTGAAAAATCTAAATAGCCGGGGTTAAGTTTTAAAGAATTTATTATGCTTTGTTAAAGATAGGGGACTCGCTTTAGTCACTACTTCTAATTTTTCATAGATAGGAGCACGTGTACTATGTTAGAAAACAACGACTATAGAATTCAATTATGCTTACTTTTAGCTTTCTGAAAAATTGGAACGTACAATTTATAAAGGTTGTTCTCAAAAATTTTTTAGTTAAAAATCTAATTCCCTTTTCTCCCCTTACATATCATAACCTACTTGGTATGGTAAAATAATTTTCCCCCTTAAAAGATCTTATGTCAATGGGGATAAGATTTCGTCCTGTAAACATAGGCATCCAATAAATTAAAAGATTATATGCTACGGAGTAAGAGAAAAAATTCATTACTCCAATATATACATTGGGTTAATTTTTATTATGAAGAAAGAAGAAAAAAAATCATGTTAAGGAAAATAAGATTTCATTTTCCTTTAACTTCCAAATCAAAAAAAAAATGGAGGTTTGAGAAAAACTTTCCTCGCCTCATTATCCAAGCATCTTCATAAACCAACATCAACCCCCCTTAGCCAATTTCGTGATTCTAGAATTAATTCAAAAAAAATTTTCAGAGCATAATTCGTAAATTGCATTATTTCCGATAAAACTCCTATAAGCTAAGGTTCGTATAACTCCAAGCTATTTTTTTTTATCTAACCAATACAATTATTGCTTTCTATTTGATTACATCAAGAAATCTTTTGGCCAAAACTTTTGCCCTGTTTAAATCATCTACATAATTTTAGGACTTAACTCTTATACCCCGTATATTTATTTAGATCTCTCTTATAATTAATTTAGCGGTAGAAAAACTTAGAGTTTTCATTATTCCTTATAAGTTCACCTCAAACTTTTGCTCTGGAATAGCAAAAGCTTAAGTATGGGGGTATTTGATGAGTTGTAAATATACCTATATTTTCGTATTTTATTAAAGTCATTTTTGTTTATTTTTTGACTTTTCTAATTTGTTTTACTAATTAATATGTTTCTTTTTTGTAAAATTATTTCTAACTTAACTTTTTTTGTTTTTCTAATTTTTTTTGCAGAAAAAATAGTTTTCTGACAAGGTCGCCTGATTCCAGATCGTCGACCGCTTCCAGATCATCGACCGCTTCCAGATCGTCGACCGCTTCCAGATCGTCGACCGCTTCCAGATCGTCGACCGCTTCCAGATCGTCGACCGCTTCCAGATCGTCGACCGCTTCCAGATCGTCGACTGCTTCCAGATCGTCGACCGCTGCCGGATAGTCGAACACAAAACCGCCGCCAGATAGTCGACCAGCAGATCGTCGAGCTCGGCAATTCAGCCGTTCGACTATAGTCGAACCCGAAGGGATAAGATCAAATTTTGCCAGCTGATAAATACGTGGCCTTTCCCGTCCTTCCAGAATGAGGCCTGCTGGCGGATGACCGAAGATTGCAAAGTCAAACACGTTCATGTTAATTTTGTTTATAAATAAAAGCCTCCTGTAAGCTTTTTCCCGTTCACATTTTTGAGCCATTTTGCTGTCTTTTTGTGGGTTGCCTTGGCGTTCTTCATTCCACTGTAAGGAGAACTTTCTCTCTCCTCTTTTCTTATGTTTGTTTTAGCTCTTTCTTTAGCTTTGTACTAAGTTGTAATACTTTTTTTTATAAATAAAATGTGTTTCTTTTCTCTGTCTCTCTCTCTTACATGGAATGAAAATTGTTACGGGTGGCTCACTCTCTTTTTCCTCTTTTTTTCTCAAGTTCATCCTTATTCTTCAATTAATTATGCAAAAGTGTTATGTTATTTTAATTTAATGTTACTGTTAGCCTTTATTTCAAATTATTTAAATGTTGTAATGTTAAAATTTTCTATTTTTTTTTGTCTTTTGAAAATCATTATAATTTCATTCTTATGAGATTTATGAAGGATTTTTTAAAGTGTTTTTGATTTTTTTTTTTACTTAGCTTCATTTTAGGATTGTAAAACCCCCTTTGTTCTTTTATTTTTATTTCAACTTTTTCATCAATTTTGTAAAACTCTAAGAATAAAAATATAATTATTTTGATTTTCTAGCAACTTTGTTTTAACTTTAGTTTTCAAAATATTTTTGCTTCTTTAATTTTTATTTCATCTTTTTAATTGTTTTTGGCAAATTAGAACCAAAGAAAAGTTGTAATTTTAATTTTTAGGTAACTTTCATTTTGTGTTTTCATTTCCGTAGAGTGCGTGCGTGTATGAGGTTAATTTACCCCCGCCCACTCGCTTGAGCCGGGATTCGCATTTACTGCTTTCTTCAGTCCTACTCGTTTGGATAGGACTTGCAATTTTCAGCTCTTACTGCTTTCTTTTATCGCTTTCTTCAATTATGTAGAGTGCGTGCGTGTGTGCATTTATTTCTGCCTACTCGTTAAGAGTCAATGGCGTGCTTTCATTTACCGCCTACTCAGTTTTGAGTAGGACTTGTACTTGCATTTATTTCCGCCTACTCGTTAAGAGTCAATGGCGTGCTTTCATTTACCGCCTACTCAGTTTTGAGTAGGACTTGCACTTGCATTTATTTCCGCCTATAGTAGGACTCGCTTTATTTACTTTCTTTATGGTTTTGAAGTGTGCGTGAGTGCCTGCATCAATTTGCTTTCTTTCTTCAATTTATCTAAACGTCTTGTTTTTCTATGTTTTCTCTTATAACTGTTTAGTTCTTAATTTCAACTCACGCTCAACTAAAAACCATAAAGCCATCCCCATACCGATGAGTGGCTAATCTCTTTTAGCCTTCGGCATCAAAGAGCATTGGGACATATAAAATGATTTGAAATAATTAAAGAACTTATTTTTATTTTAATTTAAGGACTTAAGGTTTGCCCCGGGTCAACGACACGTAGGACCACATAATCGAATTGTGGGCTCTATTTCCGTTATCCATACGCAACGCCGAGAGGCCGCACGTATGGACCGATCCCCCTTGGGTAAATAGAATTGCGTACATACCCTCGAAAGAGGACGAGCGTATTTCTACCGGTTTGGGTTCCCCACCCAATAGCGGGGTTCTTAGCGTAAAGCGGGCATTAAGAGGAATCCTTCGTCGGTCTAACGATCGGTCGAATAGTCTTAATGTTCAGGTGAGCGATATTACCTAGAGATAGGTGTGCTCATATTTTAGTAACCTCCACGGCCAAGTGCCTTTTATTAATTTAAAAATTAAGTTCAATAATTATTGAGAATTATTTTAGTCTTAATTCGATTCAATGCCAAACGTTAACCCGTCATCGAACTAGCTTAGAAAATTTCCTGCTTTCTTTCCCTTTTTATTCTTAGTAAAAAAACCCACATTACTGTTAGTAAAATAATAGTGTTCCTGGAAGAGTAGATATAATCAACGCGTACCCGAGAATAATACGACCTCGGTATTCCCCCGAATACTGAGTACTACGCCATAGGTGCACTTGCCTCCTCTCGTTAGAAAACTCGATCTTCTAACTCAGCCCACGGAATCAAACCATCATCGAACCACCCACAGTCGGTCTCTCTTCTGCGGCGCTCACCAGCTAGCGCACCGGACTTATTTGGCCAAGTGTTAAAACACACTTGCCGAGTCAATGTGTTGGCGTCGGTGCATCGACCCTCCAATACCGAAGATCCACCATCTTATTCTTTATGCACATGCAACCTTATGTATCAGCTACCGAGCCAAAGCTCCCCGGACCATCCCGTCCGTCATATACAACAATTGAGACAAAGCTCGTCAGGCCAACCTGCCCATCCCCAAGACCACTAGGCTTACTGCCCGAGTGACCCAACCTATCTCCCTGAGACATCATTGTGTGAGAAGGTGAAACCCTAGATTTACTAGTTACTATTGCATTCCAGTTTTTCCTACGACTTAGGTTTAGCCCAGGACTGCCCAAGGTATTCTTCGTGAAGGGCTCTCGAGGGCACTAGGAGCTATGATGGGATGAAGCCCAAGACTCCCATTCACAAGGCACTTATTCTTATTGGTTAATACCCAATTCCAAGTACCTTAACTATTGCATTGGATCTAACCCTAATATTTTGACACTTCCTCTCTACGGATTAGACGATCTTTCGACGATTCCGAGCACCATCTAACATTTAGCCAAATCCAACCCTCCACTCATCCGACTTCCAATGATGAACTAATTTTTATTTATCAAACCAGCAAACCACTAATCCCGACTCATGTGCCCAAATTTATGTTCCAACATAGTTTCTATAGTTTTTACTATATGCAGACCACTTAAGTTATATGACCCGTAAAATGGGAGGTACACTAAATAATCAACCAGTACTCCTATAATAATTATTGGAGGTCCATTATTACCCTTGAGGCCTAAATCCAGAGATTCACAATTTTCCTTTTTATCTGATAATTTATTTAATTATTCTAGTAGCCAAAAATTCCAAGATGAAACATGAAGTACCAAATTCAGACAAGATAATATTCCACCATATTTATATTATATGCAAAATAAATAATCAACTTACGCTCCAAAATTTCCCAATTTTTTAGCATGTTTTAGGCCCCAAATGTTTATTTCAATTATATCCAATAATAATTCATTTAAAGAAACAAGTCGGATAATATTACTTCCAAAAATTCAGAGAAAATTTAAGAATGATTTTAAGGTCATATAAATGCTTTAGGTGAAGTTTCATAATTTATTAACTAGTAAAGTGCCTTAAATAAATTATTGAACAATTTTTCAATTTACTAAGCTTGTGAAGTAAGTACCACAAAAATGTATCCAACAATTCTCATAAAATTCATACATGACTAGGAAGGTTTAAAGCTCCCTCTGCAAAATTTTCATGACCTCCCATTGGGCAGAGGGACAAAAAAGATCAAATGAGTAATTAGGGCAATCCCATGTGTTACAAAGGAAGTTCTAAAATTATTGTTCCAAAATTCCCAATTAAATTACCAGAGGTTCATTATATCCTTATAACCACTCTAGCAAAATTTCATCATAGTTGAAGGAGTTTTACTAACCTATTCTAACACTACAATGTTTGTGCCCTAAACTAGGGTTAGGGTTTTGTGGGGCCCGCCCTTTCATAAATCCCTTAATATTTTCACCAGAGGGTTTTATCTATCCAAGCACTCTCCTTACAAAATTTCAAGACCATTCAAGGTGTTTTGGTTGTATGCCCTTCACAGGGTACAAAAGCCCTTCCTTAGGGTTTGACCTTGGACCTTAGGCCAAATCAATTCCAATCTACCCAATCTTTCATGGGGAGGTACAAAATGTCATGCCAAGTCAGTGGCCCCAATTTAAACCTCTGTTATGGTGATTTGGCCACACAAAGCCCTAGTACACTTTTGGACAAAAATACCCTAATTCAAGCATGGCTAGGGTTTGCAAGATTTCAATTCAAACCACCTCCAAATGTAATAAATTTTAACTAGAGCTTAATAATGACCCTATGAATCATCCACCAAAATTTGGATGAGTTTGGAGTTCATTTGAACCCTAAATAAATTTATCCTAGAGAAATTAAATTATTTACAAAACTATAGAAAAACTGTTTCCAAAAATTCCTATTTTTTGGTAGGGACTAGATATGGTTTAGGGTGACTCCCTGCCAAAATTTCAAATCATTTGGACTAAAGATGAAGTGTGGACACTCAGTTTAATATCTGCCTAGCCATATGTATAGACCCCACGCAAATGAGTGTGCTGGTCAAACCAGGCACCCAAATTGGTTCAAATTAATTTTGTTGTACACTAGATTCTCCAGGCTACAATTTTGATGTTGACCATATTTTATGAAATAGCACCTAAGTATTTTTAACAATTAAAAACATTAAATACATTAAGTGTGACAAAAATGAAATAAATCATACACATAACCTATAGTTTAAAATCATTCTAGCACGAATCTTGGCGCGCTATTTGACGGCATCCTGTCATTTTCTCCGCGCACCAATGGCCAGGATTCAATCTTCCTGGAGCATCTTCCAGCCGCTGCTGCCGGCAATCCGACCACCTCCCCGGCCAGCCACCGCTGCCACCACCTTCGTGGAGGTGGTGGCTACCTCCAGGCGGTGGCACGGCCGCCGGAGAGCACTATTCCGGCAAACCCGACAAGCGCAAATCCATGGAAAAACCAGGAATTTTTCGATTTTGATCGGGCTCAATTGAGCCCAAACCTTGGCCCTAAAGATTGTTATGTACTGCCGATGGAAGAAGGAGTGGAGGAGGACCTGTAAGGGTGGATGTAGCCTTGCTGATCGCCGGATTGGCATGGTGGTGGTTGGTGGTGGTCGGCCTCTTTCAACAGTGCAGTGGAACTGCTTGGCTCCTTCAGGTAAGTGGTGGGAAATCATCATTGGAGTCTAGGGAAGCTTTTAAAAGGGAGAGATGAGGTGTTAGGTGGCTGTAGGATTCATTGCCATTTTTGGCCATGGTCAAGGTTGGCAGCCATAGTTGGTAGTGGGTGAAACTTGGCTCCAACAAGTCAAGGACTGGCTGGTTTAATTGGGGCTGCATTCCTTGTCGTAGTGGAATGAATGGAGGGGGTTGGAAAGGTGGAGGATGAGCCCAAAGTATTTCCCCTTTTTCTTTCTTCTCTTTCTCTCTCCTCCATAGGTGGTTTTCTCTCTCTCCTATACACCAAGTTGAATTTTGGCTCTTACCTAACACAATGGCAGTCCACATGTTCATTTCATCCAGGCAAGCTTTGCCCAAGTGAAATGGGCTTGAGCAGGAGTTAGCCCATTTGGGCTAGCTTGACCTAAACCTTGACTAGGGTTAACCTTGGACAATTTGGTTTTTTATGTTGCCCCTAATGGATCCTTGGTGACCCATTGGCCTCCCCTAAGGTCTAGGTGGGGTTGGATTGGCCCTCGGAGGTCACGTGACCCTTAACTAGGGCACTTTGACCACTTTAGGGCTAGAGTTGACTTTGGACAACTTAGCCTTTTTGATTGGTCTCAATGGGTCCTTAGTGACCCATTGACCCCTCACTAGGGTTATGAAGGTATATGTGGGGTCAACTTGGCGAAGGGACTTCAATTGGCCCTTGTGCAGGTCAGTTTGACCCATTTAGGGTTAGAGTTGACTTTGGTCAACTTAACAAAATTAACTACCCTCCTTGGGTCCTTAGTCACCCATTGACCCCACTTTAAGTCTAGGAAGGCCTTGGTAGGGTTATTTGTGCTTTACTAGGGCACACTGCCCTTCGTTAGGGCACCTTGCCCAATTTAGGCCTAGAGTTGTTCTAGGTCAACTTGGCCAACCTATACCTATCCATTGGACCCTTGGGGCTCTAATGGTCCTTACAATGGGTTGATGAAACCATGGTGGGGGGTCTTGAAGTCTTGGTGAAGTCCCATGGTCATCTTAAACTAGGGTTCAAAAATTTACTATTTGCAGACCATAGTGGTCTCACCTATATTCCTAGGTTCACTTGGATTTCTTGGGTTTCCTAGGGTTTTGACATGACCTAGTCATGACAAAACAACTCCAAGGGGTCTAATTATTTGAGGGATGTTACATGATTATTGTTATATGAAAATTCTACCAGGGGTAAGAGCCTTTCCCACGACTCGCCTCTATCTAGCACACATTCTTAACAGATCTTCAAATGTTCTGATTGTCCACTCAGACTGCCGGTCCATCTTAGGATTAAACACTGTGCTGAAGATAAGGTGTGAACCCAAATATGCATGTACTGCCTTCCATTCCCTAGAGGTGGAGCGTTTATCCCGGTCGGAAATAATTATCCTTGGCATGACATGGTACCGTACAAACTATTCCACAAAGAGGCGCACCAAAATGTCCACGTATGCCTCCTTCTTCATAGGAATAAACCTGGCTACGTTCGTCATGCGATCCACGATTACCATAACTAAATCATTCCCAGACTGTGAGCGAGGTAACCCGTGAACAAAGTCCATGGAGATATCCTCAAACTTCCACTCAGGAATGGTCAACAACTGTAACAATCCATGGGGCTCTTGCATTCTTTCTTCACCCTTTAGCAAGCCTCACAGTGTGTAACAAAATACCTGACGTCTCTTTTAATTTCTGGCCAACACATGGTTTTCCACAAGTCAGCATACATTTTTGAATTCGCAGGATACACTGAATACATAAAGTAATGTGCCTCTCTTAAGATATCTTCCTGAATCTCAACGCCTTCGGGAATGTAGAGCCAACCCCAGAAATGAACGAGGCCATCGTTTATCGGATATTCCTCAGTAGATCCATCTTCAATTGATTTAAACACTAAGGCAAGATCAGCATCCTTCCCTTGCTCTGCCTGGATCCGGTGCCGAATATCACAAACTATGGTCATTACGGCTAGATACTCTGTGTATTCTTCAGAATGATCTTTGTACACCGGGGTGATCTCCATCTCTTCGATCATACGAGCCAATTTTATACCCACCAACCGGTACTCGGGGCTCTATCCCGGTACCTTTCTTCTCAAAGCATCAGGTACGGAGTTTGATTTTCCGGGGTGGTAGTTCAAGGTAAATTCATAATCAAATAAAAATTCTAACCACCGCCACTATCTCAGATTCAACTCCTTTTAAGTCTGAACATATTTTAAATTCTTATGATCCATAAATATCTTACAATGGACGCCATATAGATAGTGTCTCCAAACCTTCAAGGCGAATACCACTTCCCCCAACTCCAAATCATGAACTAGGTAATTAGCTTCAGGCTTCTTTAGTTGCCTCGAAGCATAAGTGATCACGTGCGTATGCTGCATCAGTACTACTCCCATCCCTTGGTATGATGCGTCAATGTAGACATGGAATCCTTCCTTCCCAGATGGAAGGGCTAGGATGGGTGCGGAGGTAAGTCTATCCTTCTGCTCTTGGAATGCAGCTTAGCACTGGAGTGTCCACTCGTACGGCACACCTTTCTTCGTCAGGACAGTGAGAGGGAGAGCTATCTTCGAGAATCCTTTCACAAACTTTCGATAATAGCTAGCAAGTTCAAGGAAACTCTGTACATCGGTTGCCGACTTCAGAGGAGACCATTCCTTCACAACACGCACCTTTGTCGGAACCACAGCTAATATAGAACCACTGATCACATGGCCTTAGAAGGCAACTTCTCAGAGCAAAAATTCACACTTGTTGAACTTTGAAAATAATATATGCTCCTTTAACTTCTTCAGCACCAAGTTAAGGAGTTCAACATGGTCTTCTTCTATCTTTGAATAGACTAAAATGTAATTGATGAAGATGATGATGAAGACATCTCGATATGGCTCAAACACTTTGTTCATTAGATTCACGAACGTTGAAGGGGGCATTTGTGAGACTAAAAGTCAATCTAGTGTCAACTACCTTCACCTATGGGGGGATAGGTGATATGCAGTCTTTTTGCGGAATTAAAAATAAACCTGCACAAGAAAACAAAACACGCACAACACAGAAACACACAGGCAGTTATAGTGGTTCCCCGATTTGGGTACGTCCACTCTCCCCCTTCGACCTATCTCTCAACAAGGGACGACTCGGTCACTTCACCAACAGGATTAAAATCCAATCCTCACACTATGGAAGAAACCCTTCCACCCGAAGGAGTCACTACTCCTCCACCACGGGTTGCACCAACCCTTACAATGAGGAAACAAAGTTCCGTTACACCAAAAGTAAAAATAGAATGTACAAAATACAAACTACGTTTGGAGCGCTAGGTGTCCCTCTTCATTCGAAGAAGCGTTCTTGAAGGATACGAAGAGTCCACGACCTAAGCACTCTCTTGTAGAGGATCTCCCCGAGATTGGCGGCGGTAAGGACTGCGGCGGCGATGCATTGTAGATCCAAACTTCTTAACAAAGCTTGTAAGGTCTACCAACGATCTTATTTGGATCGATCATCTCAATCGATTCAGAAGGGGAAGGTATTCCCGTTCAACAAACCAAGAGACAAAGGATCTCAAAAAAGAAACGTGAGACACATTGCTTGGCTAAGTTTCTGTGGCCGAGAGATCAAGAAGAATCAAAGACCAATGGCGGCGACAACCTCTCGAGCGGCGACGACGACGGAAGAGATTCCGCGATTAGCTAGGTCACGCGAGGCGGCCGACTTGTTCGTTTTCTTCGCTAATTCTTACGTTCAAAATAGGAGAGTATTTATGCTGTAGAATACTCCTTTATGACCGTTGTGGGCCCCACAAGACGAAACCCTAATTCCGGTTCAAACAGCGCCTGAGTACATGGTCCGGTCCAGCGAGTCGATGGAAAACGCCTAATGCAAATTCGGCTAGAATCATTAGTGATTCTCAACGAATCGGCAAGAATCACTTATGATTCCCGTCGAATTATCCTTGGAAGAATTTTAGCTGAAAAGCAAGCCATCCAGAGAGAATCTGCAAGAATCACAATCCATTCTCGACGAATCGGCGAGAATGAAATGTCATTCTCGACGATTCGGCGAGAATCACTTAGTGATTCTCGTCGATTCAACCTTAGCTGAATTCTAGACGGCGTTGAGACATCCGGATGCATTCGGCGAGAGTAGGCTAGTGATTCGTCGAATCACTAGTGATTCGTCAAGAATCACTAGTGATTCCCGTCGAATCGACGAGAATCACTTAGTGATTCCCGTCGAATCGACGAGAATCACTTAGTGATTCCCGTCGAATCGACGAGAATCACTTAGTGATTCTCGTCGAATTTTCCTTAGATGATTTTTCGTCTATCTTCCCGTGAGCTAGTTTGACCCATCCTTTCTCCTTGTCTGCTCTTGATCTATCTAAGCCATGTACTTGAACATAAGTACACTCCAATAGAGAGAGTGAATGTAAGCCAACACACTGATCTGCTCAACGAGGGATTATGTTGCACAGACCCGTGTATATTGACCTACTGCACCCTGACATTAGTGTGTACTCAGTGTGGAATAACTACAAGCACAACTTAAAGACAAATGATCAAATACATTGTGAATTCATCTTAGCCTGACAGGGGCTTCCTCCAATCCAGGTAATTGTTGATACAATACCCAACAATCTCCCCCTATTTTAAGAAGCCAAAATCCTGCTAGCTAAGATGAATACCACCAACCAAAGAATAAATACAGTAAACTAAGAGGGACAAGACACAAAGAAATAAAGGCAAACAGAACAATACTTGAGTCAATCATGAAATCATATATATATATATATATATATATATATATATATATATATATATATATATATATATATATATACAAGAATTGTTCATATGACAACATGACAAGATAAATATGCAATAAGAAATGGATAGGCAAAAGTCCTAAGCCTATTTCTCCTTAGCTAATTCATCCTTCAGTTGCTGAGCCAAGTGCTTCCTGCTCTGTCTCTCAAAGTATTCTTTGGGCTTTGGATAGTATTTGGGAGGAGGAGCTTTATTTGCCACGGTGTTGGACCTGAAAAAGATGTTACTTTTAGCTTCATATGTCTTGTGCAGCTCCCACTCATACTGACTGTATACATCATTCCGATTGATTCCCCCTTTTGTTGTAGCATAAAAGTATCCAAAATAATACTCTTCGATACAGGACTCCATCTTTTGTTTCTCACTTCATCCTCGTTCAATCTTACTTTCTTTTCAGTTGGAGTTTCTTTGGATGTCCCTTCTTGGAGTTTCCTCTTTCCTTTTACTTTTGCTAGGGCTTCTTGATCAAACATGGTACTACGTATAGCTCTGGCAGCAGCCCTAGCAGCCTTTTTAGTCTCAGCCTTACTAAGTGGAACTTCTTCAACACTTACTTCTTCGTCAGCAGCATCGAATTTCTGGATGTTGTCGGCCACAACATGAGCATTCGTATTTACTACTGCCAGATCGGTCGTGTTTTTCTGAAGCCCTTGCATGAGAAGTGTGACAGCAGTGCCGTCCCTTGTGTACTTAGCATTAAACTTTTGTTCAATCAGATCCATCTTGTGATTGATTTCCACAACATTTTTCAGCATTAAAGCCTCAGATTTCTTAATTCTTTTTAATACCTTGTTGTGAGATTTCTCAAAAGAATCTTTGAGTTCATCCACTATCCCTTGAATGATGTTCACGGTGTGATTTGCTAGATTTGGTCGTACTGGATAACCCTGAAGCATGCCTTGGTCTTCTTCTTCAGCAAAATTACTAGGGGAGCTTGATTTGTGCACAGTCTCTAATGGGGGAATAGGGGCAGGCTCTGTAGTTTTCTCAGGAATGCTTATCATCCTTTGCTGAGAGGACTCCCCCTCCATTATTGCACCAGATTTCTTAGGAACTTCCACTGGATCCCCGTCCTCGGAGGGGACTTCAATATCATCCTGTGGCTCCACCATCTCCACCATCTCCCTCAAGGTTGTTTCATTTTCAACCACATCATCCTCTTCTTCATTGTAAATTGCATCATTGTCTAGGGCTTCCTCATCTTCCTCTTCATCCCCCAGATCAGTGGCCATGGTATCAACTGCATCTTTGGCTATCTGAGAGATATCAGAAACAACATCAGCAGGAGCAGGTACTGAGAGATCTGTCCTGTGAGTTCCAGTCGCAAGGGGTAGAGCCTCCCCCTCGGTTCCTACAGGTAGCAGATTAGGAACTTTACTGGGTTCAGCCACGGGATCTTTGTTGCGTGCTAGGGTTCGAAGAAAATAAACGCAACCGAACTAGCAACCCGATGAGGCAAGTATACCTATCAAATTGTATCAAGGGGACACAAGTGTCGTATTGAAATCCGGGAACTGTTGGCTATGCTTACTCACATGAACGCTATTATCTTATCGACGGAAAAACTAGGGTTTTAGAAAATCTAAGTGCAGGGGAGAAAGTAAAGCTATAATAGAAAGATAACTACTGCAATTAAGTAAAGCTATTAAGCAAACAACTATGCTAGAAAGGAAATTACTGTAGTTAATCAAAGAGCACAAGATAGGTGATTACTACGAAAGGTAGAAAATTTGAAATGGAAATGCACTCAATCAAGATTCACCTCGACTAAAGACGATTAAGAAAATGCGATAAAAATCTGAACTTAATAGGATAAAGGTCCTTGACCGTGGAGGTTCCTAAAGCTTGAACACGCTTCTCTCGAAGTCGTGCCCAACTGAGTTTAGGAAGGTCCGACCGACTCTCATCTAAATCGGAGGCCTAAAACTCGCTTTACGCGGTGAACCCCACTATTGGATTTTACTCCAATCCGGGAGATTTGGACGTCTGCCTCTCTCGAGGGGTGCGTATGACTCCCTTTACTCCTGAATGCTCACTTCATTCTTTCGGCCTCTCGGCTAGCCCAGAATGAAAGCAAAGGCGGAGAGTATATATCGAAAATATACCTCCAACCCATGATTAATCAAGAGTAATTCAAGGCCCTAACCTAAAAAGAAAAGATTAATTAAAACATCATAACATAATCGCTCTAACCTCGGATCATCAAGATCGAGTACAAGGAGGATTAGTTAATCATTATGGAATGGAGGAAGGGGGATGAGTAGTAAAGCATAAGAAGAACACAAGCTAAGCAAGAACACTTTTATTAATTAAAAGGGGCAAGCTACACTATTGAAATTGAAATTACAAGTGCATGAAATTGAAATCCTATTCTAGCCCTACAAGTAGCACTAAGCAAGAGCAAAATTACAATAAAAGCTAGAACAAACTAAGATTAAACTAGGGTTAAACAAAAATTACAAAGAGAGAGAGACAGAGAGAGAGAGAAAGCATAAAAAACTCAAGAACCAAAGGGGCAGCACCTCCCCCTCTCAACCAAAGCTTCCTGAAATGGAGAGGGGGGTCTCAATTTATAGAAATTTTTCTCGGGTTGGTCACGCCCTCCGACACGCCCTAGGGGGGGCGTGTCAGGAGGCGTGACAGTACTATGTTGAGTTCGGGCTCTGGATTCTGGCGGGAGGGATGATTGCTTCGGTACGTCGGTGTTCACGCCCTAGGTCACGCCCGTGACATGGGGGCGTGACAGGCATGTCATGTCCAAATCATTGGTCGGAAATCCGTCAGTCATCGAAAAGTTGATGTCACGCCCCAGTTCACGGCCGTGACGGGGGGCGTGACGGTACTGTTTGCATGCTGTGGCGGAACGGCATTTAATGCGGCGGCAGGCTTTGCGGCAGAGGGCGACACGCCCATGGTCACGCCTGGTGACACGCCCAGGGAGGGTGTGTCAGGGGGCGTGACAGCGGTTTTGACCGTTTTCTGTCCCTTCCAGCAGGAATCCTCGGGATCGGGTGACACGCCCTAGGTCACGCCCAGGGAGGGCGTGACAGGGGGGGCGTGACAGGTCATTTTGGCCAATTTTCTGGGAACCTGAAAAAAGACAAGAAAAAGTCAGTGGCAATAATATTTACATTAAAATGATACAAATAAACTAATAATAGACATACTTTGTACAATATAAAATAGAAAATACGATAATAGTTTAGGCTACAAAACGTATTATCAAATTCCCCCAAGCTTAAGCTTTGCTTGTCCCCAAGCAAAAATATAAAAACTAGAAATTTATAAAAAGGACTAATCAAAAAGTTCTAATTATGCCTACACAAGTACAATGCGAAATTCTAAGTAGGGAAAAGGTGAAATGTAGGTCTAAAACAATTATTTAGGTATGGTAAAACTTTTATAAACTTTACTTAATAAAAACAAATCATCCAAAATTTTAACGAGATTTTTTTAAATGGACTTAAGCAAAGCAACGAAAATGAAAAACACGCATTGAGTTGTTACTGGATCCAAGCAATGCATTATAATTATATCAATTTAATTATCAAAAATCTAGGTTTAAATCTAAAAGTAAAACTGATTTACTGTTTTTCTTTTCTTAGTTGTTAAATAAAAATCAAAAAGCGTGAATCAAAAGGACTTAAATAGGACAGAAACGTTTGGTTTAGGAAAATGATTAGGAGTGGAATTAAAAGATAAATGTGAAGGTTTTAAAATCACACTAAACCAAAGCAAAGAGTTTCAAAAACATTCATAAAAATATTTACACACATTTTTTTCTTCTTTTTCTTCTTTTTTTTTCATTTTTTTTTCTTTTTTCAAAACAAATGCCATAAATACTTTTATTTTCCTTTTTGAGTTGGCGAAACAAAAATAAACATCACTTTCGAACATACTTTTTTTTTCGAAAACCTTTCTCTCACAAAAATCACAAAATACCCTATCAAAATCGTCAAAATAATTTATGAAACTCAAAAAGGCTAGTGTGATTCGATAGGTTGGAAATTTTGGCTTTGGTGAAACTGAAATGAAGGGAGGAGCTATCAAATGAAATCGGAAAAAGGCTCAAAAACGGCTAACTAGTGGTAAAGTTTTTAGGTTGGCAAGAAAGCTCAAACGAAAACAAAAACGACCTAAATCATTTTCACGCTTTTGAATTTATTTAAAACAAAGGTTTGAAAAATTTTCAAAAAGCGAGTCCTAGATAATAAAAGAAGATTGATGAAATTAACATGAAAATAGAAATAATAGGTGACTTGGATCGTTCACATCTACTACGTTATTCAAAAGTTGACTTTACAAAAATTATTCAAAAACGAAAAAGAAAATAGTGGATGATGAATTTTTTGAGAAAGTAAAGGAAATAAAAAACAAGAAAACCATAATAGAAATGCGAGTTTTAGAAAAATATTTCACCTTAACATGCTACTGTGAATTAGAAACACAGCATGGCCAACATTTTACTTGTGAAACATAATTAAAAAGGACGATTAGAAATATTATAATTAACTAAGTTGTTTATAGGAGATTTTGAGTAAAACAAAAACAAAAACTAGGGGTACTATTGAAATTACAAAATGTCTAAACCATTCAAACACACATATATATATTTTTTAATTTTGAGAAATATTCTCTTTTTTTGGATTTTTAGAAATTCATTTTTTTTTTTGCAAATATATATACAAAAAGAAAAATATTTACACTAAGCAAAAATGAAGGAGGAAGTCCTCCCCCAAGCTTAAAACAGACATTGTCCTCAATGGCTAAAGAAGGGGATTGGAGAAGGAGAGAAAAATAAAGTACAGAATTGAAAGACAGAATTGAAATACAGGTACTTCCCTCGATTTATTTGCTGCGAAAGCTGAGTGATGCCGCTCCTCCGAATGTCTTCTTTGGACTTTGTGATGGATTCAGCAATGTTGGAGCAGGCGATCGCAGAAGCTTCAGCTTGTCGGAGCCGTCCGAGGCAAAAATTGTAAAATAAAGAAAACAGAAAAAAATAACTTGGGTTGCCTCCCAAGAGCGCCCTTTGGTTAAAGCGTCGTTGAGCTCGACGCATCAAAAAAATAATTTTGTCCAAAAATATTGTTGTCCCGAAATAAAATTGTCTTTAGCAAAAAAAAAAGTTCAAGATTAAAGTTCGTGAAGCAGAAACTTAATAATGTTTGGACTGACATCATCATCACCAAAAAAGTAGCGTTTAAGACGCTGACCATTCACTTTGAAATTACCCTTATCAGGGTGAGAAATTAAAATAGTTCCATAAGGAAATACTTCTAAAACAGAAAACGGGCCAGACCAGCGAGATTTTAATTTGCCCGGAAATAAACGTAAATGAGAATTATATAAAAGGACTTGGTCGCCCGGCTTAAAGTTTTTAGGGTGCCTTAAGTGTTTATCGTGTAAACGCTTCGTCCGCTCTTTATAAAGTTTATTATTTTCATAAGCATAAGAGCGCCACTCGTCGAGTTCATTTAGTTGAAATTTTCGAAGGTCACCGACTGAGTGGGGATAGAAGTTTAAAAATTTTAAGGCCCAAAAGGCGCGGTGTTCTAACTCTACGGGCAGATGACATGATTTTCCATAGACCAGCCGATATGGCGTACATCCGAGGGCGGTTTTGTACGCTGTTCGGTAGGCCCATAGAGCATCGTCAAGTTTGGTTGACCAGTCTTTTCTAGAAGTTAAAACAGTCTTTTCTAGTATTCTTTTTATTTCTCTATTAACTACTTCGACTTGACCATTAGTTTGGGGGTGGTAGGCAGTGGAAAGCTTATGTGTAACGCCGTATTTGGTAAGGATTTTTGAAAATTGTGCGTTACAGAAATGGGAACCCCTATCGCTAACGATTGCGCGTGGCGTACCGAATCTAGAAAATAATCTTTTTAGAAACGTGACTACAACTCGGGAGTCATTCGTAGGAAGAGCTTGGGCCTCAGCCCATCGTGAAACATAATCAACAGCAACTAAAATATATTTGTTTCCGAAGCTAGAAGGAAGGGGGCCAACAAAATCAATTCCCCAGAGGTCGAAAATTTCGCACTCTAAGAAATAATTTTGCGGCATTTCATTTTTATTAGAAATGTTGCCCGACCGTTGGCAACTATCACACCTGCTCACAAAGGCTTGCGCGTCTTTAAACAGGCTAGGCCAGTAAAAACCTGCGCAAAGCACCTTATGAGCGGTGCGAGCAGCTTGATAGTGCCCACCTGTCGGACCTTCATGCAAATGTTTTAGAATATCAATTCCTTCATCAAAAGAAACACATCTCCTTATCACTTGATCCGCACAAATTTTGAAAAGATGTGGGTCTTCCCAAAAGTAGTTCTTCTGCTCAGAAAAGAATTTCTTCTTTTGCTGAGAGGAGAACTCCTTTGGGAGTACCCGGGCCACTAGATAGTTGGCGATGTGCGCGAACCAAGGAGAAGTAGATGTATTAACTAAAAGCAGCTTCTCGTCAGGAAAATAGTCATTAAAAGATTTTTCATTTAATTTTTCTATAAAGGGGTTATCTAATCTGGACAGATGGTCGGCGGCCAAGTTCTCGGCTCCTCGCTTATCACGGATCTCTAAGTCAAACTCCTGGAGGAGTAAGACCCAGCAAATCAAGCGAGGCTTGGCATCCGTTTTGGCAAGAAGGTACTTGAGGGCCGAGTGGTCCGTAAAAACAATGATTTTTGAAAGAGTAATGTAAGTGCGGAATTTATCAAACACAAAGACTACAGCTAAGAGCTCCTTCTCGGTTGTGGTGTAATTTTCTTGTGCAGATGTGAGGGTTTTACTAGCGTAATAGATGGGGTGGATGTTCTTAGATATGCGTTGACCTAATACGGCCCCCCACCGCAAAACTACTCGCATCGCACATAATCTCGAATGGAAGGTCCCACACCGGAGCTATCATAATTGGTGCGTTAATTAACTTTTCTTTAATTGATTCAAAGGCAGAAATACAAGAGTCATCAAAAATGAATGGAGCGTCTTTTTATAAGAGATGGGTGAGGGGCTTTGTGATCTTGGAGAAGTCCTTCATAAAACGACGATAAAAACCACCGTGGCCTAGGAAACTTCTTATAGCTTTTATGTTTGTAGGCGGCGGCAACTTCTCAATAACTTCTATCTTGGCAACGTCTACCTCAATACATTTAGCAGAAATTTTATGACCCAAAACTAACCCTTCCCTCACCATAAAATGGCATTTTTCCCAATTTAGGGCAAGGTTAGTTTCTTCGCATCGTTCTAAGACTTTTTCGAGGTTTTCTAAACATCTATCGAAGGAATCGCCGAACACGGAGAAGTCGTCCATGAATACCTCCATAATGCTTTCTACGTACTTGTCAAATATTGCGAGCATACATCGCTGGAATGTAGCTGGCGCATTGCATAATCCAAACGGCATTCTTCGGTACGCGAAGGTGCCGAAGGGACAAGTAAACGTAGTTTTCTCTTGGTCCTCGGGAGAGATGGGTATTTGAAAGTACCCCGAGAGGCCATCGAGAAAACAATAAAAGCTATGGCCGGAGTGACGTTCTAAAATCTGGTCGATAAACGGTAAAGGAAAGTGGTCCTTGCGGGAGGCGTCATTTAACTTACGGTAATCTATGCACATACGCCAACCCGTCACTGTCCGCGTCGGGATTAATTCATTATTCTCATTACTAACTACGGTTATCCCTCCCTTCTTTGGAACTACCTGAACGGGGCTAAGCCACTTACTGTCCGAAATAGGGTAGATAATTCCTGCGTCTAATAGTTTCATAGCCTCGCCCTTAACTTCTTCTTTCATGTTTGGGTTTATACGGCGCTGAGGTTGGATAGAGTTACGCGAATTATCTTCCATTAAAATTTTATGGGTACAGAAAGATGGGCTTATGCCCTTGATATCAGAAATTTGCCAAGCAATAGCCCGGCGATGCTTACGTAGAACTAGAAGAAGTTTATCGTTCTGCGTATCCGTGAGGTAGGCCGAAACGATAACTGGTAATTTGGAGTGTTTTTCTAAGAAAGCATACTTAAGGTGTTCGGGAAGTTCTTTAAGTTCTAGGGTAGGGGGTTCTTCATAAGAGGATTTTGAGATTCTTTCTTTTTCAAAAATAATATCTTCATAAACTTTTTTATAAGGAACGTAATAAGGGGTGGGGCTAGCAGCTAAGACGGCTTCTTGTAGCGATTCAGTGGGAAGAACAGAGGAAGAACAAAAATCAGAAAATTCTTTTTCAAACTCAGAAAGACAATAAGAAGATTCATCACTTCCTTGCAGTGATTCCGTTGTAAGAGAAGAGGAGCAAAAAGTAGAAAATTCTTTTTAAATGTCGGAGAGGCAGTAGGAAGAATCATCACTCACGGCGTCTACGAAAAAACATGAGTCATCGTTCGCTAAGGTGTTCTTCATCGAAGGGGTGATAGAAAATGTGACTTCGTCGTCGCCTACTCGAAGAAAGAGCTTACCATTGCTTACGTCAATGATGGCTTGGGAGGTGGCAAGGAAGGGTCGGCCAAGGATCAGGGGAACCTCGACATCTTCTTCGATGTCCAAAATGACAAAGTCCACCGGGAAGATGAACTTGTCGACTTTCACTAGAACGTCCTCCACTATTCCTAACGGGTACTTGACGGATCTATCGGCTAGCTGGATACTCATACGCGTGGGGTTAAGGCTACCAATCCCTAACTTTTTGAACAACGAAAAGGGCATCTGGTTTATACTCGCGCCTAAGTCGGCTAACGCGTGTTTAACAAAAAGATCACCGAAGACACACGGGATAGAGAAACTACCCGGGTCACTGATTTTCTTCGGGAAACCGTTTGTTAAAACGGCGGAGCACTCGGCGTTTAGCGTGATGTGCGAAAGATTCTCTAACTTCTTCTTGTTTGTGAGGAGGTCTTTAAGATATTTGGCGTATTTCGGCATCTGCGAAATAGCCTTGTGGAAGGGAAGATTAATGTGGATTTGTTTGAAGATTTCTAAGAAGCGGGAGTACTGATCATCTTGACGTTGTCTATTAAGTTCAGAGGGGTATGGAGGAGTTGAATTATTTTTGAAGATGGGTGGTGGAGTGAGATTATTTTCTAAAGCGGGGGTGATTACTTCTTCAGCAGAGGGTGGAATTTTTAAAACGGGAGCGGAGCTTTGATTTTTAGAGGCGAGAGCGGAGCTTGCCTCGGGCTCTTCACTTACCATACCGGAGACTTGCTTCCCACTCCAAAGAGTTATAGCTTTCGCTTGCTCTCTCAGGTTGGGTTCGGTATTGGAAGGAAGAGACCCTGCGGGTCGCTCAGAAATTATTTTCGCGAGCTGTCCTACCTGATTTTCTAGACTTTTTACGCTTCCGGTTAAAGTTCTTATAGTGGCGTCATTTGTGGTGATATATTTAGAAAGTAATTCCTCCAAGATTGGAGGTTTTGGGTAATTTTGAAGAGGTGGTGGTGGTGGTGGTGCAGAAAAATCATTTTGCAGGGGTGGGAGCATCGCATTCGATGGATTACTCCATGAAAAGTTCGGGTGATTTCTTAAAGCGGGGTTATAACTATTCGGAAAATTAAAACCAGGCGGATGAAAATTCGCAGTAGAAATATTATTAATAGCAGTTCTAGGCATATTATTAACATAATCTAAATGTTCTGGAGTAGGGGTTGCAGATTCCCATACCTGAGGGGCGGAGGCAGCAGTCATCTCCGTTATCTTTTTGCTTAGGATTTCTACTTGCAGAGCGAGCTGGGAGACGTTGTCCACTTCATAGATACCTGCAGGCTTGTTCGGGCGGGACCTAGGCACATTCCACTGATAAGTGTTCATGACCATGTACTCAAAAAGCTCAAGAGCGGCTTCCGGGGTCTTATGATTTAAAGTACCGCCAGAAGCTGCGTCTATCATTTGCTTCGTGATTTGATTTAGCCCGTTATAAAACGTCTGCACTTGTAACCATACAGGCAGCGCGTGATGTGGGCATCGTCTTAATAATTCTTTAAATCTCTACCAGGTTTCGTATAAGGTTTCAGAGTCTATTTGTCTGAAGGCAGAGATGTCGTTCCTAAGTTTTGCAGTTTTAGCTGGCGGAAAATACTTCGCCAAAAATTTTTCAGTTAATTCATTCCAAGTGGTTATACTATTTTTCGGAAGTGTGTTCAGCCACTGCTTAGCTTTAGTTCTTAGAGAGAAGGGGAAGAGTCTCAGCCTGATCGCATCATTTGTGATACCATTTATCTTGAAGGTGTCACAAATTTCAAGAAAGCTAGCTATATGTGCGTTCGGATCTTCATCTTGAAGTCCGTCAAATTGCACATATTGCTGCACCATTTGAATTATGCTAGGCTTTAGTTCGAAGTTATTATTTGCTATAGCAGGGTGGACTATACTTGATTCTGTTCCCTCGAGGTTTGGTCGTGCATAATAGGACATAGTCCTTTGCACGGCCTCATCTACGTTGGGTTCTTCCATTCTTAAAGTAGCAAATGACTCGGAGTCCTCAACCGGCACTTGGATAGTAGGACCTTGAAATCGCGATCTTCTCCGAAGAGTACGCTCAATTTCGTGGTCCAAGTCCAAAATAACCGACGGACTCCGGCGGGTCATGCAATAAAAGAACGGAAAAGAAGAAGAGGAAGAGAAAAAGGATAAACTAGAAAAAAGATTAGAATTTTTTTTTCTTTTTGAAATAGATTTTTTTTTTAGATTAACTCCCGAACATCCCAAGGACTACCCCGTGAAGGGTTCGCAAGGTACTAGACAAGATAGTGGCGCTTAAAGCCCTTTGCCCTTTTCGAGAGAATTAGGTGGCGTAGAAAAATTGTGAGGTTGGTTTCTATTAAGAGCGGTGATAAAAATGTTTTTGATTTTTAAAATTTTAAAGAAAGAGGATGAGAAAGAGAAGACATAAAATTAATAGGTTCGTGTTTTCAAAATATCAACGGAAGTTGGTTCCCCGGCAACGGCGCCATAAACTTATTGCGCGCTAGGGTTCAAAGAAAATAAACGCAACCGAACTAGCAACCCGATGAGGCAAGTATACCTATCGAATTGTAGCAAGGGGACACAAGTGTCGTATTGAAATCCGGGAACTGTTGGCTATGCTTACTCACACGAACGCTATTATCTTATCGACGGAAAAACTAGGGTTTTAGAAAATCTAAGTGCAGGGGAGAAAGTAAAGCTATACTAGAAAGAGAACTACTGCAATTAAGTAAAGCTATTAAGCAAACAACTATGCTAGAAAGGAAACTACTGCAGTTAATCAAAGAGCACAAGATAGGTGATTACTACGAAAGGTAGAAAATTTGAAATGGAAATGCACTCAATCAAGATTCACCTCGGCTAAAGACGATTATGAAAATGCGATAAAAATCTGAACTTAATAGGATAAAGGTCCTTGACCGTGGAGGTTCCTAAAGCTTGAACACGCTTCTCTCGAAGTCGTGCCCAACTGAGTTTAGGAAGGTCCGACCGACTCTCGTCTAAATCGGAGGCCTAAAACTCGCTTTACGCGGTGAACCCCACTATTGGATTTTACTCCAATCCGGGAGATTTGGACGTCTGCCTCTCTCGAGGGGTGCGTACAACTCCCTTTACTCTTGAATGCTCACTTAATTCTTTCGGCCTCTCGGCTAGCCCAGAATGAAAGCAAAGGCGGAGAGTATATATCGAATATATACCTCCAACCCATGATTAATCAAGAGTAATTCAAGGCCCTAACCTAAAAAGAAAAGATTAATTAAAACATCATAACATAATCGCTCTAACCTCGGATCATCAAGATCGAGTACAAGGAGGATTAGTTAATCATTATGGAATGGAGGAAGGGGGATGAGTAGTAAAGCATAAGAAGAACACAAGCTAAACAAGAATACTTTTATTAATTAAAAGGGGCAAGCTACACTATTGAAATTGAAATTACAAGTGCATGAAATTGAAATCCTATTCTAGCCCTACAAGTAGCACTAAGCAAGAGCAAAATTACAATAAAAGCTAGAACAAACTAAGATTAAACTAGGGTTAAACAAAAATAACAAAGAGAGAGAGAGAGAGAGAGAAAGCATAAAAAACTCAAGAACCAAAGGGGCAGCACCTCCCCCTCTCAACCAAAGCTTCCTGAAATGGAGAGGGGGGTCTCAATTTATAGAAATTTTTCTCGGGTTGGTCACGCCCTCCGACACACCCTAGGGGGGCATGTCAGGGGGCGTGACAGTACTATGTTGACCTCAGGCTCTGGATTCTGGCGGGAGGGATGATTGCTTTGGTACGTCGGTGGTCACGCCCTAGGTCACACCCGTGACAGGGGGGCGTGATAGGCACGTCATGTCCAAATCATTGGTCAGAAATCCGTCAGTCGTCGATAAGTTGATGTCACGCCCCAGGTCACGCCCGTGATGGGGGGCGTGACGGTACTGTTTGCGTGCTGTGGCGGAACGACATTTAATGCGGCGGTAGGCTTTGCGGCAGAGGGCGATACGCCCATGGTCACGCCTGGTGACACGCCCAGGGAGGGCGTGTGAGGGGGCGTGACAACGGTTTTGACCGTTTTCTGTCCCTTCCAGCAGGAATCCTCGGGATCGGGTGGCACGCCCTAGGTCACGCCCAGGGAGGGCATGATAGGGGGGCGTGACAGGTCATTTTGGCAAATTTTCTAGAAACCTGCAAAAAGACAAGAAAAAGTCAGTGGCAATAATATTTACATTAAAATGATACAAATAAACTAATAATAGACATACTTTGTACAATATAAAATAGAAAATACGATAATTGTTTAGGCTACAAAACGTATTATCAATCTTCTAGAGTTCTATTATCCTTATCCCCATGGGACTCAGCCAGTGATTCATAATGTTCTTTAGCAACGGCTGCTTGACCAATTCTTCTTTCCTATCTATCAAAAACACTTGAATCCATTTTCTTCAGGTAGTGTAGAGGAACTCCCTTACTCATATCAAACCTGTCTCCATCCAGTTGGTTGAGAAACAGGCTGATGATTCTTCCAAAACATGGGGTTCGCACAGTATCTTTTATTTTATCAAACAACATAGCTCCCCAGTTGTATCTCTTTCGACAGACTATAGCCACTAAGATCTTGAACATATCTCCCGAGATATGATCGTGGGAGCCTGGTTTGCAGATCAGGACTTTCCCAATGATATCCTACAGCAGCTTCCCTTCCTAATTCATTTCCTTTCTCTTGATCGATTTGGTTCCTCGAGCTAGTCCACAGAATAGAAGAGTCCTGGCTCGATCCTCTTCCTCCAGATAATCTTCTTGATCAGAATTGGAGAGCTGCAAATATCGTGTCAGTTTTCCTGCTTTCATCTTGATCCGTACACCGACAATCTTACTCTTGATCACTGTATCTTCGTGTCGTAGTCTTGTCATTGTAAAGAACTCCAGCACCTCCTTATCCAGAATTTTGTAAGGATGCTCCAGGATGAATGTAAGTCCGGCCTCTTCAAGCATGAGGATAATATTCCTGAACTCATCAGAGGCATGAGAGAAGCCTGTCTGAACCAGTTCACTTCAAGTTAGGAGTCTTGCAGTGGTTCTAGGTGCCATTGTAAACCTAAAAAGGACATGTTCAAGTGTCTAACCCTATCAGTACTTCTAAAATAAGAGCTACACTTGGACACGAAACTTCAAGGAAGAGGGAAACTTACCCTAGCGCCGAGCGGTTTGGCGGGACAACGGCGACTGGAAGGCACGGAACCGACGGGATCGCGACAAGATTCTTGCGTCCTTAGGATAACGAAAGCATGGAGAAGTGATGGAGAGCACCGGGCGATCGAAGCACGGGGAGCTTTTGCACGATCGATGGGAAAATGTGAGGAGTCTGGGAAGTCGACGGGATGCTCTAGGGGATTCGTCGGGATTTCAGTGATTTCGGAAGGTGAAGAGTCCTTCTTGATTTTCTATTTATTTCTTCCGAACTGGGGAAGTCGACCGGATTTTCTATACAACTCCAAGTGGCATGTTAATTTTATTACACCCAAGTTAATAACCGTGGCATGTTAATTTCAAGCCTTTGCCACCAAGTTAATTATTGATCATGAAACCTCGATCGAGTTGAACAATATATAAGCCCTATACGTAATTCCAGAGTAATTCTAGGTGAAAGATTGTAATATTTTGTTACACCCACTGGCATACGTTCTTTAATTTCAAATGGGTTGATTTATGCCTATTGAGATTCATTTTCAACTCTAAATGTAACTACAAGGAATTCATCATATTGTACCTAAGGGTCATTTAAAAGTTTCGATTTGTCATCAAGTGTGTGAACATATATGTGTATATATACATATAACCATTTACTTTTAGAGTAAGAATTTACAAATTTGTGTGGACATATGAGTATGTATATATATATATATATAAACATCAATATAATATGACTCAAGTATCGAAACTGAACGCGTGTACCGGGGATCATAAAATTGATCATTCAGATCTTCTATTTGAGGAATGATGGCCGCGGAACAGAGACCTACTGTGGTTGGTTCGAAATGGTCAGATTCCGCGGGCCAGTTAGAAGATCGAGTTTTCTAACGAGAGGAGGCCACTGCACCTATCGCAAGTAGTACTCGGTATTCGGGAAAATACCGAGGTCGTATTATTCTCGGGGACGCGTTGATTATATCTACTCTTCCAGGAACACTATTATCTTACTATCAATAAGGTGGGATTTTTTTAGTCTAATTAAAACGGAAAGAAAGAGAGCTGAATTTTGCTAAGTTAGTTCGATGACGGGTTAGCGCTCGGCATCGAATCGGATTAAGACTAAAATAATTCTCAACAATTATTAAACTTTGTTTTTAAATTAATAAAAGGCACTTGGCCGTGGGGGTTCCAAAAATATGAGCGCACTTATCTCTAGGAATATTGCTCACCTAAACATTAAGACTATTCGACCGATCATTAGACCGACGAAGGATTCCTCTTAATGCCCGCTTTACGCTAAGAACCTCGCTATTGGGTCGGGAACCCAATCCGGCAGAACTATGCTTCTCCTCTTCTGAGGGGGCGTACGCAGTTCTCTTTACCCAAGTGGGATCGGTCCATACGTGCAGCCTCTCGGCGTCGCGTATGGATAACGAAAATAGAGCCCACACATCGATTATGTGGTCCTATGCGTCGTTAACCCGGGGTAAACCTTAAGTCCTTAAATTAAAAAAAAATAAAGTTTTTTAATTATTTCAAATCATTTTATATGTCCCAATGCTCTTCGATGTCGAAGGCTAAAAGAGTTTAGCCACTCATCGGTGTGGGGACGGCTTTATGTTTTTAGGTGAAGCGTGAGTGTTAAATTAAGCACTGAACAATTATAACAGAAAACACGAAAAATAGGACAATTAGATAAATTGAAGGCTAATTGATGCAGGCACTCACACACACTTCAAAACCATAAAGAAAATTAAATAAAGCAAGCCCTACTCAAATGAGTAGGCGGAAATAAATGCACACACGCACAGACTCTTCTTAATTGAAGAAAGCGATAAATAAAGCTTCAAAATTATCTCCTACACGCACACAATCTACATAATTGAGAAAGCGATAAAATTGCGAGTCCCGGCTCAAATGAGTGGGCGGGAGTAAATTTATCTCATACACGCACGCACTCTACTTGAAAGTAAAACACACACACGCACTCTACAGAAATGAAATCACACGCACCCACACAAAGTTTTCCTACTCAAGTGAGTAGGAAGAAAATGAAAGCAGTAAAAAGACAAGTCCCACTCAAACGAGGGGGCGGGAAATGAAAGCAGAGCGCCATTTAACTCTTAACGAGTAGGCGGAAATAAATGCATACGCACACGCGCACTCTACAGAAGTTGAAATAAAGCAATAAAACCTAACTCATACACGCACACACACTTGTAAAAATAAGAAAAACAAAGTTGCTGAAAAATTAAAACGACTGCATTTCTACCGCTAGAATGCGGTAGAAATGCATAAAAAGTGAAAATAAAAATTAACCGAGCGAAATTGTTTTGCAAATAAACGCAAAATGAAAGTACTCAAAAAATTAATACAACTGCATTTCTACCGCTAGAATGCGGTAAAAATGCATAAAAAGATGAAATAAAAATTAAAGGGACTAAAAGTTTTACAAATAAAAAGCTAAAATGAAGTGAGTGAAAAATTATAACGACTACATTTTTATTCATAAGATTTTATAAAACCTCCGAAAAAGTGAGAATAATACTAAAAAGGAACGAGAAGTTTTACATTCCTAAGAGCCTAAGTTAAAGAAAATAAAAACGAACACTTTTAGGGGAGTTTTTATAAAACCTATATGAATGAAAATGATAAAGAAGAAAAAGCTAAAGCTAAAAAGTGCGGAAAATGAAAACTAAACGGACGGCACAACGGCTAGAAATGCCGATAAATCCTAAATCTAACTAAGTTATCAAAGCTATAAAAATGAAAACATAAAAAGAAAAACAAAAAGATGAACGAAAAATTGCTTAAGTAGGCGCATTCAAATGGATTTTTCATACTAAGAAAGAGAGAAAATTTCAAATTTTATTAAAGCAAACACCCTAATAGAAACTAAGAGAGAGAGAGGGGGGAGAAATTCTCCTTACATAAGCATGAAATCCAAATGGGCAGCACCTCCCCTAAGCAAAGTGGTCAAAAAAGTGGACAAAATAAGCTTCCTGGAAGCTCTTATTTATAGGCAAATTTTTGGGTTGGTCACGCCCGTGACTAGGGCGTGACAGGGGGGGCGTGTCGACACTATTCATGAGCTGATCTGGTGACTTGACTGGAAAGTTGACTTCGGCTGAAAACATGGCGGTCATGCCCTAGGTCACGGGCGTGACATGTGTCAGTCACGGGCGTGACTAGGGCGTGTGGGGAGGTCGATCTGGGCGCGGTCCGGCCGCAAAGTCGCGCGCGTCACGTCGGGCCAGGTGGCGAAGTTACGCCATGTCACACCTTGACACGGGCGTGTCTTTGGGCGTGTCGAGCATGGTTTGATCATCGCCGATCGTCGAGCTGGCAACCTGTGGTCTGTGATCGTCGAGGGCGTGACACGGGCGTGTCGGTCATG
Source organism: Platanthera zijinensis (assembly GCA_039513925.1). Classification (NCBI taxonomy): domain Eukaryota; kingdom Viridiplantae; phylum Streptophyta; class Magnoliopsida; order Asparagales; family Orchidaceae; genus Platanthera; species Platanthera zijinensis. The sequence goes on from CM077082.1 coordinate 84,820,963, forward strand.
TGACACGGGCGTGTCAGTCAATATTTTGACTTTTTCTGGAATTTTTCTGGAATTTTTCTGGAATAAAAATATAACAAAGTTAGAAATAATATTTACAAAAATAAGCAATTTATTGAATAAAACTAATAAAAAAGACAAAAAATAAACAAAATTGACTTAAATAAAATACAAAAATATAGGTATATTTACAACTCATCAAACACCCCCATACTTAAGCTTTTGCTATTCCAGAGCAAAAGTTTGAGGTGAACTTATAAGGAATAATAAAAAACCCTAAGTTCTGCTAGCGCTAAATTAATTATAAGAGAGATCAAAATAAAAATATACGGGGTATAAGAGTTAAGTCCTAAAATTATTTTGATGATTTAAACAGGGCAAAGGTTTTGGCCAAAAGACTTCTTGATGTAATCAAATAGAAAGCAATAATTGTATTGGTTAGATTAACAGAAAATAGTTTGGAGTTATACGAACTTTAGCTTATAAGAGTGTTATCGGAAATAATGCAATTTACGAATTATGCTCTCAAAAAGATTTTTGAATTAATTCTAGAGTCATGAAATTGGCTAAGGGGGGTTGATGTTGGTTTATGAAGATGCTTGGATTTTGAGGCGAGGTTAATTTTTTCTCGAACCTCCATTTTTTTTTTATTTGGATGTTAAAGGAAAACGAAATCTTATTTTCCTTAACATAAAATTTTTTTCTTCTTCATAAATAAAAAAAAAACAAAATGTATATGTGTTGGAGTAATGAATTTTATCCTCTTACTCCGTAACGTATAATCTTTTAATTTATTGGGTGCCTATGTTTACGGAATGAAATCTTATTCCCATTGACATAAGATCTTTTTTCTTTTTGGGAAAATATTTTTATCATACCAAGTAGGTTATGATAGGTAAGGGGAGAAAAGAGAACTAGATTTTTAATTAAAAAAAATTGAGAGCAACCTTTATAAATTGTACGTTCCAATTTTTCAGAAAGCTAAATGCAAGCATAATTGATTTCTACAGTCTTTATTTTCTAACATGATACACATGCTCCTATCTATGAAAAATTAGAAGTAGTGCCTAAAGCGAGTCCCCTATTTTTAACAAAGTATAATAAATTCTTTAAAACTTAACCCCGACTATTTAGATTTTTCAATCTATAATTAACAAACGAATAGTGAACAAAGAATTGATCAAATTCGCATATAAATAAACTCAAAAAGAATGTTTTGGATAACAAGAAACTTAAGAATGAGATGTTTGATTTATTTGTTTCATAACTTACATAAAAAAAAATTTTGTTGTTTTTTGAAGTTATGCTCTTTTTTTTGTATTTTTGTATTTATATCTTTAATATATACATACTAAAAAGAAAGAAAAAAATGCGAAAATAAAATTTTTTTGGATTTTTAAGTTTTGTCAATTTTTTTGTATTTTTATATTTTGTGAATTGTTTTTTTGTATTTTTAATGAAATTTTCATTCTATTTACAAAAATTTGGAAAAAAGAAAAAATATTTACAAGGATGAGAGGGAAAAAGGGAGAGGGGAAAGAGAAAGAGTATTTACAAAAAGTACTTATAAAAATTATTTACAAAAATATTTACAAGAATATTTACAAAGATATAAACTAGGTTGCCGCGAGATGAGCTGGATCTCGCGGACAAAGTTAAAAATAAGTCAAAGTTTCAAAAATGAAACTTCAAAAATTTAAAAAATTTTTGATTTTTGTGTTATATATATATATATTTAAAATTTTGTTTTTTTTAAAAAAATTTTTTGTTTGTTTTGTTTTGTTTTTGTTAGTAAAAAAGGAGAGTACGAAAATACGAAAACACACCCATACTTAGATCCAACATTGTCCCCAATGTTGTATGCTAAGTATGAGGAACAAGATGGCTGGCATATGTACAAAAAAAGGGAAAAAGAGGGGGGCAGAAAACGTCCCTGATCCGCGCTCGGGGAAGCCCATTAGAAACCCTGCATTTATTAGAAAAATAGAAAACGTAATAAATAAAGACGTAAAAAAGATAGATGAGGGGTGCCTCCCAGGAGCTCTTTGTTTATAGTCGCGTAGCTTGACTATAGTGGCGGGTTTATAAGTCGAGGAGGGATATGGTTTCGCTATACTCGATCACAGGGTCGCCCGCTATGTAAGTCTTTAATCGTGACCGTTTACTTTAAACAAGCCTTTTTCCGGGTGGGAGACGAGTACGGTCCCATATGGAAAAACTTCTTCAACTAAGAAGGGACCGGACCAACGGGATTTGAGTTTGCTAGGAAAAAGTTTAAGACGAGAATTATAAAGAAGGACTAGATCGCCCGGAGAAAAAATTTTGGGGGTTTTAATTTTTCGATCGTGATAGAACTTAGAACGCTCCTTATAGAACTTATTGCTCTCGTAAGCGTTCGCACGCCATTCATCGAGCTCGTTTAGTTGCAGTTTTATATTCTGAGCGGCTAAGTCAAAGTCGAGGTTTAAGAGTTTTAATGCCCAAAGTGCTCGGTGCTCCAGTTCTACGGGTAAATGGCACGCTTCGCCATAGACTAATCGAAATGGAGTACAACCGATAGCGGTTTTGTACGCAGTACGATACGCCCATAACGCGTCGTCGAGCTTAGCGGACCAATCTTTCCTATTAAGTGAAACGGTTTTTTCTAATATGCGTTTTATCTCTCGATTTACTACCTCAACTTGGCCACTTGTTTGCGGGTGGTAGGGGGTGGCAAGCTTATGCGTGACTCCGTATTTAGCTAACGTCTTAGCCATTAGAGCGTTACAGAAATGCGTTCCCATATCACTAACAATAGCGCGAGGCGTGCCGAAGCGAGAAAATAATTTTTTTAGAAATGTAACTACAACTCGCGCATCGTTGGTGGGAAGAGCCTGTGCTTCCGCCCACCGTGATACGTAGTCGACCGCCACTAAAATATTTGAATTTTTATAAGAAGGAGGTAGGGGGCCAACAAAATCTATGCCCCATAAATCGAAGACTTCGCATTCTAAAAACATATTTTGGGGCATCTCGTCTCTACATGAGATGTTACCCGACCGCGGACAGCTATCGCATGCGCGCACAAAATTGTGCGCGACTTTGAAGAGAATGGGCCAAAAGTAGCCCGCCTCTAGCGCCTTCCTAGCGGTCCGGTTGGCTTGATAGTGCCCCCCGGCTGGACCCTCGTGGCAGTGCCTCAATATTTGTGTGCACTCCACTCCCGCGACGCATCTTCGAACCGCTTGGTCCACGCAGATACGGAAAAGAAAGGGGTCATCCCAAAAGAAATTTTTCAAGTCGGAAAAGAATTTCTTCTTTTGATGACTTGAAAAATCTTTTGGAAGTACCCGCACGACTAAGTAGTTCGCAAAATCTGCGAACCAAGGCGAAGATAACGAAGACGAACGAATGGCGAGAAGGCGTTCCTCGGGGAATCTGTCATTTATTTCAGATTCGACGAGCGCTTCCGCACCCGGATTTTCTAAACGGGAGAGGTGGTCTGCCGCTAGATTCTCCGCGCCCTTCTTATCCTGGATCTCCAAGTCAAATTCTTGAAGGAGGAGAATCCAGCGAAGAAGGCGGGGCTTCGCGTCGGCTTTAGCTAATAGATACTTAAGGGCGGTGTGATCGGTGAAAACAATAACTTTAGATAGCGTAAGGTACGAGCAAAACTTATCGAAAGCGAAAACGACGGCTAAGAGTTCCTTTTCCGTCGTCGTGTAATTCACTTGTGCGGAAGTGAGCGTCTTGCTAGCGTAATAAATAGGATTAAAATGTTTTTCTATGCATTGGCCAAGAACGGCTCCTAAGGCAATATCACTACCGTCGCACATGATTTCGAACGGAAGGGACCAATTAGGGGCCACTAGAATTGGAGAATTGATAAGTTTTTGTTTTATAAAATTAAAAGCAGACTCGCAATCGCTACTAAAGACAAAAGGTGATTCCTTTTCCAAGAGGTGAGTAAGCGGCTTTGTTATTTTTGAAAAATCTTGAATGAAGCGCCTATAAAAGCCCGCGTGGCCTAAAAAACTCCTAATGGATTTTATGTTTGTCGGCTGAGGAAGTTTTTCTATGATTTCTACTTTGGCCTTATCGACCTCTATCCCCTTAATCGAAATCTTATGGCCGAGGACCAAACCTCCTTGAACCATAAAGTTACACTTTTCCCAATTTAAAACAAGATGCGTGTCCTCGCATCGCTGGAGGACACGTTCAAGATTACGAAGACAATCCAGGAATGATCATCCGAATACAGAATAGTCATCCATAAATATTTCCATAATATCTTCTACTAGCTCACCAAAAATTGCTAGCATACATCTTTGGAATATAGCCGGCGCATTGCAGAGGCCAAATGGCATTCTTCGATAGGCGAAGGTGCCAAAGGGGCAAGTAAAAGTTGTTTTCTCTTGGTCTTCGGGGGAAATGGGGATTTGGAAAAACCCCGATAAACCGTCGAGAAAACAATAAAAAGGATGACCGGAAAGACGCTCAAGAATTTGGTCAAGGAACGGTAGTGGAAAATGGTCTTTGCGGGTGGCATCATTAAGTTTGTGATAATCGATGACCACACGCCAACCCGTAACAGTACGAGTTGGGACGAGCTCGTTGTGCTCATTCGCCACTACGGTTAGACTGCCCTTCTTGGGCACGACATGAATGGGACTAACCCATGCACTATCAGAAATGGGATAAATAATCCCCGCATCTAATAATTTAATTATCCCAGCTTTCATGACGTCTTTCATGTTTGGGTTAAGACGTCACTGCGGCTGAATGGTTTTGCGGCAATTATCGTTTAAGAAAATTTTGTGAGTGCAGAAAGAAGGGTTAATCCCCTTTAGGTCAGAAATTTGCCACGCAATTGCGTGGCGATGTTTAGGCAAAACCTCAAATAACTCGGAGGTCTCCGAATCGCTTAAATACGAAGAAATGATTACCGGGAGTGTAACATTTGTCCCTAAAAAGGCGTATTTTAGGGATTCGGGTAATGGTTTGAGTTCTAGGATGGGCGGTTCTTCTAGTGAGGTTTTAGTTCTAATGTCTTTTGAACCAATTGGTTCAAAAGGCATTTTCGTAGACGCGTCCTCATCACAATAAAAATTTTTGAGCGAAAAAATATTTTCGTTTAAAAACTCGGACTCGAAAACCGGAGAAGAACAATCTCCATAAAAAGAATCTAAAGAATAGCAGAAATCGTCGCTCGGCGACGAGTCTTCCATAGAGGAGTTAATAGAAAAAGTAACTTGGTCGTCTCCTACCCAAAGGAGAAGCTGACCATTACTTACATCGATTAACGCACGTGAGGTCGCAAGGAAAGGGCGACCAAGTATTATTGGTACGTTGGCGTCTTCCTCGATGTCCAAGATGACGAAGTCCACCGGGAAGGTGAACTTGTCTACTCGGACAAGGACATCCTCAACAACCCCGATGGGGAACCTAACCGAGCGATCTGCTAGTTGGATGCGCATATTGGTAGGAGCAGGAGTACCCAAACCTAAACACAGGAAGAGCGAGAACGACATCAAATTAATGCCCGCGCCTAAGTCTGCCAAGGCGTATTTTACTAATACATTGCCAAAAAGGCACGGGATAAAGAACCGTCCCGGGTCGTTTTGTTTTGAGGGCAATTTACTAGTAAGAGCCGCCGAGCAGACAGCGTTGAGAGATATATGCGAAATATCCTCGAGTTTGCGTTTATTAGAAAGTAGTTCTTTTAAAAATTTCGCATATTTAGGCATTTGCGAGATAGCCTCGCAAAAAGGAACATTAATATGAATTTGTTTAAGTAATAAAATAAATTTTTCATATTGCGCGTTCACTCGCTCGTTATCTAACTTATGCGGGTAGGGCAACGCCTTGTTTAAAATAGTTTTGTCGTTAAAAATCGGTAAGGGTTGCGTAATCGAAGAAGAGGGAAGAGGGGTCGGAGGTGAAATATGTACCTGAGGATTGATCCGTTTTGGATCGACCACCTCCTTACCGCTACGAAGGGTTATGGCGTTGGCGGTTTCCCTTGGATTGGGCACCGTGTTCCCTGGCAGTGCCCCCAGGGCGCGTTCCGACATAAGTCGCGCCAGCTGTCCAACCTGGAGTTCTAAATTTTTTAGCGATCCGGTGATGTTCCGGATATTGGACTCGTTGGACGCGACATAACGATTAAAATTTTCCTCCACCGGGGATGGCTACATAGGAGGGGGAGGAGGAAACGTTGGCGCAAAAGGAGGGGGAGGGGGACGCTGCGCGTTGTTCGGGTTGCTCCAGGAGAAATTCGGATGGTTCCTCCAACCCGGGTTATAGTGGCTACTATAAGGGTTGTTTTGAAGGGAGGGACGCACAGGATTTCCCATGTAGTCCACGAATTCATCGACTACGCAGACGTTAGAGGGGGGAGAAAACAAGGCGGAGTGGAGGAGGCAACAGACATCTCCGCCACCTGCATAGTTAGCCTTTCCACTTGGAGGGCTAGCTGAGCAGTGGCATCCACTTCAAAAATGCCCGCCTGCTTAGGGCGCGCCCGCGGGACATGTTACATCCCATTTCCGGCTAGACCCCTAGGAGTCGGTTAGTTGTGACAAAACCCCAGGGAGCACATAAAATTGAAATAAGCGATCAAATATTTCGGGTCACGGGCTGGTCACGCCCATGACCGACCCGTCACGCCCGTGACTTGGGCGTGACTACTTCGACGATCGTCGATCTCCATGAGACGATCGTCGAACGTGCTATCTGGGCATGTCACGCCCGTGACCAAGATGTCACGCCCGTGACTATGGGCGTGACCCCCCTCGACGATCGTCGATCGCCGTGAGACGATCGTCGACCTTGCGGCCCGGGCATGTCACGCCCGTGACATGTGTGTCACGCCCGTGACCTAGGGCGTGACCAGCCTTCGACGATCGTCGATCTCAATTCGACGATCGTCGACCTCGAAATTTGCCGTTCGGGCATGTCATGCCCGTGACCTAGAGGTCACGCCCGTGACCTAGAGGTCACGCCCGTGACCTAGGGCGTGACCAGCCTTCGACGATCGTCGATCTCAATTCGACGATCGTCGACCCAAAATCTGCCGTTCGGGCCTGTCACGCCCGTGACCCAAGGTGTCACGCCCGTGACCATCCATCGACGATCGTCGATCTCAGTTCGAAGATCGTCGAACCCAGAATTGGCTATCCGGGCCTGTCACGCCCGTGACCTATGTGTCACGCCCGTGACATTGGCCGAAACGACGGTTCAGGCCCGAAATTATTCTAACACGCGTGATAATAAATGCTGGTGTGGGAAGTTACACCAGGAGTAATTACGGGCTGTTTTTCCTTCTGTAATTATATAATAAATGAGGAAGATGTGGTCCAATAGAAAATCGCCAGCTGGACACACCTGTTCAGTTTCCACCGTTTCTTATCCCTGCATCATAACCGAAGCGTTAAGGGGAGGAGTCTTCATGGCCATTAAGGATTTACCCATTCACCTTCCCACTTTCTGACTTATAAAAGCCCACCTGGACAAGAGGAGAAGGTTACACGCTCAAGTAATCGGATCAGACCTTTGTTCTTGCTGTAGGAGAAGTTCAGCAAACGCCACCACCGCGCCATGGCACCCCGACGTTCTTCTCGCCTTCAAACCGCGAACAAGGTCCTCCTCTGCTCCTTCTCTTTCATGGGTAGATCTTAGGATTCTTAGAAAGGAGGTTCGCGCTCAACGGAGCCGGACCCGTCTCTCGTTTCCATGGAAAAAACCATGAAAAAGGTATTTTGAGTTCGCCGGAAACCGCCACCTCCGGCGGCCAAACCACCGCCGACTGATAGCCATCGCCTCAACGGAGGTGGTGGTGGTGGTGGCTGGCCAGAGAAGTGACCGAACGGCCGGCGACGGATCACAGAATGCTTACAGGAAAAATGATTTTTCTGTGTCTGGTTTTCGGGTTCATGTAGAAGATGAACAGTAGAAATAATTTTATAATATATAGATTATTATATATTACATATGGAAAAATAGATTATTTGGATATATGTTGAGGCTGCGAAACGAGGCACGTAGATGCCGTTTTAGGAAAAATGACTAGACACAAAAGTTGTAGCCCTCGGGGTCTACTTTAATTTAAAATTGATTTTATTCAATTTGGGTGAGTGGTTTGAACACAGCACTCATTTTGGTGGGATCAAGACCTAGGCTAACCAGAAATTAAAATGGTTGCCCACGGTTCATAACGTGTCCAAATGACTTGAAATTTAGAGTGGAGCTCTATAATATGTATATCAAGAGGCTGTCCAAAAATGAGAATTTTTGGATAACTTTTGCCTAAAGTTTTTGTAAAAATTTAATAAACAATATAAAATTAATTAGGAGATGAAATTAGGTCCAAACTCCCCAAAATTTTGGGTGGTGGTCCCTGGAATCAATATTAAGATCTGTACAAAATTTCAACTCGATTGGTCGAGTTTTGAATAGGGAAGTATCAAGTCCTAGATAGGTCTTGGTGAGGGGTACTTTGGGGAAAAGTACGATTGGAGATGGAGTGGACAAATCTCCTCAAAAGAGGCTGAAGTTGTTGGCCACTGATTTGTTGAGTGTATGTCTACCCTCTTGGGTAACATGCTGTGGCTTAGGGTGGATTTTACCCTAAGAGATTGGCTCAAATCCAACGGGTGGGAGTTTGAGGTTTGTGAAGGACATAGGAGCAAAAGCTCTTGTATGCCCTTGAAATTTGGAGGAGAGGGGGATGATATGATGAAAACCCTCTGGTTGAAATAGTGAAGGAATTGGAGGTAGTTAGGTACCTCGAAAGTTGAGATGTCGGATTAGGATAAAAATGTAATTTAGTTATTTTAAGCACTAAATCTAATCCAAAAATTGTGAAACTCGGGAGGAGGGAGTTTTAGGATGTTTTAGACTTAAAGTAAATCTTCTGGAATTTTATGATTAATAAATGTTATACTTCATGTGTTAAAGGAATAATTGCCCGATTTATTGTTTCAATTATTTGGAGGTTTTAAATTAATTATAATCAGTTGAAATTCTGGATTTAGATCTTGATTAGTAGCACAATAATCCCTAGATTTTTATAGAATTTTATGTTGAGTAAATCTAGTACCTTATTCACAGATGATAGAAAGGGCTTTTATGTTTAAAAATTAATTATAGATAAAATACTTGCTGGAAAATTATGAAACTTGGCCAGTGCTAATTTTAGGCCTTTATCTGCATGTCATGAATTATTTATAATTTTTGGAAGAATATTTTCTATACTTGCTTCATAAACAATAGAAGTTAGAGATTATTTCTAAAATAGCTTTCATGCCATTTTGATGATAGAAAAATTATGATACTTAGGATTTAACCTTCTGAGATAACCTACTATTTATCATAAATTTATGGGACATCTTGCATGAATAATTAGGGTAGTTCATGTTCAAACCGATAGCCCTTGGGATTTTCGAGGAATTTAATTAAATGCCAAATAAATTAGGAAAATTTCCATTTTCTGGATTTAGGACATTCATATCATGGTAAGTCTCCAGTAAATAATTTAGGGCATTTGGATGAGTAATGGATCATTGCATAACCGGTTCGACATGTAGCCTAGGTCGGTCTGCATATAGCAATTTGAGAAATGTAATAGGACTTGATCTGAGGAAGTGTTTGGAGTTAAACATTTTGTCTGGGTGGACATTTGTGGAGGAAATTACAATAGGAAAATATGAAGAGTAGAGAGTAGTAGTGATAGCTAGAGTTAAGAGGTGCTCGGGTTTGGTGAAAGATCGTCATCCCCGAAGAGTGGAAGGTTTAAAAATCACCCTAGGATAGTCTATCGTAATGTGAGAAAGGAATGGGTTAAGGGAAATAAACCAATAATATTAAGTGCCTTGCGAAAGGGAACTTCGGGCCGTAATGCCGCCGTCTTGGTTCCTAGTGCCCCTTGAGAGCCCTTCACGGGGTATACCGGGGGCAGTCCTGGGCTAACGTAAACTGTAATAATAAACTGGCAAGAGTAACTTAGTAACTAGGGTTGCATCTTTCACAAACACTATTGGCACGGGAAGATTGATGAGAGCTTCGGCTCGGTTGGTTGGGAGACGGACGTTTTGGTCCGGGGAGCTTCGGCTCGGTTGGTTTAGAGACGGACGTTTTGGTCCGGGGAGCTTCGGCTCGGTTTTTGTGTGCTTACGATTAAACTTGCATGTGCATAAAATAGGAAAAGTTAAGGTGGTGGGTCTTTCGATATCGGGGAGTTCGATTGCACCGACACCGATATCGTTGACTCGGTGAGGTGGTTAGCACTTCGCCAACTGAAGTCCGGTGCACCAGCCGGCAAGAGTACGCAGGCGTCCGCTTAGTGCACCAAGCGTTGAGGCGTACGATAGGTCAGACCAGTGGTGCTTTTACTGGTTTTGGAGGTGGGCGAGGCCCAACCCAACGCTTCCGTCTGCCACTACGGAGGTATCCTGGGAGGTAACGGCTCCGAAAGGGGGAACTAAAGGTCTGTGTGCATAGAGTCGGGTGTGTGCGTTGCACTTGCATGTTTCATCATACCCACTAGCATGTCATAGCATAATCGATTCATTTAACCCTGACACCTAAAGTATAAGTGGTATGGGACGCTTATACATTAGGACCTGCAAAACGACCCCTTGGTCTATAAGCTTGTGTGGGCAAGTTTATAAATCAAAGGTTAATTTCAATATATAACAACCATTGCTGTTTGATAACCGACACCCCAACGTATAAGTGGTATGGGACACTCTATACGATGGGAGCCTTGCAAAAGATCCCTTTTGCTTATGTGTTCTCGCATAAGTGAAGGTTTAAATTCATATAATTGCTTTCCTTACTGCTAGACCTATTATAACAATCATATTAACTGCTCACCGAATACATCTTGCTAGATTAAGTCCATAGTCACCTGTTTCTTGATTTATCTCTACCATCATGTCCTTCCCTTTTCTTCCTCTCCGCTCGGTACCTAGGAGCCATGGGGGAAGGGGTAGGGGATGATAGGGCTTAGTCTTTATGACTAACAGTTTTTGAACCGCATCATTTAGGGGATCGTGGAGCCCAGCATGGAGGAGCAGCCCCAGAGATCGGTGCGCCTAGAGATGGGGCAGTCTAGCTCCGGAGTTCACACAGCCGGGACCGTGAGTCTCGACCCTGAGTAGTTTCTTGTGTTTGCTTCCGCATGAGTGATATTGTAGTGAGGACTCTGATGTATAGGGCTTATGCCCTTATTTCTAGTTTACATTATGCTGCACTCTGATGTTTCTGTGGACACTCCCTTCGTGGAGATTTTATCTTATTTACATGTGATTTATTATTGTGGACTGTATTGTTCTTACTTCAATAATTGTGCTACTTTTCTGTGATCGAATTGGCCGGCAGAATCGGCGCCTTGTGGTGATGATCCTTCAGGACGTGAAGGAGTCACCGCAAAGCGGCGGTTCTGGGCCTAAGACCCCGGGGTTGAAAAAGAAAAAAAAGGGGGGGGGGGGTCTTACAAGTGGTATCAGAGCAAACATCGATCAGACGAAAGTAGCAGTCCACAAACCCTAGGTCACCCCCGCGCGAGTTTAGTTTGGGGACAAACTAAGCAGCGGAAGCAGTGGTGTGCCCATATGGTGATCACATATAAATTGTCCACTTCTTCAACAAATGAAATTCTTCTTTGTAGCTTGAGGCAAACCCTGCCCCCAGCAGGGAGATCCTCCGGCTGTAAAGACCTCTTCTTGTAATTCTCTAGTCAATAGGTTAGACTCGACCGCTAGGATACGTGACTAACCTGACAACTTATACTGTGCCCTAGTCCGAAACAGACCTTAAGTATGAATTTGGTTAGGTAAAGAAATGCCTAAAGAGATTAAAGGAGGAGTTTAATAGGTGAATGGATACCTAAGACATAAACTCTGGTGTCCCTAACAAGGATTACTCAATCTAATGGAACTGACCAATAATCCATTAGCAGAATGGTAGAAGACAAGTAGTCTTAACCCTCATACCGGTAATAAGATTACTCGGAGACAACCACCAAGACAAACACCGAGGGTCGGATAGGAATTCAAGTTCGGAAGATACCCATTTGGGATTAGGAACATTTTGACCGGGATAAGGTTGTCATAAATGTGACTCAGAGAGTTTTATGTATGAAGTATATCAATAAGTTTCAGGTTGGAACCCTAAGTCGAAGATTGATGCCCTAGGGATGGTGCAACCAACTGGGACGGAGATAACATGGTAATATAAAAGATGCTTAGCCCAAGATAGGTAGGGGCTTATCTTTTATTTATTGGGGGCTTAACTTTTGTTTATTGGGCAAATTAGTATTGGATGGGGTTGCCTTGGACCTAGTTTAAGTAAAGTGGCATAACAAACATGGTGAGATTGAAGTTTATATAATTTGATGTTATTCGGGCAAACATAAAATTTTGTATAAACATGTTTGGAATGATGACCTGTAGCATTACCAAGAGAATGACATGGGAATAAGATGGAATATTTGGCTGCGAGGAGTGCTATAGATGATATCCGAGACCGAGTCAGGGAGGGGCAGAGACAGGATGCCCAGTTAGAACCCATCTTTCAGACTTTGGAGGCAGGCGCTGCAGGAGATTACACACCGAGAGACAACCTGGTTCGCTTTAGAAGACGGGTGTACATACCGGAGGGAGGCCAGATCTGAGAGGATATTATGACGGAGGCGCATTGCAGCCGGTACTCTGTGCACCCGGGGATCACAAAGATGACCGCTGATCTGAAGAGGATGATGTTTTGGCCGGGCATGAAGAAGGACATTACGTACTTCGTGATCCATTGCGAGGCGTGTCAGTTGGTGAAGGCGGAGTGCAGGAACCCCGCAGGACTATTGCAGCCACTCCCGGTGCCGGAGTGGAAGTTTGAGGATATAGCTATGGATTTTATACATGGTCTTCCCCGGTCTCGGACGGGGAATGACTCGATCTGGGTGATTGTTGATCGGTTGACGAAGGTGGCCCGCTTTATACCGATCAGGAAGGATGACTCGGTGGGAGTGCTGGTACGGAAGTTTGTGGAGCAGTATGTCCGATATCATGGCGTGCCCCGGACGATAGTGTCAGACCGCGATGGACGGTTTACATCCAGGGAGTGGCGGTCGGTGCATGCATATTTGGGCACCCGATTGACTTTTAGCACAGCCTTCCACCCTCAGACGGACGGGCAGACAGAGCGCACCAATAGGACGTTGGAGGATCTACTACGATTGTGTATACTGGACCGAGGGGAGCTGTGGGAGAAGATGTTGTCGTTGGTCGAGTTCTCCTATAATAACAGCTACCAGTCCAGCATCAGGATGGCGCCTTATGAAACCTTGTATGGAAGAAAATGTAGGACCCCGCTTTCTTGGGTTCAGGACGAGGATCCGAAGCTGCTGGGATCGGATTTCGTTGAAGACACCGAGGCTCAGGTGAGACTGATCAGAGATAGGATGTTGGAGGCGCAGAGCCGACAGGCTAAATACTATGACGCCCGGCATCGTCAGGTGGAGTTTCGGGTAGGGGATCGAGTGTTCTTGAAGATCCGTCCCATGCACGGAGTCTCACGGGTGCGCGGTCGGAGGAAGAAACTCAGCCCTAGGTATATGGGCCCTTACCGGATCCTGGAGCGGATCGGACCCCTAGCCTACAGGCTAGAGTTGCCGCCAGAGCTGGTAGCTCTACACGATGTCTTCCATATTTTTTCGCTGAGAAGGGCTCTACTATGCCCGGAGCAGCGGATTTTGACCACCGAAGGGCCGGTAGCTTCAGACCGATCTGTTCACTTGGAGCCGGTTCGGATCGACGACAAAGGAGTACGGATCTTGCGCCGCAAAAAGATCACCTTAGTCAAGGTTCTGTGGAGAAACCACGGTCAGGAGGAGCACACCTGGGAACCGCAGGATCTGATGAGGCAAAGATACCCGGAGTTGTTCAGTCAGGTACATCTCACCACCTCTCGGTATACTATAGATTGCCTTCTTGTTTTGGAATGTTAAGACTAGATAAGGAAAATCCAGGACCTAGGCATGCGCACTTAATCAGAAAGGTAGGGGCTAATCTTTTGTTTATTGGGGAGATTGTCTTCGTTATCAAACGAACAGTCGCCTGAACCCAATAGAAAGATCGTATGGGATGTTACAAGTTTAATTTATTCCGATAGAAATCCCCGTAGGCTCAACCTCAATTTCGGGGACAAAATTTTTGTTTTGTTTATTGGGATTTGTAACATCCCATTTCCGGCTAGACCCCTAGGAGTCGGTTAGTTGTGACAAAACCCCAGGGAGCACATAAAATTGAAATAAGCGATCAAATATTTCGGGTCACGGGCTGGTCACGCCCGTGACCGACCCGTCACGCCCGTGACTTGGGCGTGACTACTTCGACGATCGTCGATCTCCACGAGACGATCGTCGAACGTGCTGTCTGGGCATGTCACGCCCGTGACCAAGATGTCACGCCCGTGACTATGGGCGTGACCCCCCTCGACGATCGTCGATCGCCGTGAGACGATCGTCGACCTTGCGGCCCGGGCATGTCACGCCCGTGACATGTGTGCCACGCCCGTGACCTAGGGCGTGACCAGCCTTCGACGATCGTCGATCTCAATTCGACGATCGTCGACCTCGAAATTTGCCGTTCGGGCATGTCACGCCCGTGACCTAGAGGTCACGCCCGTGACCTAGGGCGTGACCAGCCTTCGACGATCGTCGATCTCAATTCGACGATCGTCGACCCAAAATCTGCCGTTCGGGCCTGTCACGCCCGTGACCCAAGGTGTCACGCCCGTGACCATCCATCGACGATCGTCGATCTCAGTTCGACGATCGTCGAACCCAGAATTGGCTATCCGGGCCTGTCACGCCCGTGACCTATGTGTCACGCCCGTGACATTGGCCGAAACGACGGTTCAGGCCCGAAATTATTCTAACACGCGTGATAATAAATGCTGGTGTGGGAAGTTACACCAGGAGTAATTACGGGCTGTTTTTCCTTCTGTAATTATATAATAAATGAGGAAGATGTGGTCCAATAGAAAATCGCCAGCTGGACACACCTGTTCAGTTTCCACCGTTTCTTATCCCTGCATCATAACCGAAGCGTTAAGGGGAGGAGCCTTCATGGCCATTAAGGATTTACCCATTCACCTTCCCACTTTCTGACTTATAAAAGCCCACCTGGACAAGAGGAGAAGGTTACACGCTCAAGTAATCGGATCAGACCTTTGTTCTTGCTGTAGGAGAAGTTTAGCAAACGCCACCACCGCGCCATGGCACCCCGACGTTCTTCTCGCCTTCAAACCGCGAACAAGGTCCTCCTCTGCTCCTTCTCTTTCATGGGTAGATCTTAGGATTCTTAGAAAGGAGGTTCGCGCTCAACGGAGCTGGACCCGTCTCTCGTTTCCATGGAAAAAACCATGAAAAAGGTATTTTGAGTTCGCCGGAAACCGCCACCTCCGGCGGCCAAACCACCGCCGACCGATAGCCATCGCCTCAACGGAGGTGGTGGTGGTGGTGGCTGGCCAGGGAAGTGACCGAACGGCCGACGACGAATCACGGAATGCTTACAGGAAAAATGATTTTTCTGTGTCTGGTTTTCGGGTTCATGTAGAAGATGAACAGTAGAAATAATTTTATAATATATATATTATTATATATTACATATGGAAAAATAGATTATTTGGATATATGTTGAGGCTGCGAAACGAGGCACGTAGAGGCCGTTTTAGGAAAAATGACCAGACACAAAAGTTGTAGCGCTCGGGGTCTACTTTAATTTAAAATTGATTTTATTCAATATGGGTGAGTGGTTTGAACACATCACTCATTTTGGTGGGATCAAGACCTAGGCTAACCAGAAATTAAAATGGTTGCCCACGGTTCATAACGTGTCCAAATGACTTGAAATTTGGACTGGAGGTCTATAATATGTTTATCGAGAGGCTGTCCAAAAATGAAAATTTTTGGAGAACTTTTGCCTAAAGTTTTTGTAAAAATTTAATAAACAATATAAAATTAATTAGGAGATGAAATTAAGTCCAAATTCCCCCAAATTTTGGGTGGTGGTCCCTGGCATCAATATTAAGATCTGTACAAAATTTCAACTTGATTGGTCGAGTTTTGAATAGGGAAGTATCAAGTCCTAGATAGGTCTTGGTGAGGGGTACTTTGGGGAAAAGTACGATTGGAGATGGAGTGGACAAATCTCCTCAAAAGAGGCTGAAGTTGCTGGCCACTGATTTGTTGAGTCTATGTCTACCCTCTTGGGTAACATGGTGTGGCTTAGGGTGGATTTTACCCTAAGAGATTGGCTCAAATCCAACGGGTGGGAGTTTGAGGTTTGTGAAGGACATAGGAGCAAAAGCTCTTGTATGCCCTTGAAATTTGGAGGAGAGGGGGATGATATGATGAAAACCCTCTGGTTGAAATAGTGAAGGAATTGGAGGTAGTTAGGTACCTCGAAAGTTGAGATGTCGGATTAGGATAAAAATGTAATTTAGTTATTTTAAGCACTAAATCTAATCCAAAAATTGTGAAACTCGGGAGGAGGGAGTTTTAGGATGTTTTAGACTTAAAGTAAATCTTCTGGAATTTTATGATTAATAAATGTTATACTTCATGTGTTAAAGGAATAATTGCCCGATTTATTGTTTCAATTATTTGGAGGTTTTAAATTAATTATAATCAGTTGAAATTCTGGATTTAGATCTTGATTAGTAGCACAATGATCCCTGGATTTTTATAGAATTTTATGTTGAGTAAATCTAGTACCTTATTCACAGATGATAGAAAGGGCTTTTATGTTTAAAAATTAATTATGGATAAAATACTTGCTGGAAAATTATGAAACTTGGCCAGTGCTAATTTTAGGCCTTTATCTGCATGTCATGAATTATTTATAATTTTTGGAAGAATATTTTCTGTACTTGCTTCATAAACAATAGAAGTTAGAGATTATTTCTAAAATAGCTTTCATGCCATTTTGATGATAGAAAAATTATGGTACTTAGGATTTAACCTTCTGAGATAATTTACTATTTATCATAAATTTGCTGGACATCTTGCATGAATAATTAGGGTAGTTCATGTTCAAACCGATAGCCCTTGGGATTTTCGAGGAATTTAATTAAATGCCAAATAAATTAGGAAAATTTCCATTTTCTGGATTTAGGACATTCATATCATGGTAAGTCTCCAGTAAATAATTTAGGGCATTTGGATGAGTAATGGATCATTGCATAACCGGTTCGACATGTAGCCTAGGTCGGTCTGCATATAGCAATTTGAGAAATGCAATAAGACTTGATCTGAGGAAGTGTTTGGAGTTAAACATTTTGTCTGGGTGGACATTTGTGGAGGAAATTACAATAGGAAAATATGAAGAGTAGAGAGTAGTAGTGATAGCTAGAGTTAAGAGGTGCTCGGGTTTGGCGAAAGATCATCTTCCCCGAAGAGTGGAAGGTTTAAAAATCACCCTAGGATAGTCTATCGTAATGTGAGAAAGGAATGGGTTAAGGGAAATAAACCAATAATATTAAGTGCCTTGCGAAAGGGAACTTCGGGTCGTAATGTCGTCGTCTTGGTTCCTAGTGCCCCTTGAGAGCCCTTCACGGGGTATACCGGGGGCAGTCCTGGGCTAACGTAAACTGTAATAATAAACTGGCAAGAGTAACTTAGTAACTAGGGTTGCATCTTTCACAAACACTATTGGCACGGGAAGATTGATGAGAGCTTCGGCTCGGTTGGTTGGGAGACGGACGTTTTGGTCCGGGGAGCTTCGGCTCGGTTGGTTTAGAGACGGACGGGATGGTCCGGGGAGCTTCGGCTCGGTTGGTTTGGAGACGGACGGGATGGTCCGGGGAGCTTTGGCTCGGTTGGTTGGGAGACGGACGTTTTGGTCCGGGGAGCTTCGGCTCGGTTTTTGTGTGCTTACGATTAAACTTGCATGTGCATAAAATAGGAAAAGTTAAGGTGGTGGGTCTTTCGATATCGGGGAGTTCGATTGCATCGACACCAATATCGTTGACTCGGTGAGGTGGTTAGCACTTCGCCAACTGATGTCCGGTGCGCCAGCCGGCAAGAGTACGCAGGCGTCCGCTTAGTGCACCAAGCGTTGAGGCGTACGATAGGTCAGACCAGTGGTGCTTTTACTGGTTTTGGAGGTGGGCGAGGCCCAACCCACCGCTTCCGTCTGACACTACGGAGGTATCCTGGGAGGTAACGACTCCGAAAGGGGGAACTAAAGGTCTGTGTGCACAGAGTCGGGTGTGTGCGTTGCACTTGCATGTTTCATCATACCCACTAGCATGTCATAGCATAATCGATTCATTTAACCCTGACACCTAAAGTATAAGTGGTATGGGACGCTTATACATTAGGACCTGCAAAACGACCCCTTGGTCTATAAGCTTGTGTGGGTAAGTTTATAAATCAAAGGTTAATTTCAATATATAACAACCATTGCTGTTTGATAACCGACACCCCAACATATAAGTGGTATGGGACACTCTATACGATGGGAGCCTTGCAAAAGATCCCTTTTGCTTATGTGTTCTCGCATAAGTGAAGGTTTAAATTTATATAATTGCTTTCCTTACTGCTAGACCTATTATAACAATCATATTAACTGCTCACCGAATACATCTTGCTAGATTAAGTCCATAGTCACCTGTTTCTTGATTTATCTCTACCATCATGTCCTTCCCTTTTCTTCCTCTCCGCTCGGTACCTAGGAGCCATGGGGGAAGGGGTAGGGGATGATAGGGCTTAGTCTTTATGACTAACAGTTTTCGAACCACATCATTTAGGGGATCGTGGAGCCCAGCATGGAGGAGCAGCCCTAGAGATCGGTGCGCCTAGAGATGGGGCAGTCTAGCTCCGGAGTTCACACAGCCGGGACCGTGAGTCTCGACCCTGAGTAGTTTCTTGTGTTTGCTTCTGCATGAGTGATATTGTAGTGAGGACTCTGATGTACAGGGCTTATGCCCTTATTTCTAGTTTATATTATGCTGCACTCTGATGTTTCTGCGGACACTCCCTTCGTGGAGATTTTATCTTATTTACATGTGATTTATTATTGTGGACTGTATTGTTCTTACTTCAATAATTGTGCTACTTTTCTGTGATCGAATTGGCCGGCAGAATCGGCGCCTTGTGGTGATGATCCTTCAGGACGTGAAGGAGTCACCGCAAAGCGGCGGTTCTGGGCCTAAGACCCCGGGGTTGAAAAAGAAAAAAAAAAGGGGGGTCTTACAGGACATTCCACTGGTAGGCGTTCACCGCCATTTCCTCGAAAAGGGCCTGGGCGGCCTCGGGGGCCTTATTGTTCAGAGTGCCCCCGGCAGCCGCGTCAATCATTTGACGCGTCTGACTATTCAGTCCATTATAAAAAATTTGTACCTGCAACCACGTTGGCAGAGCGTGGTGCGGGCACCGGCGGAGAAACTCCTTAAAGCGTTCCCAAGTCTCGTAAAGAGACTCGGAGTCATTTTGGACGAACGAAGATATGTCCGCCCGCAGTCTTGCAGTTTTCGCGGGCGGAAAATACTTTGTAAGGAATTTCTCTGCCAACTCCGCCCAGGACGTGATGGATCCCCGCGGGAGGGAGAGTAACCACGCCTTAGCCTTGGACTTAAGAGAGAAGGGAAAAAGGCGCAAACGAATGGCGTCATCAGTGACGCCATTAATTTTAAAAGTATCGCAAATTTCAAGAAAATTAGACAAGTGGTTATTGGGGTCCTCATCCGGCAGTCCGTCGAACTGCACGACATTTTGGATCATTTGAATCACACTTGACTTAATTTCAAAATTATTGTTGGCCACAGCGGGCCGAACAATACTCGACCCCGTATCATCCAAGTTGGGCCGAGCGTAGTAAGACATAGTACGCTCGGCCGATTGGGCATTATTCGGGTCGGCCATAAAAGAAGAAGAGGATTCTCCGATAGATTCTGCGGGGTCTAAAAAGGGAATTCGACGGAGAGATCGGATACGCGCAAGAGAGAGGTCGATCTCGGGGTCGAATTCGAGATTTTCAGAACTCGAAGGTTGTCCATGGGTCATACACCCTAAAAAAACGAAAGGGGGAATGATTTTTTTTTTTGTATAAATTTTTTTATTTGAAAATAAAGTAAAATTAATAGAGTCATGAATTCAATATAACAAGCGTGCTCCCCGGTAACGGCGCCAAAAACTTGATGGCCGCGGAACAGAGACCTATTGTGGTTGGTTCGAAATGGTCAGATTCCGCGGGCCGGTTAGAAGATCGAGTTTTCTAACGAGAGGAGGCAAGTGCACCTATCGCAAGTAGTACTCGGTATTCGGGAAAATACCGAGGTCGTATTATTCTCGGGGACGCGTTGATTATATCTAATCTTCCAGGAACACTATTATCTTACTATCAGTAAGGTGGGATTTTTTTAGTCTAATTAAAACGGAAAGAAAGAGAGCTGAATTTTGCTAAGTTAGTTCGATGACGGGTTAGCGCTCGACATCGAATCGGATTAAGACTAAAATAATTCTCAACAATTATTAAACTTTGTTTTTAAATTAATAAAAGGCACTTGGCCGTGGGGGTTCCAAAAATATGAGCGCACTTATCTCTAGGAATATTGCTCACCTAAACATTAAGACTATTCGACCGATCGTTAGACCGACGAAGGATTCCTCTTAATGTCCGCTTTACGCTAAGAACCCCGCTATTGGGTGGGGAACCCAATCCGGCAGAACTACGCTTCTCCTCTTCTGAGGGGGCGTACGCAGTTCTCTTTACCCAAGGGGGATCGGTCCATACGTGCAGCCTCTCGGCGTCGCGTATGGATAACGGAAATAGAGCCCACACATCTATTATGTGGTCCAATGCGTCGTTAACCCGGGGTAAACCTTAAGTCCTTAAATTAAAATAAAAATAAAGTTTTTTAATTATTTCAAATCATTTTATATGTCCCAATGCTCTTCGATGCCGAAGGCTAAATGAGATTAGCCACTCATCAGTATGGGGACGGCTTTATGTTTTTAGGTGAAGAGTGAGTGTTAAATTAAGCACTGAACAATTATAAGAGAAAACATGAAAAATAGGACAATTAGATAAATTGAAGGCTAATTGATGCAGGCACTCACACACACTTCAAAACCATAAAGAAAATTAAATAAAGCAAGCCCTACTCAAATGAGTAGGCGGAAATAAATGCACACAAGCACACACTCTTCTTAATTGAAGAAAGCGATAAATAAAGCGTCAAAATTATCTCCTACACGCACACACTCTACATAATTGAGAAAGTGATAAAATTGCGAGTCCCGGCTCAAATGAGTGGGTGGGAGTAAATTTATCTCATACACGCACGCACTCTACTTGAAAGTAAAACACACACACGCACTCTACAGAAAAGAAAACACACGCACCCACACAAAGTTTTCCTACTCAAGTGAGTAGGAAGAAAATGAAAGCAGTAAAAAGACAAGTCCTACTGAAACGAGTGGGCAGGAAATGAAAACAGAGCGCCATTTAACTCTTAACGAGTAGGCGGAAATAAATGCATACGCACACGCACACTCTACAGAAGTTGAAATAAAGCAATAAAACCTAACTCATACACTCACACACACTTGCAAAAATAAGAAAAACAAAGTTGCTGAAAAATTAAAACGACTGCATTTCTACCGCTAGAATGCGGTAGAAATGCATAAAAAGTGAAAATAAAAATTATCCGAGCGAAATTGTTTTGCAAATAAACGCAAAATGAAAGTACTCGAAAAATTAATACAACTGCATTTCTACCGCTAGAATGCGGTAGAAATGCATAAAAGATGAAATAAAAATTAAAGGGACTAAAAGTTTTACAAATAAAAAGCTAAAATGAAGTGAGTGAAAAATTATAACGACTACATTTTTATTCATAAGTTTTTTTAAAACCTCCAAAAAAGTGAGAATAAAACTAAAAAGGAACGAGAAGTTCTACATTCCTAAGAGCCTAAGTTAAAGAAAATAAAAACGAACACTTTTAGGGGAGTTTTTATAAAACCTATATGAATGAAAATGATAAAGAAGAAAAAGCTAAAGCTAAAAAGTGCGGAAAATGAAAACTAAACGGACGGCACAACGGCTAGAAATGCCGATAAATCCTAAATCTAACTAAGTTATCAAAGCTATAAAATTGAAAACATAAAAAAGAAACACAAAAAGATGAACGAAAAATTGCTTAAGTAGGCGCATTCAAATGGATTTTTCATACTAAGAAAGAGAGAAAATTTCAAATTTTATTAAAGCAAACACCCTAATACAAACTAAGAGAGAGAGAGGGGGGAGAAATTCTCCTTACATAAGCATGAAATCCAAATGGGCAGCACCTCCCCTAAGCAAAGTGGTCAAAAAAGTGGACAAAATAAGCTTCCTGGAAGCTCTTATTTATAGGCAAATTTTCGGGTTGGTCACGCCCGTGACTAGGGCATGACAGGGGGGCGTGTCGACACTATTCATGAGCTGATCGGGTGACTTGACTGGAAAGTTGACTTCGGCTAAAAACGTGGCGGTCACGCCCTAGGTCACGGGCGTGACATGTGTTAGTCACGGGCGTGACTGGGGCGTGTCGGGGAGGTCGATCTGGGCGTGGTCCGGCCGCAAAGTCGCGCGCGTCACGTCGGGCCAGGTGGCGAAGTCACGCCCGTGTCACACCTTGACACGGGCGTGTCTTGGTGCGTGTCGAGCTTGGTTTGATCATCGCCGATCGTCGAGCTGGCAACCTGTGGTCTGCGATCGTCGAGGGCGTGACACGGGCGTGTCGGTCATGTGACACGGGCGTGTCAGTCAACATTTTGATTTTTTCTGGAATTTTTCTGGAATTTTTCTAGAATAAAAATAAAGCTAAGTTAGAAATAATATTTACAAAAATAAGCAATTTATTGAATAAAACTAATAAAAAAGACAAAAAATAAACAAAATTGACTTAAATAAAATACGAAAATATAGGTATATTTACAACTCATCAAGGAACACCAGGTGTCCAATTTGAGTAGGACATTTTAGTAAGCACTGCTCTTATCCCAAATACATGTTCCATGTCATACTTGGAACATTTCATGCCTAGTTCCCATCATATTTACAGGAACCTAGACTCTCTTGCGAAAAATAACTACCCTACCTTAGGAACCCAATATGTATTGGGTTCTAGGTTCTTGTCAGCATAAAATATTGAATGCCTTCCTACAGGAATTTTGTCAGGAAGGCTAGCTCTGCCCAGAGGAAGTGGACATACCCTTGCCCTTGGCACAGAGGGATTGTGCCAACAATCTATGGCAAAGTGACCCACCTTGCCACAACACAAACAATCATGAATGTTGTATCGCCATTTCTGACCTGATCTACTAATTGAGGTGGTCGTATCTTGGGTCTAAACGGGACCAGGGAGGTTCTGCTCACAAATTTGCCCTTTCCACCGAGACACGAGGGAGGGTGGATAGAGAGCATGTGGTGAGTGTCATGAGGCCTGGGAGGTGGTGCCTTCCTTTCAGTCAACACACATCCAGGGGACCAATGGATACTTACTACATGTTTCCCAACCCCCCTTTCCTGTGTCTTGGGGTGGTAAGAGATGCAGTGAGAGCTGGTTCCTGCAGATTCATGATGAGTTGGGGCTGAGGCTGAGAATACAAAGGGTTAAGGATGAGCCTTGGGTATTCTCTCATGGGTAGCCATGACAGCTCTTGCACTGTGGGTATTTTCACCTGAGGGCCGATCACTCTTGTAGTGACCAAGGTTATTCCTATGGTCACACCTGAAAGCATGATGTGTTCCCTTCTTACTCGGGGTGGGGGGTCTGAACACAGTTTCCCCATTTCTCCAAGAATTAATGATTTGGGAGATCCACCCATTTTCTGCTTTTCTTTTGATATCATCTATCTTGGAAAAGTTAGAAACTATCCTCTTCTCAGTCTCTAGACGACTCTCTAGATCCGAGATCTTTGAGTCCTTTACCTTGATGGATTCCAATTGGAGATTCATTAAGGTCCTTAGCTGAGCAATCTCCTTAGCTTGTTCATCAACAAGTAAGTTGCTCTTCTGAAGGGCACTCTCAAGGGAATCAAAATTTTCAATCTTTTGATTGAAGCTATCCATATCCCTTGCATCACTGGAAAGACAACCCTCTGAACTATTCCTGTCTTTATGAATTTCAAGAGGAGAGGAGCATGATGAAGAGGTTACCTGCTCCTGACTTTACTGTTAAGAGTTAGCGTTCAGATTGGCAGTGACTGTTGTGTTAGCTTCATCAGAACTGCCTTCCTCAACTTCTTCTTCAGTCTCGGACATGGACACAGGAGCCCTGATACTGAGATATTGGTCATGACCTTCATCTTCAGAAATGTGGGCCCCCATGTATGCTTCATCCTCTTGCTGGAAAATGGTTTGAGCTGTCTCTGATCCCTCCATGAGGTCTGAGATGGTGTGCCACATTGACTTTGCATTCTTACACTTGTCCAATCTAGAGCGAGATTGTCCAGACTAGACATTAGTAATGATCTGACGAATCACTTTGTCTAGGTTGAATAGTGAGAGTTCGGTCTTAGACATCTCTTAGGGACTTTTGGGGATTTGGAGATCCTTTCAAGAGCCGGAAGCCTTCATGGTAATGAAGGGACCATCTTCCAAGATGATTGATGCTCGAGGGTCAATGGCCTCTAGATGAAACGACACTCTCATCTTCTAGATAAGATAATACTCCTTTGTGCATGCCGAGAGTCTTAGGGGATAGACCTCAGAATACAACTCCATGCTTGAATCTGATCTTCTTGTTGACACTAGAGACAGGATTCTACTCAAGGTGTTAACCTTTTTGATGAGTAACCTCCCTCTGATACCACTTGAAAGTCAATCTAGTGTCAACTACCTTCACCTATGGGGGGGATAGGTGATATGCAGTCTTTTTGCGGAATTAAAAATAAACCTGCACAAGAAAACAAAACACGCACAACACAGAAACACACAGGCAGTTATAGTGGTTCCCCGATTTGGGTACGTCCACTCTCCCCCTTCGACCTATCTCCGTACAAGGGATGACTTGGTCACTTCACCAACAGGATTGAAATCCAATCCTCAAACTATGGAAGAAACCCTTCCACCAGAAGGAGTCACTACTCCTCCACCACGGGTTGCACCCAACCCTTATAATGAGGAACTAAAGTTCCGTTACACCAAAAGTAAAAATAGAATGTACAAAATACAAACTACGTTTGGAGCGCTAGGTGTCCCTATTCGTTCGATGAAGCGTTCTTGAAGAAGACGAAGAGTACACGACCTAAACACTCTTTTGGAGAGGATCTCCCCGAGATCGGCGGCTGTATGGATTGCGACGGCGATGATTTGTAGATCCACACTTATTTACAAAGCTAGCAAGGTCTACCAACGATCTTATTTGGATCGATCATCTCAATCGATTCGGAAGGGGAAGGTATTCCCGTTCAACAAACCAAGAGACAAAGGATCTCAAGAAATTGATCGATCGTCTCAATCGATTCGGAAGGGGAAGGTATTCCCTTTCAACAAACCAAGAGACAAAGGATCTCAAGAAAGAAACGTGAGACGTGTTACATGGCTAAGTTTCTGTCGCCGGGAGATCAAGAAGAATCCAAGACCAACGGCGGTGATAACCTCTCGAGCGGCGACGGTGGCGGAAGAGATTCTGCGATTAGCTAGGTCACGCGAGGCGGCCGACTTTTTCGTTTTCTTCGCTACTTCTTACGTTCAAAATAGGAGAGTATTTATACTGTAGAATACTCCTTATGACAGTTGTGGGCCCCACAAGACGAAACCCTAATTTCGGTTCAAACAACGCCTGAGTACATGGTCCGGTCCAGCGAGTCGACGGAAAATGCCTAAGGCAAATTCGGCGGGAATCATTGGTGATTCTCGACGAATCGGCGAGAATCACTTCTGATTCCCATCGAATTCTCCTTGGAAGAATTCTAGCTGAAAAGCAAGCCATCCAGAGAGAATCGGCGAGAATCACAATCCATCCTCGACGAATCGGCGAGAATGCAAAGTCATTCTCGGCGATTCGGCGAGAATCACTTAGTGATTCTCGTCGATTCTGCCTTAGCTGAATTCTAGACGGCATTGAGACAGCCGGATGCATTCGGCGAGAGTAGGCTAGTGATTCTCGACGATTCGTCGAGAACCACTAGTGATTCCCGTCGAATCGGCGAGAATCACTTAGTGATTCTCATCGAATTTTCCTTAGACGATTTTTCGTCTATCTTCCCGTGAGCTGGTCTTTGACCCATCCTTGCTCCTTGTCTGCTCTTGATCTATCTAAGCCCTGTACTTGAACATAAGTACACTCCAATAGAGAGAGTGCACGTAAGACAACACACTGATCTGCTCAACGAGGGATTACGTACATACCAGTGTATATTGACCTACTGCATTCTGACATTGGTGTGTACTTAGCGTGGAATAACTGCAAGCACAACTTGAAGACAAATGATCAAATACACTGTGAATTCATCTTAGCTTGACAGGGGCTTCCTCAAATCTAGGTAATTGTGGATACAATACCCAACAGAGACCATAAGGCATCATGATGATCTCTTATAGCCCATACCTTGAGCTAAATGCCTTTTTTTAATATCCTCATATAGTATCCTCAGCTGGTAATACCCCGAGCGCAGATCCAACATGGAAAACAAGTGCGCTCCTACCAGTTGATCGAATAACTCATCTATTCGGGGTAGTGTGTAGGTCTTCCGCACAATTAAACAGTTGAGTTCATGATAATCTATACATAACCGTAGCATTTTGTCCTTCTACTTAACGAATTGAATAGGGGCTCCCCAAGGTGCTGAACTGTTTAGAACAAACACAGACTCTACTCATTCCTGCAACTGAACTCTAAACTCAGTGAGTTCCTTTGGGGCCATACGATAAGGGGTCCTGGAGATGGGCTTGGCACCTAGTACTAACAAAACATTGAAGTCCACTTCTCGATGCGGGGGTAATCTTGGTAGCTTCTCTGGAAATACCTTAGGGAAATCTCGTACCACTCCCACGTCTTTCATTTATATTATCATCTCTTTCAACTCGAAACTAATAATATATATATATCCCCCTTCATGTGGGCTTGAAAGATGACTTCATAGTCTTTATGTCTTAAGAAAATTATTTCTATGCACAATCAATTCTGGCGCAGTGCCAATCCAACCATGCCATGCCTGGAATGAGGTCGAATGCTTACATTCTCAATACTGTGGCAGGGGTTTCATATGTTTTTCCTCCAAGAAGTATATCTAATTCGCACTTGGCGATTGCAGTCATCTCAGAGCCATTTTGGAGGCGTACTCTTCGAGTAATACCGGTAAAGTATTGCACTCCTTCTAGTCCTTTAACGTAGTCTGCCGATACAAACGAGTGTATGATACTGGTATTGAATAGATTATAGGCCGGTATCCCACCAACCATCATGGTGCCTAGGAATCAAATCCAAGGATTCAAACTAGAATCCCAAAATATCCTAGGCAATTGAAAGGGAATGCTTATAACATATTAATCAAGTGACGACATACCTGCAATCACCTCCTGAGGATTCTTCTCTTGTTCCATGTCCAACGCGAACACCTGATCCCGAGCAGGCCCGGGGTTTCTTCCTCATAGTTCTCGTCCTCGACCATATACCTACCCCCATCCTCGTGTAGCTATTGGAGGGAGAGCAGGAGGAGAATTCAAACGCACATGAGGGAAGTGACGTCGGATGTGGCCCGATTGGTTGAATTGGAAGCAGACTCGCTCATACTTATCCCTCGGCTGTAGAAACATTTGTTATAGTGGAGGTAAGGCTGTGAGGCCGGATGCTCCATTCTAAATTTCTAATAGAAACGACCTCCGACTCTATTATTACCTCTTCCCCGGTTGTCCTACCTACTTCTATAACTATGATTGGCCTCCATCACACCCTCAGCGGGTCTCTAATTACTCCCCCAAATGATCTGCCTCCGGCCTTTCTGCCATATTGATGATCTCAGCTAAACTCGAGTTTTATATAAATAAAAGGGCTTGTCTAAGGGGATCCTGCAAGCCTTTTTAGAACTGTTTAGCGTAACCTCGGTCATCCCACTCATAGGAGTCAGCAAACCTTGCCAAATGCTGAAACTTCCTCTAGTATTCTGTAACCTACTTCGATCCCTATTTTAGCTGCTGAAATCTCTCTTCAAGTTCTACCTGTTCGGCCGAGGGGATGAAGTGCTCTAAGAATTCCCTAGAGAACTCACTCCAACTAATATCTGTGTATGCTCAACCTTGGAAGATGGAACGCATGAGGGACTTCCCCCACCACTTGGAGTGCAGTTCCAGGACAGAAACTGTTAATGTCACATCCAAGCTGGCTGGACAACGGATTCTTGGTAACAGCTCCTGCACTGTGCTGAGCCATTCTTCCGTATGGATGACATACTCTGTCCCATGTTCAATAGGAGGGGAGAGAGCTCGAAAAGTGCTCAACCACCTCGATCCCGGAGCTTGTTGCTGCACTGGGGCCTGTTGAGACCTAAAGGCTTCCAGAATGGCTGTGAGCGTCTGTCCTAACTCTCATTGCTAGAATTGAGTGGGTATAGAATGGGCAGGGGTGCCCCCCACTTGCTCTATATGCACTGGGATCTACACATATGGTACAAACCTAGGGTCTGGTTGGCTAATCATAAGGTCAAAATTTGACATACTAAGTTTGAATTACATATAAGCACACCACTAATTCCGTTAAGTCAATTTGTCCCTAAACTGACTATTAAACGGTTGTGGCCCCATTGTTCAATGAATTCTTTAGTTCAGGATCGTAACAAGCTGATACCATTTGTAAGAACCCCCAAAACACAATACATGGGATGAGGGGAGTCTTATGCCCCGAACAGCCGCCTTGCGGTAGCGTTAGCACATGGGCTAACCAGTACTATAAGACGCCTATCCTGCCGGCTAAACATATCATTCATGCCAACCCAACATAAGGAAAATAAAATAGAAGTCAAAATAGCATACAAGTATATAAGTCCAAAACAAATACATCAAATCAGAGAAGCAACAAGGCTTCTACAATATCAGAGTACATGCCAAAAGGCTACATAATGAGTCTCTAAAAACTCACATCAGTCACTGACAGTAGCGATGGTATCATAATTTCACGCCCTGTCGTCCTGGCCTTGCGGCCCTACTACATAACCAGCTGCTACTCTGTCTGCGAGTTTTCCTCCTAAAAAAGAAGACGTAGCAACCGTTAGTCATAAAGACTAAGTGGATATCACATGTGCTCCACCAGCAACTCCTCAGCACCGAGCGGATAGAAGGACATGGTACAATATATATGAAAATGTAGTAGTACAAATAGGTGGTATCGGATCAATCAACATCAGAGTATATCAGTAATTACAGCAAATGAGTATATAAATCTGCTTTAACGGTTCTACCATCAATAGCAGTATACAGTATAAGTCTACGACAGGAAAAAACTTAAATTATATGAATGTCCATACAGACATATAAGTTAAGTATCGGTCTAACAGTAAAGTAACTCATCGTATAAGAGTGCACATACAAACTTATACGATGAGGATCTTGTGTATGTAATGATATGAATGCAATGCAATGACTAACCCATGATCATGCTCATGCAACTGCTATGCCGACACATACCTGTAGTTCCCACTTTTCGAGCATGTAGCTAACCTCTCAGGAGCCATCTATCGTGGGCAGACAGTGACTGTAGAGCAGGCTTCTCCACTACTAGGTGGGCATCTACACTACAAAGCCTAGGCCTCCGTATGCCGCAATGCTAAGAACACAACAATGGAGCTCATATGTGTAATATGGCTTAGAGGTGTCTCGGGTAGATGTGCACCAAGAACATAGCCAAAACTGGTCTATCATCATGGCATAGAAGGTTCCTCTGTGAACACATCACCAAAGGATGAAGGCAAACCATCCACTAGCATGAAGGCTTCCTTGGAAAGTAAACACCGAGGACCAAGGCCCAACCGTGCAAGTCTATCTATCAACACCCATCGGTGTGATAACTGATGAGCTCATAGACATACCACACTATCCTTAACCCAGGATTATGATACCGCATGTCACCTCACACTGCATACATTTCACTTACAGGTCTCCATAATGAGTCCTTTATAATGTTTCACATCTCGTGCTCAACAACACGCATGGCTCCACACCGAGTCCCTTATAATAATTCACAACCCGTGCTCAATAGCATGAAAGGGCTACATACCGAGCCCCTTTTTAATTTGTCGTTTCTGTGTAGCACACCCACGCATTTCCAAGCCTTCCATCTAACCATTCCCCACTAGGGTTAATTGTTTACTCGGGTGGCGAGCCACCTTATGCAATTTACCAAACTCACAATGCTACCAGGTGGGAGTCGCGGCTCCAAGCAGTGGACCACTTTAAACCGTCCTTTTTCAACACATTCAACTGCCATGCATCAACCTCTTCCAATTTCTTTAAGGATCAGGCATCCACCAACCATTATGCTTCAATCACGGTGATCTCATAAGCATAAGATAGTTCACCCCTTTCATTAGCATGCATACACTGTTTACTCGCTCAATTACCAAGCGTCACATCTTCTTCCAAACACATTCCATTTCACTAATTACGATTATGCCCAATTATGTTTTCCAACCATTTATTTATCTCATTCACATAGGGCCAAACTTACTAAAAACCCAACATCTATTCTTACCATTTCTTTACCAATACCAAGCCCAATAATATACTAACCCGAGAGTATTAAATACAAGGACTTGACTTTACAACCACTTCGAATGAACATTCGCAAGTCTATAGGAATCAGATGAAGCCGTGTAACCATCCATTGGAAAGGTATTTCTATAGGAATCAGATCTGGTCGTGTCATGCCCGAAAATAGACTCGGAGTTTGATGCGTGCAAAAAGCATATTTTTGCATGTATCCGAACGCGAAACGAACGACATCGGTTCGTCTTCTTCCTCTTGTCACTTGATCAACACTAATTCCAAAATTTCCTCCTCCATTATTTACCCTCATAAGGCCACTTCTCTTCACGAAACCAT
Organism: Platanthera zijinensis; assembly: GCA_039513925.1. NCBI lineage: Eukaryota > Viridiplantae > Streptophyta > Magnoliopsida > Asparagales > Orchidaceae > Platanthera > Platanthera zijinensis. The sequence goes on from CM077082.1 coordinate 84,852,024, forward strand.
TCCCCACCATCACATAGAAGGAGGGAGAGGTTGAAGATGTCTAATCTTTAGGACACAAGTCCTAACATGGACTCTTCCAAGAAAATCTTCTTCTAGCAAATCAAGACTACTTTGAGTCGATATCTCTCCAAGGAATAACTACAGATCTAGCACCAAGGGAGAGGGTAGGAAGATCACCTTATCTCCGACATTTCCACCATTTTCGGCTAAGGATCTTGTCACCCTTCTTTGCGGCATCCTCTCCTTCGTTGGTGTTAATGTTCACGGGAAGAAAAGGGAAGTCGGCCTTCCGAAGTACGAACTTCGGCGATCACTTCCTCTCTGATGGTTTCGCACATGTGACATCTCAATAGAACGAAGCGATAGAGACGGCTATGGTTCAGTTTCCTCATTTTTTTAATAACGTATTAGGGTTATGTCACTTTTCCATGTATCAATTTCTTATTGGATCGCCCAAATTAAGTCTCATTTGAAATGACCGGTCAAAGGAATCATCTAGCACGAATCCCGAAGCCCATTTCAGCACGCCTGTACAGGACTGTGGATTCTGCCTACGCCGAAAAATGTACAAGTCAAATTCGGCGAGTATCAGGCTTCATGCTCGACGAATCGATAGATATAGCTGGGTATACTCGACAAATTCTCCTCTAGTCTCGCCGAATCGACGAAGTGATAATCAACAAATTCATCAAATATCTTTAGTGATATTCGACGAATTTCGTTAACCGAATTCCCTAAGTTTTCTCCCGCCGAATCATTCTCCGCCATACTCGACTAATTCTCCTCTAGTCTCGCTGAATTGGCGAAGTGATAATCGATGAATTCGTCGAATATCTTTAGTGATATTCGATGAAATCCCTTAACCGAATTCCCTATGATTTCACCCGTCGAATCCTTCTCTGCCATACTCGACGAATTCGTCTGATATCACTGCCGATATCCGACGAATTTTACTTCGTCAATATCTCAAGTTCTGGCGTTGAGTGCATCGAGTATTAGCCAGCAATACTCGATGAATAATCATCACACTCAACGAATTCATTAGACATCATCAGCGATATCCGATGAATTTCACTTAACTATTTTTCCACTTCTAGTGTCGAGTACACCGAGTATCACCAAGCGATACTCGACGAATTAATCGGATATCCTCAGCGATATCCGACGACTTTCCCTTGGTTCATTTATCTATGGTCCATTCCCCCATTATCAATTGAGTGTCACCTACCAGTCCATGTCTAAGATCACATTGAAGTCCTCCAAGTCTAACACCTTCAAATTAACAAAAGCTAGGAAATCACCTAAAAGGATCGGACAGCTCTGGATACTTGGTCTGACACCACCGAAACACCGGAAGGAAACTTGATGCAAAACGAATCGCCAACAAGATCGAGATTCAGATGATGACGCTCTACAAAATTCCTAGCCACGAACGAGTGGGTAGCACCAGAATCGAAAAGAACGTGCGCCCAACTATTCTTTACCTTAAACTTCCCTATAAAATCACATACGTAACTAGACGAACACTCATCAAAACTAAAGCTAAAAGCTAAGAACTAGATTAAAATCTAACCTGAGATCACTTGGGTAGGTGTCTACGCTTCTTCCAAAGTCACAACATTCAGCTTGCCCTTATTTTTATCCCAAAGTTGCGGCGGCAGCAATGCTTGAAGTGGTACTAGCTACAGCGGGGGCTGAGACTGTGGGTACTTCGACTTAAAATTCCCTTTCTGTATGCGCTAGAAATAGGCCTTATCCATACTCCAACTTTTGGCCAAATCAAGCAAATTTTTCTTACACGAAACACAAAGAAAATCCCCTTTAGGAGCGCTCTGAATTGAATGCACTCTGTTCTGCTTCCGAGCTCCCAACCTCTTGAAACACTTATTGAACTGATGGCCTGACCGGCCACAAAAACTACATACCTCCTTGCTTCTTTTCTTCGAAGAAGGACAAGAATCCCGGGAGTTCTTATCATATTGGATGTCCTCTTGTCTTTCAAAATTTGCATGCATCGATTCTTAGCATTATCGATAACTTCGACTTTAAGAGTAGCTTCCACCGCCTCAGCATAGTTCTCAGATTCATAAGCACTAGCTGGCTATTGGATGTCATTCCTAAGACTACCCAGAAATCGCTTGACTCTACTAGCTTTAGAGGCAACTAAAACCGGGAAAAATCAGCTCAACTTGCTGAACTGTACCTCATACTCACTGACCGTGAGTTGTCTCTGTTTTAGATGCATAAAGTTGTTAATCAAATGGTATTGCTCGACCGACGGCAGAAACTTCTTAAGCAAAAACTCCTTAAACGATCCCATCAAAGATCCATCATTGAGGTTTCCTTTTTCTCTTAACCACCAGCTCTTTGCAAGACCCTTAAGCTGGTAAGCGGCGACCATCACTCTCTGGACGTAGAAATTCTTGAATATGAGAACATCTCCTCGATTGTAATAATCCAATCGTCCAAAGCCATAAAATCAGCTCTAGCGTCATTGGTAGGAGGTCCTAGTCGTTGAAAATGAGAGATAAAATTCATCTCTGATTTCAGCTTAACTGGTGGCACCAAAGTAGCATGAGGAATGAGAACGGCTTGAGCCACAACAGGGTCCTGCACTCTCGGCTACTGCCCAGAAACGATAGTCAACAGTGCCTGGATCTATGATTGTATCTCCACCATCTTCCTTGACAGAGCCTCATTGCTCTGCTGCAGTCCCTCAATCATAGCCTCACTCCGCGCACTAGAAGACTTTCCCTCAGACTAGGGTGTCGACCTCCTCACAACACGCTTAAGCGGCATCATAAAAATATAACAAACAACCAATAAACCTAGCTTAACCGCTATAACTACACAACTTAGTTAAGACCATACATGTATAGATACTTTCTCATGCTGTTAACTTGATCTGGGATTTCCATTAGTAATGTCATGCTTATCTTAGGATGATATACCATCATCCTATTGACTCCTGTACAAAAACCATGAATGAATTCTTATTCTTTTATCCTTAAAAGCATGTGTGTACGTATGTCATCATGTATATCTTATCTTGGCACGTGTGCTAATGCAATGTTATGTCATGCATATTATGCTATGCAATTAAATTAATGACTTAATGCATGTTATGAGCGGTGTACACATGAAATATTATCCATCCCATACTACATAATATCACATGTAACAAAAAGAAAAAATCTAAAGTGCATTCATGTGATGATTGTTATGCATCCCATACTACATAACGGTCATATGTTGCTTTCTATGAGGATCCATATACAAACACATATTATGCATCCCATACTACATAATATGCCCCGTTTACTTCTTGTCACTCTTATGAGTGTAGTGTTCATGTGTAACGACCCCATCCGTTACATGACGTATAGTAGAAGGTCCGGCCGGGGCCCCACACTATATGCCACAAACAGACGGTGAGGTCACAGGATAATACCAAACCATACACGCATCCTAACTCAGAGCATGCTAGCGGAAGCTTTAAGTTGTAAATTTGAACTCTAACCAGGAATGTCCAATATATATAAACCACAGTTATATATACAACCACGGAATGTACAACAAAGGTTTGGCCTTAAGGCCTTACAGTTCCTTTTTCCATACAACAATGGATTACAAACCTCGGCGCGCAGGCCGGCCATATATGAGGAAAAGCAAAACAAACAAAACCATTTGCTCAGCCTTCAAGGGCTAGCCGCAGCAGTAGCAGCAACAGCAGTAGGGCTTCAGCCCTTCATTTATCACTTGGCTCTCCAGCACCTGCATAGGGACAAACCACCCAAACGGTGGCAAACATGGCAACGGTCAGCATTCAGCTGACCCAATTATAACAATCCTACCCCTTTCTCGGGGCAGTAGCATTCTTTCCCTGCACAGCATGGTATCAACAATAGCAACTATGTGCGCGCAGGCACATTCAAGCCATCACAACCGTCGGCCACACGGCCCGACAGTCCGTGCACTCAGGGCACATTCTTGGTGTACCGGAATACCAGGGTCAACACCACCGTCTACACGGTATTTGAGCATTCTAGTCTTTTCGGCGCGCGGGCCTAAGACTCTCATTAGGCGCTCCAACAAAACCCATAACCAGGCTTCCAAGTCGGACGGACCTAACGCAGGTACAGATCAGCCACCCCGCGTTGCTCAAGTCGCCGTGCCACCTCGAATACGGAAGTATCCATGGCAATTTATAGGCGCGGGTCGGTTTCACCTTTCCTGTTCGGCAATCTGCCTTTCATCGAGTTGCAGCCCAACGGCTCAACCGCACATAAAGTGGCAACGCACTGCCACAAGAGTTGCATCCAACCCTCTTCTTTTCCTGGACTTCATCCAGTACTTCCTACTGCACCAAGCAACAGGTAGGCACAAGGCAACACAAGCCATAATAACGGAGCCTTCTCCGATATGCAAACAAGCATCACCAATCCAGACCAACATGTCCAGATGGGCTTTACACAGCATGCCTAGATTCGTACTCCAATTCCGGACTCTAACAAGGGGGACTTCACATATCTACCCCAAGGGACATTACAACCCACCGCACACTCGCGGGGAAGGGTTTTCCCTATGCAATACAGAAAAGAAGGACTTCACATGTCCAAGAAGGGAGATCGTTACTCTTGTCGATCTCTTGGGAGCCATCAAAAACTAGTCGGTGAGAAAGAACTGCAGCAGCTTTGCCTTCACAACGCTGGCCTCGGATCACGAATCGGACCACGGGAGGTCCACCGGTGGCTTGATCTCCTCCTCCTTCTTCCTCCTCTCTCTTTTTCTCTTCCTTAGCTAAGTGAAGAATGACTCAAGCCTTTGCTGACTTAAACCATCCAGGAATCATCTGAGCCTTTGGATCCAAAGAGAGAAAATAAACGGCCACGATTTTCCCCAAAACCCATTTTTTTGGCTGACACGGCCTGTGACACGCCCGTGTCACAGGCCGTGTACCCTTAAGCGGCACACGCGGTATTCGTACCGACTGAACTTTACCAGAACACGGGAATCGACACGCCCGTGTCGAACCTGACACGCCTGTGTCAGTCATGAGACACGCTCGTGTCACCCCTGCCTCACCGAGCTACAAGCAGTACACGGGTAGGCACACGGCAACGGACATGCCCGTGTCAAATCTGACACGGCCGTGTTCAAGGCTTGGTTCCAGGCCGTGTAATCTTCTGACTCAAATCGCCTATTATTTAAGTGACACGCCCTAGGACACGCCCGTGTCCCAGGCCGTGTACCCCCGACACGCCCTGGGACACGCCCGTGTCCCAGGCCGTGTAAAACAACCTGCACCTCAAATCCATTTTTTGAGATTTTTGGGGTGTTACAATCCTCCCCCCCCCCCCTTAACAAAATTTCGTCCCGAAATTTGCACGGTAAGGAAACAAGGAAAAACAATGCTATAACTTGATAACTCTGTTATAACAAAAGGTACACGGTCTACAGTTTATACAAACAACTCGGGAAATTCAGCTCGCATGGTCTGCTCTCGCTCCCATGTTAGCTCTTCACGGCCACAATTGTCCCATCGGACTTTGACCATCCCGATCACTTTGTTCCGCAAATGTTTCTCGGCTCGATCCTCGATCCGAATGGGTCGAACCCTCGTCGTTAGCCCATACTCGACCGGTACCCGATCATTCTCCACTACTTGAGCTGGATCCTTAACAGCCTTACGAAGTACTGAGATGTGAAATACATCATGTAATCCACCCAAGTCTGCTGAAAGTGCTAGTCGATAAGCAGCTTCCCCAACTCGCTCCACCACCTCAAATGGACCAAGATACCTCGGACTTAGCTTTTTCAAACGCCGAATCCTGGACACGCATTTGAAGGGTTTGATCTTCAAATATACCCAATCACCCACCGCGAACTCCACGTTCCGATGTTTGGCATTGTAGTACTTTGCTTGACGATCTTGGGCTATCAATAGCCTCTCCCGAATAGAGCGTATAAGCGAGGTAGCTTCTTCTACTCCCTTTTTCCCACTCAGCTTAGATTCGCCTGCTTCTGCCCAAGCTAACGGTGTACGGCATTTACGACCACACAACGCCTCAAATGGTGTCATACCGATGCTCGCTTGGTAGCTATTATTATAGGCAAATTCGACAAGAAATATATAATCTTCCCATCTCTTACCAAAGTCTAGGGCGCACATGCGGAGCATGTCCTCCATCGTCCTGTTGGTTCGTTCAGTCTGGCCATCCGTTTGGGGATGAAAGGCCGTACTAAACGCTAACTTTGTACCCAACATGTGATGAACTAGCCGCCAATCATTCGATGTGAACCGCCCATCACGGTCTCTGACGATGCTCTGAGGAACACCGTGCAGTCGAACAACCTGCTCCACATAAAGCTTGGCCAAGGTTTCCACTGAATCGTCTCTTCTGTTTGGAAGGAAGTGCGCCACTTTTGTCAACTGGTCCACAATCACCCAGATTGAATCATGACCGCGTTGAGATCTCGGCAACCCGTGCATGAAATCCATCGAAATGTCATCGAACTTCCACTCCGGAATGGGTAACGACTTCAGGAAACCGCCAAGCTTCTAGCATTCCGCTTTCACCAACGCACAAGTATGGCATTCCGCCACATAACGTGCTACATCTTTCTTTAGTCCGGGCGACCAGAACAGCTTTTTCAGATCTCTGTATATCTTTGTGCTCCCTGCGTGAACTGAGTACTTTGCAAAGTGAGCTTCGTACATCAACTCTTCCCTCAATTTACCCACACTCGGGACGCACACTCGACCATTTCTTCGTAACAAACCGTTATCCCAAGAGAATTGGTCATCCGGCCCATCTTTAGCATAGCGCTGGAGACTTTCATCCAACTTCGTTGGTTGCCGAACTCTGTCCGTAAGGTCATATTGAACCTCCGTCCAGTTCAAGCATGCATCAGTCGACGAACCCTTGTCAACACAAGATATCTCCAATGCTTCCAATTCCTGGATTAAACGCTGATCATGCCTCTGCAACCAGCTTGCCCGTACCGGAGCCTTCCGACTTAAAGCATCAGCGACCACATTTCCCTTCCCGGGAGTATAGTGAATCTCGAAGGTGTAGTCCCCAAGGAACTCCATCCATCTTCGTTGTCGCATATTCAGATCCTTCTGATCCAACAAGTACTTTAGGCTTTTGTGATCTGTATAGATATCCACTTTCACGCCATAAAGGTAGTGCACCCACAACTTGAGCGCAAAGATTACCGCCGCCTACTCCAAATCATGGACGGGGTAACTACAAACGCTCAAGCAAAAAATAAAACCTAACACTTTATAAGATCTATCTACCTCTAGAGGGGGGGGGGTGAATAGAGTAAGTTCAAATAGATTGATGTATTTAAAACTTTTGATTTACTTAGTGTAGAAAGTGAGTTATGCAATGGTTAAATATATGATAAAGCAAACAGCACACAGCACACAGCAAGAAGTAAACATAAACCACAGAAGACACAAGGAAATTATAGTGGTTCCCCAAACTTGGGTAGTCCACTCTTCTATCACCCTTTGATCGGAATCCACTGCAGGATGATTGATCAGGTGTCCTGGGCACCACCAGATTTTTTGATAAGGTGTCTTGCCACCACTGATTTTGACAAGGTCTCAGCTAACCAAAAGGGTAACTTTTGAAGGGAGTTAAAACCCTGTAGAGATGGAATAAGGTAAAGAAAGGATGAGTATGCTTCTCTGTCCACTATCAAAGAGAAGCTTGTGGATTTTGATGATGTCAAAGCTCCCCCTGAGATGTAGATGAGTTCAGGTAGAAGAAGCTTTGCACAAGGGTGACAGGCTCTTCACTGCTTGTCCTTCTTCAGCAATAGATAACTCAGACACTGAGTGTTTGATGTCTGAAGGTAGAAGGCAGTCTGTAGAAGAGTTGATTGCAGAGCAGAAGAGAATCAGAAAGAATTGATGATGATCTTTTTCTAAGTGATGTTCTTCTCTTTGAATTCTCTGCAGCAGATTCTGTGAGAGAGAGAAGATGAAGAATGTTCTTTTGTAACAAATCTGAATAACTGTGTATATCTCTCTCCAAAAATCTCTAAGTAATAGAATTACTACTGTCTGATAGATAGCCGTTGGCAGGGCATTCAATGCATTCCTTAACTGTCCATGCCTTGGAAGGAAGTGCCTTAATTGATTTCCAAAGAAAATTCCTTGAGATATGGACCAATTAAGTCTTGAAACGGCCAGGGGATCTCTTATAATAACTGCTTTGATGATCTTTAATTTGAATTTCAAATGACAACCGACGGGAGAATCCAAAATATTGAATTCATCATAAGTCGTCGATCTGAGCTCGACTATCCGTCGATCACAGAGTGATTAAGGATGCAGAGAGAATCATGCCAAAACGTCGAGCTGAAGTCGACGTTACGTCGAACTGAGGATGACGCTGCGTCGAGCTGCGATCGACTATGCGTCGAGCAGCGGTCGACTACGCGTCGAGCTGAGGACGACGATATGTCGAGCTGGGGTCGACTATCCGCAGAGCTGAGCAGAACTAAAATCTCAAATATCCTAAGTTCTAAACTCACACTCAATGACCTATGCTATACAATGAGGTCATGAATCCTTAGCATAGTTATCCTGACCCAAATATAAAAAGGGTGTTCCAACAATCTCCCCCTATTTGGATTAGGATTATTATTCACATGATTATAAGGAAATAAAATGCATACAGAAGATTAAAACACAGACAAAACCATAAACCACAGATAGAAGCAGGAGCAGATATATAAATATCAAAAGTGTTTATGGCAGTTGTAAAGAGGTGGAGCCATCTTACATTACTTCTTCTTTGGTTCTTCTTCAACGCTTTTCTTGAACTTGATTTCTCTCTGAGGATTGGCAGCATCTTTCCTGGATCTGTAATCCTCAGAAGTACCCAAGGAAGTTATGCTTTTTCCACTAGGAGGAACAGCAGCAGGATGCAACTGCATGTACCTATCAAATTCAAAGAATTTGCTGGAGTTGTATTTGTCCAATTCTTGTCTTCTCTGCTCAGACATAGTACTGATATTTTATGTGTCCAGTCCTCTTTCTTTATTCTTCTTAATCAGGTCTAGAGCAGCAAGCTCAGCCATTCTAGCTTTCCAAGCAATAGGGTTGTTGACTGGATCATCATAAGGGACAGGAGGTTCATATTTGTTGCTTTGATCTAAAGGAGGAGGTTTTTGCCTTACACCATCATTGAGCTTGAAGGGAAAAGGACCAGAGGTTGAAGCAATGGTCTTTCCTTCCCTTTGATATGGCTGGTGTCTAGCTTGACCTCTTGATTGGTTTCCTCTTGAAGATCCTCTTTGCTGATAACCTCTTGGTTGGATACCTCTTTGTCCTCTCCTGGATTGATATGTCTTGCCTTGGAAGGAGGATGAGGGAGGTTTGCTGACAGGGTTAGCACTGCCTCCTGCACCTGGAGAAGATGGAGGAGGAGGAGGAGGAAGAATAGATTTACAGGGGCCTTTGAAATACTTCTTCTTCTGTTTCATAGCCTTGAGTTGGTTCTTGGAATATTGCATCCAGGGCTCTGTAATCTCACAGTTGTGAAGAATGTGATAGGGAGTATCATGGTCAGTGGCCCTTTCCATTGGAACTCTCTTTAGAGCTTTGCTTCTAGCTTTTCTCTTTTTAGCAATGGTGGCAGATGAATCATCTAAGCTAGTGGCAAACTCATCAGAGGAGCTGCTTTGCACATGATCATAAGGATCATAAAAATCCTTCTTGAAGGCAATTCCTGAAACAGGACTAGAAGCAGCTGTCAGTGTAGATGATGTATCTAACACTGCAGGAAAAGAAATGGCTTCAGGTGCAACAGACATAGGAGCAGCTAAGTCACTGATAACTTCAGATATTACAGCCTCAACTGAACTGGCTGGATAGATCTTATTAGCAAGAGCATCAGCTACCACTGCATCAGAAACTTGAGAAACAATAGAACTGGCAGGAGCAACAGCTACCACTGCATCAGAAGTGTTGGGCAACTCATCAACAGTCATATTATCAACAGAATGATCAACAGAACTAGCATCAACATAAGAACAAGCAGGAACAGCAACATCACTATGATCAAGAGAATCATTTGCAGGAGCATCAGCTACCACTGCATCATCATCAAGGATCATTTCATAAAAAATAACAGTAGCAGCAGCAGAAAAGGGAACAATAGCCCTGGACAAATCTTCAGGAAGCAATAATCTGTATGGGCTGAAAGACCTTTGGAAAAAGCATGCTGGCACTGCCACTGTAAAGTCTTTAACTGAAGGCTGAACAAACTCTCTATCTGTAGGCTGAATTTCTGAAACTAACATCTCTTCTCTATCAAAAGGAGGCAGCTCTTCTTCTACAAAAATCTCCCCCTGCCTAGAATCAGTAAGAACTGACTCTAGGCCCCTAGAAGAAGGGCCAGCCACAAGAGGAGTAAGGGAGGAGAGTTTAGATGAGATGGAGTTCAAAGAGAGGATTATTGGAGCTAGGGAAGCATCCAATAGAGAAGAAAGCCTTGGAGCCAATAGCTCATAGAGCTTGTTGGCCAAGGGAAGCAAATCTACTTGCTCAAAGGGATGTTGAGCAGAGGTAGAGGGAGGAGAAATAGATGCAACATAAGATGATGTTGGGATAGATGAAATGGGGATGGTAGGTTCAATGATGGATGACATGATGAGGTCAGAAAATGATGGTGTCTCAGATATGTCATCAGGAGAACCATCCAAGAAAGAATCATCTGGATTGTTGATCTCAATATCCATTGGAGGGAAGAAGTGAAGAGGATGAAAATCTTCAGATGAGGTAATGGATGGAGGAATGGAAGAAGCAATTGTAGCAATTGATGATGTTGTTGGCATAGGGGATGAAAATTGAGATGTGGATGGAGAGAAGGTGGTTGGAAAGCTGAAGGAAGATGAAATGGTGATGGATGGCATGGCTTCTTCTACTAGATCAGAAGGCTGAGGTGAAGTGACCACAACAGTCCTTGTTTCTGTAGAAGTTTTCATAGCTGCAGCAGCTCTGGGATTGGTGATTTTCCTGTCCCATTTACCAATGAGGGCACAGGTCAGTCTCTTAGAAGCATTGATATGCTTAGAGGATGCCAGAAGCTGAGGGCAGATATGATGAAGCAGCAAACCCAACACTCTTCCAAAATGGACATAGGTCTTGTTGACCTTCTTCTTCACTAGATCGAACAGAATTTCTCCCCAATTCACGTGCTTTTTGTCCAGGAGAGCAGCCATGATGCAAAATTGATGCCTGGAAATGGCATCATGTGTTGTTCTCTTAGCACAGATAACCTTGCCTACCACATCAGCTAGAAGTCTGAATTCTATGGCAAGGTCTACTTTCAACAGTTTGGAGGCATTCTCAGAGGAATGACCCATCCTGTCTAACATTGCAGCGTATTCTTCATTGGACAGCTCCATACTGTCATTGCCATTCTCCAATTCAAATACCTCAGTAAATATAGCAGAGGTTAAGGATACCTGAGTCCCTGAGATTGAACCAGTAATGGTGCTTTCATCTTGAGTGACTGTAGTATAAATCCATTCTTTAATTTCTGTTTCTGCTATTGGCATTCTGGTTGTCATGAACTTCTCCAATTTCTGTTCCTTGAACAGTTCCAGAATTTCCAGAAAATTTTGGGATGATCCTTCAAAGGAATCCAAATCAATGTCGAAACCGCAATCAAATTTCATCGCTGCCAAGATTGCTGCTGGAATCGCCATTTCCTGTAGAATACCTCTCGAAAACAAGTGTAAAATCTTTGGAGGGAGAAAATACTTGCAGAAAATATGAAAGCGCAAATGAAATCGACGCCGAGAAGATGATTTTATATTAGGGTTCGACGCAGAAAAGGAAATAACGTCGAGCTTAGATCGACGCTAAGAAGCTCTAGGGGAAACGAAGAGACTCGGTGGTGTTCAGCTTAGATCGACGTTCGACGTTTTTAAGGTCGACGGTCGGCGCTAATTGGGATGCTGAACGTCGAGCTCTGGTCGACGTTAATTAACGTCGTCGACCGAGACAGAAACTTAACAGATTCTAGACAGGGTCGATCTCTGGTCGACGCAAAGATGAGGTCGACGGTCGACGCTTTTTAGCGGTCGACGATCAGTCGATCTGCAGTCGACGTTTTCAAATGAAAAGCGTCGAGCAGAGTTCAGACAGAACCTCTAGACACTTAAGAAAGAGATACATTTGCCTAGACTTTGTCATTTTTATGGTTTCAAAATCTTGTAGATTAACTTATGCTATCTCCATCTATCATTCCCAACTGATTAAGAAAGAAGAAGTGCTTCTTTTCATCCAAAGGCTTGGTGAAAATATCTCCCCTTTGTAAATCAGTAGAAATGTACTCTAGTGCTATTTTATTCTTTTCTACATTATCCCTTAAGAAGTGATGTCTGATCTCTATGTGCTTTGTCCTACTATGGAGAACTGGATTTTGAGCAATGCAAATTGCACTAGTATTATCACAAAGAATTTTTGACTTCTCTAAGTTGTAGCCATAGTCTAGGAGCTGGTTTTGGATCCACAATATCTGTGAGCAGCAACTACCTGCAGCCATGTATTCAGCTTCAGCAGTTGATGTAGACACAGATGTTTGCTTTTTGCAAAACCAGGAGACAAGTCTATCACCAAGGAATTGACAAGTTCCACTGGTGCTTTTCCTGTCTACTCTACATCCAGCATAGTCAGCATCTGAAAATCCAGTGAGATCAAATCCTGAGTCATGTGGATACCAGAGACCTAGATTTGGACAGCTTTTTACATACCTAAGAATTCTCTTAACTAATGTGAGGTGTGACTCTCTAGGGCTCACTTGGAACCTAGCACATATACATGTAGCAAACATAATATCTGGTCTACTAGCTGTAAGATATAAAAGAGAGCCAATGATTGCTCTATAGTTAGTCTGATCAACTGGTTTACCAGATTCATCAGCATCTAAAACAGCATTAGTAGGCATGGGTGTTTTCATAGAAGATGCATCTGACATACCAAATTTCTTAACCAATTCTTTTGCATACTTGGTTTGAGAAATAAATATGCCATCAGCATGTTGTTTGATTTGCAATCCCAAGAAAAAGGAAAGCTCACCCATACTACTCATTTCAAACTTTGAGTGCATTAGTTGAGAGAACTTTTTGCACAAGCTTGAATCAGTAGACCCAAAAATTATGTCATCTACATATATTTGTACTAGTAGGATATGGGACTTATGGGTTCTAATAAAAAGAGTTTGGTCAACTCTACCCCTTTTAAAATCATTTTCAAGCAGAAAGGAGGCTAAGGTCTCATACCATGCTCTTGGAGCTTGCTTGAGACCATATAAAGCCTTATGTAATTTGAAAACATGTTCAGGAAAGGTTGGAGTGATAAAACCTGGAGGTTGCTTGACATAGACTTCTTCCTTGATGTCTCCATTGAGAAATGCACTTTTAACATCCATTTGGAATACCTTGAATTTCTTGTGTGCAGCATAAGCAAGGAAAATTCTTATGGCCTCCAACCTTGCAACTGGTGCAAAGGTTTGGTCATAATCAATCCCTTCTTCTTGACAATAGCCTTGAGCAACAAGCCTTGCCTTGTTTCTCACAATGATCCCTTGATCATCTAACTTATTCCTGAATACCCATTTAGTTCCAACAATTTGCTGGTTTCTTGGTTTTGGAACCAATTCCCATACTTTGTTTCTTTCAAACTGGTTTAGCTCCTCTTGCATTGCAATGATCCAGTTTTGATCTTGCTCTGCATCTTGTATTGTTTGAGGCTCTATTTGGGAGAGAAAACAGGTGTGCATCAGATGTTGATTTATCTGATTTCTGGTTTGCACACCTTCTGAGATTTCTCCAATCACTTGAGAGATTGGGTGATCTCTTATTGTTACTAAATCAACAATGGGTGTTGATTGTTCACCAACCTGTGTTGTTGTTTCCTCTTGTGGAACAACAACTGGTTCTTCAAGTTCTTCATTGTTTCCTTCCAAAATCTGATCAGTGTCTTCATTGTTACTAACATTTGGTTCTTGTTGTGTAGTGGAAGATAAAGGACCATTATCCATGATGGTTAACTGATTTATATTTTCAGCTAGAGATTGTACCTGCAAATGGTCTATGGTAGAAGAATTCTTCTCCTTATAAGACATATTAGACTCATCAAAGGTAATATGCATGGATTCTTCAATTTTATGGGATGACTTGTTATAAACCCTATAAGCTTTGCTGTTCAAAGAGTATCCCAGAAACACTCCTTCATCAGCCTTAGCTTCAAATTTTGCTAAATATCTCTTGTCATTATTATGAATGAAGCAAATGCAACCAAAAATCTTGAAAAAGCTAACTTTAGGTTTCTTCCCTTTGAGCAATTCATAGGGAGTCTTATCTTTTAGTTTATGTATCAGGCTTCAATTCAAAGCATAATTGGAGGTGTTCACAGCCTCTGCCCAAAAGGTTAGAGGAAGATGAGCATCTGTCAATAATGTTGTGGCAGATTCAATTAAGGTTCTATTTTTCCTTTCAACTACCCCATTTTGTTGAGGAGTTCTAGGAGCTGAGAAAGTGTGCCTGATCCCTTCATTCTGACAGAACTCTTGCATAAGAAGAGAATCAAACTCTGTCCCATGATCACTTCTGATCAGGGCTATATGAGTATTGAACTCAATCTGTATGCTCTTGAGAAAATCTGTCAAAATTTTGAAGTTATCAGACTTCTTTCTCAGGAAGAACACCCAAGTGAATCTTGAGAAGTCATCTACAATCACTAAGGCATAAGATTTCCCCCCTAGGCTTTGTACTGTAGTGGGTCCAAAAAGATCCATGTGCAACAGATACAAAATTCTAGGTGAATCACTCTTATTAAGTGATTTGAAACTGTTTTTGGTTTGCTTTCCTAGTTGACAAGCCTTGCAGAGTCCTTCCTTCTTGTAGGGACCAGAAGGTAGTCCTCTAACAAGGTTGAGTTTAGACAGCCTAGCAATAGTTCTAAGGTTAACATGACCTAGTCTTTTATGCCAAAGCTCATTTGACTTACTAAGAGAATTGAAAAGGCATATATCTACTTTAGAAGAATTGAAATCAACTAAATATATATTATCTTGTCTATTTCCAATCAACACAATATTGTTATCTAAAGCAATATTACAAACCAAATCAGTGAACCAAACCTGATAACCAGCATCACAAAGTTGACTGATGCTGATTAAGTTGTGCTTTAGTCCTTCCACATAAGCTACCTTCTTGAAAGTGATTGATCCAATTTTGACTTGACCATATCCTTTGGTTTGTCCAAAGTTGGAATCACCAAAGATTACTCTTGGTCCAGGCTTTGCTTTGAAGGATGTAAGGTTGCTTTTGGTCCCTGTCATATGTTTGGAGCAACCACTATCCAGGTACCAATGCTGGTTCACCACTGGATAGCTCTTCATCTGCACATCTAACAGCTTAATTGTTTTTCACCCAGTTCACCTTGGGTTGAGGTTGATAACCAATGAAATCAGAGATGAAGGACATTTCAGGCTGACTCTTATAGCCTTCAGGATGATATCTCCTAGGAGGAATCACCCATTCAGCATAAGGGTTAGGCTGAGATGTAGGATATTTATGATTTGATTTGGATTTATCCTGTGTAAGTAAATCACGGCTCTGAACTCTGTTCGACGATCGTCGATCTAAGTTCGACGCTGATGTTTCAGGACGTCGAGCTCCAGTCGACGTTCGAACAAGCCTACCTTCAGGGACAACATCCAGTCGACCTGAGTTCGACGTGTGTCGAGCTAAGTTCGACGCTTCAGCATGATGTTGCTGATTCTTGTTGGAGTGGCGTCGAGCTCTGGTCGAAGATCGTCGAGCTCTGATCGACGTTTTCTGTTGTACTTGAAATGGCTTAGGTAGATCAGAATTTTTCCTGGCTACCACCATAATTTCTTTACCCTTGTTACTGGTAAACTTTATGGGAGTTGTTAGCACTATGGGTTGGCTTGAAGAGGCACCCAAACCTAGTGAACCATTCATTCTTGAATTCACTGTGCTTGTGATGTCTATTAACTTGAGACTCCTCCCATTGAGAGTTTCCTCAAGCTGTTTAGCCTTGGATAGCTCACTCTTTAGTGAAGCTATCTCCTCCCTACAGCATTCTAACTCATCAGAAAGCTTGTGATTATTTGCACTTAATGTGCTGTAATCAGACAACTGACTTCTAAGAGAATCAATTGTTTTCTCAGCAGTCAGCAAGTCTATGCACATAGATTTAAATCTAAATCTGAAATCATCAGAAGAAAAATCAAAGGAGTCAAATACCTGATCTTCACTTAATTCCTGATCAGTCATATATTCAGATTCATGCTCTGAATCTGAGCTGCTTTATGATGCATTGATTGCCATCATGCAGAATCCTTTCTCAGTGGTATCATCCTCATCATCACTTGTGCTGGATGATTCTTCAAACTCTTCAGTATCACTCCATGTTTCAGCAACAAATCCTTTCCTTGTATGTTTGGTGTTGCTGGAGGAGGATTTATCATAGTATTTCTTGGAGTCTTTATCTCTTTTCTTGTCTCTTCTTTCTCTCTTGTCTTTCTTGTCTTGATTTTCAGGACAGTTTGGTGTAATGTGTCCTGGTTTCCTGCAGCCATAGCATATAATATCTTTATTATTAGATCTGTCATACCTTGGCTTATCTTGGTCTTTAGAAGACCATTTTCTGAAGTTCTTTCTAGCCATCTTGTTGAATCTTTTGGCTAGTAGGCTTAATAGTTCTTCATTGCCTATCTCCTTCTCTTTAGGTACTTCCTCTGAAGCTTTGAGAGCTATTGTCTTCTCCACTTTGGGTGCAGAAGAAGTTATGTTTTGCTCCCCTTCTCTATTTTTGACAAATAGCTCATAGGACTTGAGTTTGCCTAAGAGAGCTTCAGTGGATGTCTCAGTTTGACTTCTGCCATCTTTAATTGGCCAGATTCTTGAATCCCAAGAGCTAGGTAAGCACATGAGAATTTTATCATTTATCTCTGTGAGAGATATATCCTTGTCCAAAGTTTTCAGTTCACTGACAATCAGACTAAATCTGTTGTACATGTCAGCCACAGATTCAGCTTGAGCCATTTTGAAATTCTCATACTGTGTTATCAGCTGAGCTCTTCTATCTTTTCTTTCATCAGCTGAACCTGAGACTATCTCAGTTAGTTTGTCCCAGATTTCTTTGGCAGAGTTGCATTCAGCAACCTTCTGAAATATGTCATCTGACATTGTTTGGGCCAAGATGTTCATGGCCTTTGCATCAGCCGCTTTCCATTTCTTTATATCAGTGTCTGTTCCTGCAGGTGGTGGAACAGCTGAGGTACTTGTTGTAGTGGGAGGCCTTGGACAATCTGTTAAGACACAGTTAAAAATGTCTTCATCAATAGAGTTCATATATAATTTTATCCTTGCCTTCCAGAGTCCAAACTTGGATAGATTGCACACTGGAGGTCTTGTACTTGCATACTCCTTGTTTTGTGCCATGAGTTTTTATTAAAAACAATTTTTATCAGAACAAGATAAACCCTCTGTAGAGTTTGATCTTATCAAAGATCTTTGTGGTCCAGGTGTTAGCCTGAAGGAAAGACCAACCTCCCTCTGATACCAATTGAAAGTTAGGTGATAAGATCTATCTACCTCTAGAGGGGGGGTGAATGTAGTAAGTTCAAATAGATTGATGTATTTAAAACTTTTGATTTACTTAGTGTAGAAAGTGAGTTATGCAATGGTTAAATATATGATAAAGCAAACAGCACACAGCACACAGCAAGAAGTAAACATAAACCACAGAAGACACAAGGAGTTTATAGTGGTTCCCCAAACTTGGGTAGTCCACTCTTCTATCACCCTTTGATCGGAATCCACTGCAGGATGATTGATCAGGTGTCCTGGGCACCACCAGATTTTTTGATAAGGTGTCTTGCCACCACTGATTTTGACAAGGTCTCAGCTAACCAAAAGGGTAACTTTTGAAGGGAGTTAAAACCCTGTAGAGATGGAATAAGGTAAAGAAAGGATGAGTATGCTTCTCTGTCCACTATCAAAGAGAAGCTTGTGGATTTTGATGATGTCAAAGCTCCCCCTGAGATGTAGATGAGTTCAGGTAGAAGAAGCTTTGCACAAGGGTGACAGGCTCTTCACTGCTTGTCCTTCTTCAGCAATAGATAACTCAGACACTGAGTGTTTGATGTCTGAAGGTAGAAGGCAGTCTGTAGAAGAGTTGATTGCAGAGCAGAAGAGAATCAGAAAGAATTGATGATGATCTTTTTCTGAGTGATGTTCTTCTCTTTGAATTCTCTGCAGCAGATTCTGTGAGAGAGAGAAGATGAAGAATGTTCTTTTGTAACAAATCTGAATAACTGTGTATATCTCTCTCCAAAAATCTCTAAGTAATAGAATTACTACTGTCTGATAGATAGCCGTTGGCAGGGCATTCAATGCATTCCTTAACTGTCCATGCCTTGGAAGGAAGTGCCTTAATTGATTTCCAAAGAAAATTCCTTGAGATATGGACCAATTAAGTCTTGAAACGGCCAGGGGATCTCTTGTAATAACTGCTTTGATGATCTTTAATTTGAATTTCAAATGACAACCGACGGGAGAATCCAAAACATTGAATTCATCATAAGTCGTCGATCTGAGCTCGACTATCCGTCGATCAGAGAGTGATTAAGGATGCAGAGAGAATCATGCCAAAACGTCGAGCTGAAGTCGACGTTACGTCGAACTGAGGACGACGCTGCGTCGAGCTGCGATCGACTATGCGTCGAGCAGCGGTCGACTACGCGTCGAGCTGAGGACGACGATACGTCGAGCTGGGGTCGACTATCCGCAGAGCTGAGCAGAACTAAAATCTCAAATATCCTAAGTTCTAAACTCACACTCAATGACCTATGCTATACAATGAGGTCATGAATCCTTAGCATAGTTATCCTGACCCAAATATAAAAAGGGTGTTCCAACACTCGTCATGAGGCAAGACAGGAGACAAGGGAGCCAGTGGTGGTGGCTCCACCACCTCTTCAGGCACAGGAGGGACAGAGACCTGGGGGAATGGCATATCCCCTGCCAGAGTGCTTCCACTGCCATCAGGTTGGTCACATCTGCAGAAATTGCCCAATGAGGGGGGCACCCCTACCATCAACATTGGCTGCCCAGCCAGCGCTGTATTTTGGAGGCTAAGGTCGTGGCCGAGGACGAGGATACAAGGGTGGGTATCGTAGACAAGGAAGAGAGCAGGTAAATTCTTTGGACCTGGCACAGCGTCGGAATCCAGAGCAGGTCATAGCAGGTACGCTGTAATGTTTCATTATTTTCATAGAATTCCCCTCTTGGTTATTAAATTATAAAACTGCACTAGATAGAATTAATAGAAAAGAAAAACTCGTTATAAAATCCTAAGACATTTAATCACTCCAGGTATAGTCTTCATCAGCAGCAAGCCTGCCCGCACGCATTTCGATACCGGAGCTTCTCACTCCTTCGTGTCAGAGACGTTCGTAGAAGGATTAGAAGGTGTGGAGCGATTCACGGGCTCGGTGATGAGGGTGCGACTACCCGATGGATCTGAACTCCTTACCTCGGACCACTGCAACATGGAGGTAGAAATTGGTGGAAAGGCGTTTGAGGCTCCGGCGACGCTTTTGAAGTTGATGGACTACGACTTGATCCTGGGCATGGTATGGCTGCACTGGAACCATACCCAGATTGATTGCCAAGCAAAGAGGATCACCGTGAGACATTGGGACTCTTTTATTATTATCGAAGGTATAAGACTTGCCTCCCATGTTCTCTTATCATCAGTTCAGGCCGTTAAGGCCCATCTACAGGGGGAAGAAGTTTATCAGGTTCTATTTGAGATGGCGGAGGTCAAGGAATCTGTGACGGACATTCCAGTAGTACGAGATTTTGCCAACATTTTTCTAGAGAAGCTGTCAGGTCTACCTCAGCATCGAGAGCAGGATTTCAAGATACAACTTGTGCCTGGGGACAAGCCGACATCTAGGGCCCCTTACCGGATGGCCCCAAAAGAGTTGACACAGTTTCGAAGTCAGTTGCAGGAATTAGTAGAGGCAGGGTTTGTCCGGCCAAGCTCTTCACCTTGGGGAGCCTGTCACAACCCATATTTTCTCCGAGGAAGAAGGATTATCAGAGTAGAAGAAAACACATGTCATGATGCCACGTCGAGCAGGGGATAACTGCTGGCGCTCAGGCAAAACCATCTACTTTACTTTATGAAAATTCATAAGTTTAATGATTAGAAAATCAGTTATACTTTTAAAGGCCGTATCCCTCGGCTCGGTGGATCACCTAGTCCAGAATTTAAAAACTATACTTATACGCTGCGGAAAATACTTTATTCAGGTTTGATATCCTAAAAGAATGCATAAGTGCCCTTTGAGGATAACTTATACTATGCAGGACCCTACATTTAATTTATACTATATATGGGAAAACGATCTTTTTACGTTGTTTGAAAATAGTGTTTGAGTTTAATAAAACATGCTGATCATGAGATATACTTATAATAGTGTTTTTTTAAGGTTTAAAAATAACTAGCAACCTAGCATAAATCATCCCAAGAGCAAGTAGACTATCTCCAAAAAAAAAATTGCAGCAAAAAGTAACATATCTAGTATCAAGGTAAAACTACCAGTGGGCGCCAATAAACTGACACGAACCCACTGCCAAGTATGTATGTCTGTAATAAAACAACACCAAAACTACCTCACAAAAACAAGGAACTGATCTCTAAAGCACCAGAGACCACAAGAAACTGCACAACACCACTAGCTGTCAGAGTGACCACAATCATGAACCTGAGGCATTCAAAGAAGAAAGCATATCTCAGCAATCAAAACAAGAACACTGCACGAAAGTGTCAATCAAAAGATAAGTAAAATGAGAAAAAAAAGCAGTAACAGTCACAACTGCCCAAGGCAGGACAAAAAGGAAGTGCACTAAGTGCGAGGACACAACAGTAACTCTGCCCAAATACTGTAGAGTCTTGAAGGCTACCATGAGCCCAAACGCTGCAATCTACCAAGGAAGAAACGTCTAACACCCTAAGCTGTGAGAGATGGTAGTAGCAAAATAAACAACGCACATCCGGGTTGGAGGCAAACTCAGTCCCCCATCCACCATTTCCAAGCAAACAAAGCTCAAGGGTCTACATGTGAAAGCACTAGGGACCTCCCACCCCCTTGCCCAGCCTGTACCTGGAGCAAGAAAAAAGAAAAGGGTGGCCACGGCTAAATTACACAACACCACCCCCCCATAAGAGCTTCAAACAACCACTACAAACCACGACCCACGATTCGGCCTTTGGGAAAGAAAACATAGCCGACAAGGAACCTCAAAATCAAGGAATTCACTCGGGAGCAAAAATCAAGGTAAGGGAAAAGCGTTGAGATGACTCAACACGGCATGGCGTTGAGTGAGCCCCACTCACTCAACGCCTAACCAGACCTTGGCGTTGAGTGAGTTAGCCTCACTCAGTGCAAAACAACCATGGCACTGAGTGAGGTTAACTCACTCAACGCCCTCCGCAAGAATAGCTCTGGCGTTGAGTGATCTAACCTCACTCAATGCCAAAATAGCTATGACATTGAGTAAAGTTCACTCACTCAGCTCCCTGTCACTTAACCGGAAATAGAGACTGTGGCGTTGAGTGAGCTAGCCTCACTCAACGCCAAAACAGCAATGACATTGAGTGAGGTTCACACACTCAACGCCCTTGCACTTAACCACAAAGAGAGACTGCGGCGTTGAGTGAGTCCACCTAACTCAACGCCAAAGCAGCAATGGCGTTGAGTGAGGTTCACTTAATCAACGCCCTGGCACTTAGCCGCAAACAAAGCAAGCTGCGGCGTTGAGTAAGGTGACCTCTGTAACGACCCCATCCGTTACATGACGTATAGTAGAAGGTCCGGCCGGGGCCCCACACTATATGCCACAAACAGACGGTGAGGTCACAGGATAATACCAAACCATACACGAATCCTAACTCAGAGCATTCTAGCGGAAGCTTTAAGTTGTAATTTGAACTCTAACCAGGAATGTCCAATATATAAACCACCTTTATATATAAAGCCACGGAATGTACAACAAATACAAAGAGTTTGGCCTTAAGGCCTTACAGTTCCTCTTTCCACACCGTATGGTTTACAAACCTCGGCGCGCAGGCCGACCATACATGAGTAAAAGCAAACAAGAAAAAACATTCGCTTAGCCTTCAAGGGCTAACCGCAGCAGCAACAGCAACAGTAGTAGGGCTTCAGCCCTTCACTTACCACTTGGCTCTCCAGCACCTGCATAGGGACAATCCACCCAACCTGTGGCAAACAATGCAACGGTCAGCTTTCAGCTGACCCAATTATAACAATCCTACCCCTTTCTCGGGGCATTAACATTCTTTCCCTGCATAGCATGGCATCATCATATAGCAACTATGTGCGCGCAGGCACATTCAAGCCATCACAACTATCGGCCACACGACCCGACAGTCCGTGCACTCAGGGCACATTCTTGGTGTACCGGAATACCAGGGTCAACACCACCGTCTACACGGTATTTGAGCATTCTAGTCTTTCCGGCGCGCGGGCCTAAGACTCTCATTAGGCGCTCCAACAAAACCTATAAACCAGGCTTCCAAGTCGGACGGACCTAACGCAGGCACGGATCAGCCACCCCCCGTTGCTCAAGTCGCCGTGCCACCACGAATACGGAAGTATCCATGGCTATTTATAGGCGCGGGTCGGTTTCACCTTTCCTGTTCGGCAATCTGCCTTTTCATCGAGTTGCAGCCCAACAGCTCAACCGCTCATAAAGTGGAAACTAAATACCACAAGAGTTGCATCCAACCCTCTTCATTTCCTGGACATCATCCAGTACTTCCTGCTGCACCAAGCAACAGGTAGGCACAAGGCAACACAAGCCATAATCACGGAGCCTTCTCCGATATGCAAACAAACATCACCAATCCAGACCATGTCCAGATGGGCTTCACACAGCTGCCTAGAGCCGTACTCCAATTCCGGCCTCTAACAAGGGGGACTTCACATATCTATCCCAAGGGACACCACAACCCACCGCACACTCGCGGGGAAGGGTTTTCCCTATGCAATGCAGAAAAGAAGGACTTCACATGTCCAAGAAGGGAGATCGTTACCCTTGTCGATCTCTTGGGAGCCATCGTAAACTAGCCGGTGAGAAAGAACGGTAGCAGCTTTGCCTTCACAACGCTGTCCTCGGATCACGAATCGGACCACGGGAGCTCCGCCGGTGGCTTGATCTCCTCCTCCTTCTTCTTCCTCCTCTCTCTTTCTCTCTTCCTTAACCAAATGAAGAATGAAGTCTTCATCAGCCTCTACTGATTAAATCTAGCCAGGAATCACCTGAGCCCTTGGATCCAAAGAGAGAAATTAAACGGCCACGATTGTCCCCAAAACACACATTTTTGGCTGACACAGCCTGTGACACGCCCGTGTCACAGGCCGTGTACCCTTAAGCGTCACACGCGGTATTCGTACCGACTGATCTTTACCAGAACACGGGCATCGACACGCCCGTGTCGAACCTTACACTCCCGTGTCAATCATGAGACACGCCCGTGCCACCCCTACCTCATCGAGCTCCAAACTCAACCAGCAGTACACGGGTAGGCACACGGCATCGGACACGCCCGTGTCCAACCTGACACGGCCGTGTTCAAGGCTTGGTTACAGGCCGTGTAATCTTCTGACTCAAAACGCATTTTATTTGAGTGACACGCCCTGGGACACGCCCGTGTCCCAGGCCGTGTACCCCCGACACGCCCTGGGACACGCCCATGTCCCAGGCCGTATAAAATGACCTGCACCTCAAATCCATTTTTGAGTCTTTTTGGGGTGTTACAATCCTCCCCCCCCCCCCCTTAACAAAATTTCGTCCCGAAATTTGCACGGTAAGGAAACAAGGAACAACAAGGCTATAACTTGATAACTCTGTTATAACAAAAGGTACACGGTCTACAGTTTATACAAACAGTTCGGGAAATTCAGCTCGCATGGTCTGCTCTCGCTCCCATGTTAGCTCTTCACGGCCACAATTGTCCCATCGGACCTTGACCATCCCGATCACTTTGTTCCGCAACTGTTTTTCGGCTCGATCCTCGATCCGAATGGGTCTAACACTCGTCGTTAGCCCATACTCGACCGGTACCCGATCATTCTCCACTACTTGAGCTGGATCCTTCACCGCCTTACGAAGGACTGAGATGTGAAATACATCATGTAATCCACCCAAGTCTGCTGAAAGTGCTAGTCGATAAGCAGCTTCCCCAACTCGCTCCACCACCTCAAATGGACCAAGATACCTCGGACTTAGCTTTTTCAAATGCCGAATCCTAGACACGCCTTTGAAGGGTTTGATCTTCAAATATACCCAATCACCCACCGCGAACTCCACGTTCCGGTGTTTGGCATTGTAGTACTTTGCTTGACGATCTTGGGCTATCAATAGCCTCTCCTGAATAGAGCGTATGAGCGAGGTAGCTTCTTCGACTTCCTTTTTCCCACTCAGCTTAGATTTGCCTGCATCTGCCCAAGCTAACGGTGTACGACATTTACGACCATACAACGCCTCAAATGGTGCCATACCGATGCTCGCTTGGTAGCTATTATTATAGGCAAATTCGACAAGAAATATATAATCTTCCCATCTCTTACCAAAGTCTAGGGAGCACATGCGGAGCATGTCCTCCATCATCCTGTTGGTTCGTTCAGTCTGGCCATCCGTTTGGGGATGAAAGGCCATACTAAACGCTAACTTTGTACCCAACATTTGATGAACGAGCCGCCAATCATTCGATGTGAACCGCCCATCACGGTCACTAACGATGCTCCGAGGAACACCGTGCAGTCGAACAACCTGCTCCACATAAAGCTTGGCCAAGGTTTCCACTGAATCGTCTCTTATGTTTGGAAGGAAGTGCGCCACTTTTGTCAACCGGTCCACAATCACCCAGATTGAATCATGACCGCGTTGAGATCTCGGCAACCCGTGCACGAAATCCATCGAAATGTCATCGAACTTCCACTCCGGAATAGGTAATGACTTTAGGAAACCGCCAGGCTTCTGGCATTCTACTTTCACCAACGCACAGGTATTGCATTCCGCCACATAACGTGCGACATCTTTCTTTAGTCCGGGCCACCAGAACAGCTTTTTCAAATCTCTGTACATCTTTGTGCTCCCTGGGTGAACTGAGTACTTTGCAAAGTGAGCTCCGTACATCAACTCTTCCCTCAATTTACCCACACTCGGGACGCACACTCGACCATTTCTTCATAACAACCCGTTATCCCAAGAGAATTGGTCCTCCGGCCCATCTTTAGCATAGCGCTGGAGACTTTCATCAAGCTCCGTTGCTTGCCGAACTCTGTCCGTAAGGTCATATTGCACCTCCGTCCAGTTCAAGCATGCATCGGTCGACGAACCCTTGTCAACACAGGATATCTCCAACGCTTCCAATTCCTGGATTAAACGCTGATCATGCCTCTGCAACCAGCTTGCCCGTACCGGATTCTTCCGACTCAAAGCATCAGCGACCACATTTCCCTTCCCGGGAGTATAGTGAATCTCAAAGGTGTAGTCCCCAAGGAACTCCATCCATCTTCGTTGTCGCATGTTCAGATCTTTCTGATCCAATAAGTACTTTAGGCTTTTGTGATCTGTATAGATATCCACTTTAACGCCATAAAGGTAGTGCCGCCACAACTTGAGCGCAAAGATTACCACCGCCAACTCCAAATCATGGACGGGGTAATTCCGCTCATGCACTTTCAACTGGTGCGAGCCATAAGAAATCACTTTACCAAACTGCAGAAGGACGCAGCCTAAGCCGCTCCCGGAAGCATCACTATAGATCGCATACCCATCTGTACTACATGGCGATGTCAACACAGGCGCCGTGGTCAAACGACTCTTCAAGTCTTCAAAAGCTCGCGCGCACTCCGGCGTCCAAATGAACTTTTGATCTTTTCTCGTAAGCGTGGTCAGAGGTAAAGCAATCCGTGAGAAGTTTTCCACAAACTGTCTATAGTAGCCCGCAAGTCCAAGGAAGCTCCTGACCTCGGCCACTGAAGACATCACTGGCCAATCTCGAATGGCACTTATCTTCAACGGATCCACCGCGATACCTTCTCCACTTACCACATGGCCTAAAAAGGCTACTGAAGAGAGCCAGAACTCACACTTTGAGAACTTGGCATAAAGCTTATTCCTCCGCAGGGTATGCAAGACCAACCGCAAATGGTTTGCATGATCCTCTTCCGATTGAGAGTATACTAAGATATCATCGATAAACCCAATCACGAACAAATCCAAGTACTCTCGGAACGTTCGTTGCATTAGGTCCATAAATACCGAAGGCGCATTACATAGGCCAAACGGCATTACCGTGAACTCATAATGACCGTAGCGTGTTCCAAACGCCGTCTTGGGAATGTCACCTTCCCGAATTCTCAGCTGATAATATCCCGATTTCAAATCCAACTTGGAATAGACCGTTGATCCTGCCAGCTGATCAAATAGGTCATCAATCCGTGGGATCGGATATTTGTTTTTCTCCGTCAGCTTATTCAATTCGCGGTAGTCAATACATAACCGTAAACTACCGTCTTTCTTTTTCACAAATAGAACAGGCGCGCTCCAAGGTGACATACTTGGGCATATGTATCCCTGCTCCAACAACTCTTGCAATTGGACTTTTAACTCAGCCATCTCTTTTGGCGCGACGCGATATGGTGAGCGGGCCACAGGTTTCGCACCTAGCACCAACTCAATAGAGAAGTCAATCTCCCGCTGGGGTGGTAACCCAGGAAGATCTTTAGGAAATACATCAACAAACTCTGACACAACCAGTACTTCACCGACACTGGCCTTTGGCTCAACAGCCTGAATTAGCGTGAAGAATAACTCCGCGCCCTTCCGAACAGCATTGACGACTTGGAGTGCAGACAACAGAGTCCCGCCAACTCCTCGCATACCAGCGAACTTCGTCACAAGTCCGGTATTCTGGCCCAGTGTAATCTCCTTGGAGTTGCAATCAATATAGGCACGCTGCTCCGAGAGCCAGTCCATACCAAATATCACATCAAACTCCGACAACGGTAGCACGGCTGCACTCAAACCAAAATCCTGACTTCCTATTTGAACATCCACATCGCAAGCCCCATCCGCAAGCATCACACAGCCATTCGGCAATAGCACCCTTGTACTATCAACCGTCACATGACTCGGTACCCCAATTCGAGATACGAAATCCTCAGACAGAAAAGAATGCGAAGCACCCGTATCAAATAGGGCTCTCGCCAGATTATTCCGAATCAGGACAAAGCCTGCAGCACACACATCATGTACAAGCTATACATAACCACAAACAATAGCACGTAAGCAAGTAAGCTAAATCAACTCGTACCTGTGACAACGTCACTTTGCTTAATCGCTTCCTGTTGGCCAAGCTGATAGATTCGGGGCTATGCCTGGGACGCAGAGGAATCAACCACCGCTTTGCCCTTCTCAGCATAAGACGCACCCGTCTTCTTTTCCCCTTTGGGCTGAACAACCCGACAGTCACGAGCTATATGCCCCACCCGGCCACAGTTATAGCATGTACGAGAATCCGGCCTTGATGTCGCCCCCGACACAACGGTCGTAGTCACTTGCCCAGACGGCTTGGACCTCTTGCCCCCTCTCTTCTGGTAGAACGATTTGCTAGGGCGAGGTGCTTGAACCTCTGGCTTCGATACAACCAAGCCCTTGTTCCCTTGCACCCGCCGCATGTCCTTCTCCAACTCACACGCAGTATCAACCAACGCCTAAAACCCTTGGTTCACTGAACTCGAAAGCAGGAATCTCAACTCATCCCGCAATCCTTCATAGAACCGATTCGTTTTCCTTTGGTCATCCCCGAAGATTGTTCCCGCATACCGTCCCAACCTGGTAAACTCATGCAAGTAGATATCCACGCTATCTTCCCCTTGCTTTAACCGTTGGAACTCATTTTCCATAGCAATGCGTTGCGCCGCTGGGACATGCTTTGCCAGAAATATCCGAGAGAACTCCTCAATTGATACTTGCGTTAATTGCCTGCCCGCCAAATGGTGTACCTCAACCTCGTCCCACCACAACCGCGCCTCTCCTTCAAGCATGAAGGTGGCCAAGGTGACCTTTAGAGTTTCCTCCGCCCTGATCGTTGTCATTATCCGCTTGACACGCGATAACCAATCTTCTGCCTGCGTTGGGGATCCCATTCTCGTAAACGTAGGCGGACTGAAGCTCATGAATTGCTTCAACTGTCGGTCAGCTGCTCGTGGATCTACAGCCTCAACCGGCTCGGGTCGTACAACAACACGAACTGGTTCTACTGCCGGCTGCGCTTGCCCGGTCGGCTGAATCATGGCAAATAGAGCCTCAGCAACTAAGCGAACAGTTTCCGCAGATGGAGGAGGTGTTGGCACCTCAGCTGGTGCCGCACTCTCATCAGAGCGCTGGGGCTCAGACTGCCCAGCACCACTACGCGTCACCTATAGGTGGACAAGACACACATTAGAGAACGTATGCGAGCAAAACAACACAAAAAGGAACGCGCAAATTCCGCAAACAAGATTTTGTACATTCCTTAGTGGACATTCCAGAGTTCATTAGCATTACAGCAGGGCGCATAAACACGCGCTCGCCACCCCATAAAAGAATTCGTCCACGAATTCGAGAGAGGAAGACCGAACGAAGCTGATACCAAAATGTCGGAGGATCGAAACCTCCCTCTGATACCAAAATGTAACGTCCCCATCCGTTACATGACGTATAGTAGAAGGTCCGGCCGGGGCCCCACACTATATGCCACAAACAGACGGTGAGGTCACAGGATAATACCAAACCATACACGAATCCTAACTCAGAGCATTCTAGCGGAAGCTTTAAGTTGTAATTTGAACTCTAATCAGGAATGTCCAATATATAAACCACCTTTATATATAAAGCCACGGAATGTACAACAAATACAAAGAGTTTGGCCTTAAGGCCTTACAGTTCCTCTTTCCACACCGCATGGTTTACAAACCTCGGCGCGCAGGCCGGCCATACATCAGTAAAAGCAAACAAGCAAAAACATTCGCTTAGCCTTCAAGGGCTAACCGCATCAGCAACAGCAACAGCAGTAGGGCTTCAGCCCTTCACTTACCACTTGGCTCTCCAGCACCTGCATAGGGACAATCCACCCAACCGGTGGCAAACAATGCAACAGTCAGCTTTCAGCTGACCCAATTATAATAATCCTACCCCTTTCTTGGGGCATTAGCATTCTTTCCCTACATAGCATGACATCATCATATAGCAACTATGTATCGGCCACACAGCCCGACAATTCGTGCACTCAGGGCACATTCTTGGTGTACCGGAATACCAGGGTCAACACCACCGTCTACACAGTATTTGAGCATTCTAGTCTTTCCGGCACGCGGGCCTAAGACTCTCATTAGGCGCTCCAACAAAACCTATAACCAGGCTTCCAAGTCGGACGGACCTAACGCAGGTATGGATCAGCCACCCTCCGTTGCTCAAGTCGCCGTGCCACCTCGAATACAGAAGTATCCATGGCTATTTATAGGCGCGGGTCGGTTTCAACTTTCCTGTTCGGCAATCTGCCTTTTCATCGAGTTGTAGCCCAACGGCTCAACCGCTCATAAAGTGGCAACACAATACCACAAGAGTTGCATCCAACCCTCTTCATTTCCTGGACATCATCCAGTACTTCCTGCTGCACCAAGCAACAGGTAGGCACAAGGCAACACAAGCCATAATCACGGAGCCTTCTCCGATATGCAAACAAGCATCACCAATCCAGACCATGTCCAGATGGGCTTCACACAGCATGCCTAGAGCCGTACTCCAATTCTGGCCTCTAACAAAGGGGACTTCACATATCTACCCCAAGGGACACCACAACCCACCGCACACTCGCGGGGAAGGGTTTTCCCTATGCAATACAGAAAAGAAGGACTTCACATGTCCAAGAAGGGAGATCGTTTCCCTTGTCGATCTCTTGGGAGCCATCGTAAACTAGCCGGTGAGAAAGAACCGCAGCAGCTTTGCCTTCACAACTCTGGCCTCGGATCACGAATCGGACCACGGGAGCTCCGTCGGTGGCTTGATCTCCTCCTCCTTCTTCTTCCTCCTCTCTCTTTCTCTCTTCCTTAACCAAATGAAGAATGAAGTCTTCATCAGCCTCTACTGATTAAATCCAGCCAGGAATCACCTGAGCCCTTGGATCCAAAGAGAGAAATTAAACGGCCACGATTTTCCCAAAAACACACATTTTTGGCTGACACGGCCTGTGACACGCCCGTGTCACAGGCCGTGTACCCATAAGCGGCACACGCGGTATTCGTACCGACTGATCTTTACCAGAACACGGGCATCGACACGCCCGTGTCGAACCTGACACGCCCGTGTCAATCATGAGACACGCCCGTGCCACCCCTGACTCATCGAGCTCCAAACTCAACCAGCAGTACACGGGTAGGCACACGGCATCGGACACGCCCGTGTCCAACCTGACACGGCCGTGTTCAAGGCTTGGTTACAGGCCGTGTAATCTTCTGACTCAGAACGCATTTTATTTGAGTGACACGCCCTGGGACACGCCCGTGTCCCAGGCCGTATAAAATGACCTGCACCTCAAATCCATTTTTGAGTCTTTTTGGGGTGTTACAACCTCACTCAATGCCAAAACAACAATGTCGTTGAGTGAGGTCGACTCACTGAACGCAAAGGACCTGGCCGCAAAAGAAGGGTTGTGGCATTGAGTGAGTCTACCTCACTCAACGCCAAAGAAGCAATGGCGTTGAGTGAGGTTCACTCACTCAACGCCAAAAGACTTGGCCGCAAACAGGTCTACGACATTGAGTGAGTTCACCTCACTCAACGCCAAAACCGAAATGGCGTTGAGTGAGGTCGACTCACTCAACGCAAAATTACTTAGCCTTAAAAAAGGCTTCGACGTTGAGTGAGCCCACCTCACTCAACGCCCTAGTACTTGGCCGAAAAAAAAACAGACCAAACTATGCCTTTGAGTGTGTGCACCACACTCAACGCCAAACCCGGGCGGCTTTTGTCTTTGAGTGTGTGCACCACACTCAACGGCAAATCCTGAGAGCCCACCAAGACTGGTTCTAACCAGAGCACTACACAGAAATCTCCCTCTCTCTCTCTCGTCTCCACCCGCAATGGCACCAAACCAGAAATAAAAATCTGGAGTCTTAATGGCGGAAATACACCAGCGGGTTGAGCACAAACAGCACAAGGAGGGGGCTCACAAAGGGAAGCATAAGCACCGAGTTTAGCAAAACAAAGATAAAAACTTGGCTTCTATCTTAGGGCTAACCGGGTAGTTAAATCACAAAGAGAAACAAAGTGGCAAGGGCAAGAATACCACTTGCCTCGATTCCAGAAATCCTTCTCCAACAACCCTCCTTCTCTCGGTTCTGGCCGCAACAGCACAAGTCAAGAATTTCTTGACATTTTTGGAGAGAGAGAGAGGTCAAACGAAAATCTAAAACACCGGAAAAAGGCATGAAAGGCGAAAAACTTACCGTAGAAATATAAACCTACGCAAGAGCAGTCCAGATCTACCCTCGGAACGGAAATCCGACCGCTAGAACTCCGGGAATCGGCGGTGGAAGGTAAGGCTGTCCACCGCACTCGTACAGGACGGTTTCACTCACGGCTAGGTAAAGAAATAACCTAATTTCCAAAGCCAAGCCTAATTATATGCACAGTCACGTCTTATCAGCCATTATTGCTACCTAATTGCCGCAGGATTAAAATCACACAGCTTTTGACAGCCGGATGTCTTTAAACAGCTACAATATTACTTATTTACATTTATTATTAGCACACCCAAGACGCGAAAACCAAACTACCTCGGAATTCGACGAAATTCGCACCGTTGCTTATTACCTATGCTACGAATGCAACCGCGAAGTCGAAATTAACTTTCGACGAACATAACTCGAGTTATACCTACCCGAAGTCAAAACAAAACCATCCCCCGAGAGGCCACACCAGGTCACCCAAAACGACCTGGCTTGCTAGGGAGATCTTGCCAATAGACTACAAAATAGGCTACTCAGTTCTAAGGAGTTAAGACCACACTCTACAGATGACACAAGCCAAGAAAATGCGTCGACGTAACGCCAAACGAGAATTAAATAATCGCAGAAAAAAAATCGGGGGCGTTACAGTCACTCCCCCTAAAAGAAAGTTTCGTCCCGAAACTTTACGCACAACACTTCTACTATAGAAGGAAAAGTAACAAGCCGAACATTACAAGAAGGAAACATACCAATCCAATCAGGGAAACAGCTAAGGGTGAGCCTCCCTCATAGCCGACTCAAACTCCCAAGTCGTTCTTTCCAAACCCTGATTCTTCCATAGAACATTGACCATCGGGATGGACTTCCTTCGCAGCACCCGATCTTGAGTATCCAAAATGCAGACCGGCACTTCAACAAAAGAGAGGTTAGGCTCCAACTGAGGCACAACATCCAATACTTGCCCACTGCTGCGCACACACTTCAGTATTTGGCTTACATGAAATACATTATGAACACCTGGGAAGTTTGCTGGCAAATCCAACCTATAAGCTGACGCGCCAATCCGCTCAACAATCTTATACGGGCCCACATACCTCGGGTCCAATTTCTGATTCTTACCGAACCTCTTAACACCCACCATCGGGGAAACCTTAAGAAACACAAGGTCCCCTACAGAAAACTCCAAGTCAGACCTACGCCGATTTGCGTTCTTCTCATATCTTTCATGAGCTATACGAAGCTTTTCTCGAATAAGCTTTACTGCGACTTCCATCTCCTTGAGCGCATCCGGACCCAACAAGGGTCTCTCACCTACCTCAGCTGATGTAGGCCACTCCCTAAGTAGGATTACGGCACGAAAAGACAAGAGGGATTCCAAGGGGAAATTTAAGCGAACACGTTGTGTGCGAATTAGATCTACTAATTAGCCAAATGTGCCTCTCGACAATTCAATCGTACACTCACACATTCGTCACGCATCACACACGTTGAACAACTTTATCAAGTTAACGCTAACATACGGTAGCCATGCCGTTTTAAGATCGAACAAAAGGCTATAGGCCGTTGTTATTTCGAGCTAAAAGGATCCACCCGATCCGAATGAGCGATGGTTGTACCAAAGGAGATCTACCGAAAAGTACGGTTCGGAAATGGTAGATCTCCCCCAACAAAATGAAAGCGAGGCTCGCCAAACCTCTCGAAAAACTAAGCAACTAGAAAGAACAACCTATGCAATCGAAAGGATAAACCACGAACGAAAAGAACGATTCCAAAATAACGCAAACGTATTCCACCAAAATGAAATTCTAAAAAAATATTGGAATCACACAAAACAAAGTAGAGGATCTCGTTACCCAACCGGAATAGATGATTCCAGTTCACTTTCAAGGACCGTTCTTCCACGACTCTGCCGGAGTTGCGCAGACCGGAGAGAAACTTGTCCGCTTCCTTCGCTTCACGCCGGAGTGAGATGTCACGAAAATAAATCCTTTGTCGTG
The DNA here is from genome assembly GCA_039513925.1 of Platanthera zijinensis. Lineage (NCBI taxonomy): Eukaryota > Viridiplantae > Streptophyta > Magnoliopsida > Asparagales > Orchidaceae > Platanthera > Platanthera zijinensis. The sequence goes on from CM077082.1 coordinate 84,885,682, forward strand.
GCCGATCTTCATCCTCACAATAGAAAGGGGGCTGATTTGAGGTTCTTGATGGAGGTCGGGTTTTGGATAAGGGAGAGGGTGGTGGTCGGTTTGGGGTGTGGAAGTGGTCGGCTTGAGAGGGGTGGCCGAATCTAGGGAGATGGAGGTGGAGGTCGGCTTTGGAAGGAGGTGGAGTTGAAGAGGAGCTCGGGTTAGGAGATGAGGAGGTGGTGCTCGGATTTGTGAGGGATGAGGGAGGGGCTCGAGTTAGGTTATGGTGGTAGAGAGGAGGAGGGAGGAGGAGGAGGGCCGAGCAAGAGGAGGGAAGGAGGAGGAGAGTGGTCGGCGGCCAAGAGGAAGAGGGAGGGGAGTTGGAGAGTTGGTCGAATGCCAAGGAGGTAGAGAGAGAGAGAGGGGGGTGGCCAAGAAGGATAGAAATCTTCAAAGGGGTGTAGGGTTTTCTTAATTCTTCATTCACTACTTCAAAATGAAACAAGGTTAGCCTTATATAGGCTTTACATCATGCTTTGGCTATTTTCAGCCCACCTAAATAAAAATAAAACAATACTCAAATGTTTAAACATTACATGATAAAAATTAAATGCAAATAGAAATAACTAAATATTATTTGGTAATCTTCATCTTCATCATGTAGGAGAACGCCGTCGTCGTCGCCGTCATCATCTTCAACATGTAGGAGAACGTCGTCGACGTCACCGTCATCATCTTCAACTTTAACACGTTGGGGTTTGCTGCCATCAATCCTCCCCCGCTCAAAAGAACTCATCATCGATGAGTTGGCATGGAGGTGCTGGCGCCGAAGTACATCATCCAAAAGAACCATCGCCAAGTCCGGGATCCAAGAGTCACCGGGGACTGGACGATCACACCATCGTATCATGGAACGCTGAATACTGCCACTTGGAGAGGACAGCAAACCACCAAATATGAACCTGTCTAGTAAAAAGATTGTCCTGCGGAACTTGGGAAATGCATTAGGCAAATAAAGAGAAAAAATTTCTGCATCAACAATCAACGTACCTCTGTTGGAGACCAATGGAGAGAACGATCCAAGAACAAGCTCACCCCCAACCCAAATGAAAATATAGTGGCACCAAACGTAGAGTTAGATATTTCAAATTGTGGAAACACAATGCGTGAAATTGGAAACATTTAAACTAGGGGAATGACCCCATTCAGTGGTTAACTTCAACAGATATGTTGTTTCTCCTAATTGATTAAAAATTCGAAAAATTCTAACTCGCCCACTCACCAACGTTTCTAAAGTGCCCGAAGGCATCCGTTCAGGGATGAGACGCACCAAAAGTAAACTGTAAACCTTATAGGGAGACACTCTCTTATGTAGGTTAGCGATATATTGATAAGAAGAAACTAGTGTGACTAGCGCTACCATAATGTGTTTATGTAAATTAAGAACAAGAGAGAAAATACTAGTGCATGTTGACTTGACATAGAAAATGGCGGTAACGGAACTACATAAGGTGGCACAAATGGAAATAAATAGGGTGGCACCAGCGGAACTACATCAGGTGGCTCCAATATAACGAGATCAGGGGGCACTAACGAGACTACATCTGGTGGTACTAGCAGAAAGAAATCAGGTGGCACAATTAACATCCACATCAACAACGTATACTCAGGGATGTGACTGAACATGGGGATTTGGGAGGATAAAAGACTATCAGAAGTTATATAGTGACCACACACAAATTCTATTATCACACTACGAGACATGTCCCTAGACGGGACCAACATGGTTGGTAAGATAAATTCATCTCCGAAAGGATCCGCTGGTCGGGTCAACAAAACAGGGGGAAGAGTCGGTAAAACAAAAACTGGGGGAGAGTTAAGATCGCATTTAAATTCACGCCACGGTGTTAGCATCAGGGGACGTGCATTCGGGTCCACGTCTATATAGTCTTCCAAAAATATAACTCTCTCGCTAGGACATTCTTCCAACTAATCCATCATAACTTCCAAGTCAGTCGCCGTAAAAATCTTAGGAATGGGCACTACAATATGTCTCGGACTAAAAATAACTAGCTCGAGTGCTAACATTTCATCGCCTACTTCACGAGTAGGTAAGCTCTCAACATCAGGTAATTCTTCCGACTCAACCAGAATATAAACTGCCTCAGGGTCATCAGAAGACTCCATGGAAATCAAGGTAGACGGCTTCAAAATATCGTCGAAAGGGAATGGGGGTGATTCCTCAGAGGAGAAATCATCATCCAGATCACTCGGGTAACCAATCTCTTCAACGTCAATACTATCGTTAGTAATTTCAGCCTCGCCCTCAGTGACGGGCACAGTCCTAGGCACGACCTTAAACTCATCAGGGGAATCAACCACTAAGTCAAGCAACTCAGGGGAACACTCAAAATGTCCTATGGGCGTAATCGGGGTAGGACGCTCAATAGAGCCAAAACCAGATTTGCCACTAGACTCACCTATAGTAATCATCTGACATGGAACTTTACTCCTAGGAATTTGGTTCTTCTCAATTTCCAATACCGTGCAAAAGGTGGTGTCTAGATCGATGTGACCATATCGCAGTAAATTTCACTGGATGTAGGGGCTAGACCCCCTACGAAACCTAGATAGGGTGACCTCAGGCGATTCCTTCACACCGCTCCTAACCGTCAAATCCTTAAAGAGTTGCATATAATCTGAGACTGAATTATTCCCTTGTTTAAGGGTAGCCAAATCATCAGTTATTTGCCACTTGGCCTGGGCATTAGGTTTATCTTCGTTCCTAAAGATCAGTATGGAACTATCGCCATCAGTAGGGAAACTAGGGTGTTGCCTTGGGAGAAATGGTGCAACTTGGCTAGCCTTTAGTTGGCCAATCAACGCCATAATATCATCCACTACCGGGCAATGGAATGGCTTTCTACCATTCCTAAGGGAACCTAAAGATTTTTCTCGGGAAGCATTGACGTCATATGCCATATTGTGATAACCGGAGAGAAGACTCGATCCGGAATTTGTGCACATATATGGGGAAAGGCTTCTGGCTCAATTAAAATAAGTTTGTTGGAATTGTTCCCGCTTAACCACTAGGGTAATAATAATATAAAATAGATTTTCTTGCTGAATACAATATGAAGATTATTAACAATTTTTTTTTGATTTTTTGCTGAAAAAAAAGAAATTTAAGCCGCTATTTGCAGACCAAAAAATAATTTTTTTGTGATTTTGACAACTAACGTGCAAACAGAAGTGCGGGTAACGTGCCACATGATGGGGGAGTGGTGCCAATTAGGAAATTGACGTGAACCTCCCTCTGATACCAAATTGATGTAGGCCGCTCCCTAAGTAGGATTAAGGCACGAAAAGACAAGAGGGATTCCAAGGGGAAATTTAAGCGAACACGTTATGTCCGAATTAGATCTACGAATTTGCCACATGTGCCTCTCAACAATTCAACCCTACACTCGCACATTCGTCACGCATCATACACGTTGAACAACTTTATCAAGTTAACGCTAACATACGATAGCCACGCCATTTTAAGATCGAACAAAAGGCTATAGGCCGTTGTTTTTTCGAGCTAAAAGGATCCACCCGATTCGAACGAGCGATGGTTGTACCAAAGGAGATCTACCGAAAAGTACGGTTTGGAAATGGTAGATCTCCCCCATCAAAACGAAAGCGAGGCTCGCCAAACCTCTCGAAAAACTAAGCAACTAGAAAAAATAACCTATGCAATCGAAAGGATAAACCACGAACAAAAAGAATGATTCCAAAATAACGCAAACGTATTCCACCAAAATGAAATTTTAAAAAAATATTGGAATCACACAAAACAAAGTAGAGGATCTCGTTACCCAACCGGAATAGATGATTCCGGTTCACTTTCAAGGACCGTTCTTCCACGACTCTGCCGGAGTTGCGCCGACCGGAGAGAAACTTGTCCACTTCCTTCGCTTCACGCCGGAGTGAGATGTCACGAAAATAACTCCTTTGCCGTGGCCGATCTTCTTCCTAACAATAGAAAGGGGGCTGATTTGAGGTTCTTGATGGAGGTCGGGTTTTTGATAAGGGAGAGGGTGGTGGTCGGTTTGGGGTGTGGAAGTGGTCGGCTTGAGAGGGGTGGCCAAATCTAGGGAGGTGGAGGTGGAGGTCGGCTTTGGAAGGAGGTGGAGTTGAAGAGGAGCTCGGGTTAGGAGATGAGGAGGTGGTGGTCGGATTTGTGAGGGATAAGGGAGGGGCTCGGGTTAGGTGATGGTGGTAGAGAGGTGGAGGGAGGAGGAGGAGGGCCGAGCAAGAGGAGGGAAGGAGGAGGAGAGTGGCCGGAGGCCAAGAGAAAGAGGGAGGGGAGTTGGAGAGTTGGTCGAATGCAGAGGAGATAGAGAGAGAGGGTGGGGGGAGGGGGGGGCGGCCAAGAAGGAGAGAAATCTTCAAAGGGGTTTAGGGTTTTCTTAATTCTTCATTCACTACTTCAAAATGAAAAAAGGTTAGCCTTATATAGGTTTTACATCATGCTTTGGCTATTTGCAGCCCACATAAATAAAAATAAAATAATACTCAAATGTTTAAACATTACATGATAAAAATAAAATGCAAATAGAAATAACTAAATATTATTTGGTAATCTTCATCTTCATCATGTAGGAGAACGTCGTCGCCGTCGCCGTCATCATCTTCAACATGTAGGAGAACGCCGTCGCCGTCACCGTCATCATCTTCAACTTTAACACGTTGGGGGTTGCCGCCATCATCATCCCAAAACATGGGAGTTCTGCAATGCCTCCCATACAAAGCTTTAAACGGAGCCCTTTGCAAACTTTCTTGATAACTGTTATTGTATGCAAACTCCATAAGTCGCAACGGCTCATCCCACGCACCACCGTTGTCTAAAATGTAGCATCTGATCATATCCTCAACTATCTGGTTCACCCGCTCTGTCTGCCCATTGGTCTATGGGTGGTAATCAGTAGAATACCTCAGGTCTGTACCCAAACCCTCCTGCAGACTTTTCCAAAATCGAGAAGTAAACCGGGTGTCTCGATCAGAAATGATGCTAACAGGCACACCGAGAAATCTGATGACCTCATTCAAGTACAACTCTATTATCTTCTTCATCGGGTAATCAATATTATACGGCATGAAGTGAGCACACTTCGTCAGTCTATCAACTATAACCCAAACAGAATCAAATCCCCTCGGAGATTTCGGTAAGCCCGTGATGAAGTCCATAGAAATGCTTTCCCACTTCCACGTCAGGATCTTTAACGGAGTCAACTTGTAGCCAGGCCTTCCGTGATCGGCCATCACACGCTTGCAAGTGTGGCACTCAACAACAAATTAGGCTATATCACTTTTCATGCATTCCACCAGGCAATTTGCTTCAAATCATGATACATCTTTATAGATCCTGGATGGTAGGCAACACTGGATCCATGAGCCTCTCTGCATATCATACCCCTGATGTCCCCAACAGCGGGGATGCAAAATCTACCGCGGTACTTCAAAGTACCCGCATCATCGATAGAAAAATCCGGCAACTCCCCTCTCTCAGTCCTGGAGTATAAGTGCAGCAGGTCCGGATCATCCTTCTGGTGCAATCTAGTAAGATAAATCCAAGATGGCTCTGCCACTGCCAAACTACTCTGCATGTCACAGCATCCCACTGAGATATCCAAAAGGAGGAACTCTTCCACTAAACGGTCGGCGGAGAGATTAAAGATCTTCCCCGTCTTCCGAATCAGGGTGTCGGCCACCACATTGGCCTTTTCTGGATGATACTTTATCTCTACATCATAATTGGCCACATACTCTAGCAACCGATGCTGGCGCAGATTTAACTCCTTCTGCGAGAACACATGTAACACCTCTACCCGTCAAGAGGGATATAATAGAGGGTCCGGCCGGGGCCCCACACACTATTCCACAAACAGGCGGAGACGCTACGAAATAATATCAAAACCAACGCATCCTAACACAGAGCATTCTAGCGGAAGCTTCACGGTTGAAAAACTTTAAATCAAGCAAAACGAGAACTGTCCACTAAAACATAGGAATGTACACAACCAAAGTATCTGGCCTTAAGGCCTTACAAATTTCTCTTAACAAGGTGTGGTTTACAGACATCGGCACGCAGGCCGGCCACACATGAACAAGAAGAAACAAGAAAAACAAAGCCTTTGAGGGCAACAACGCAGCTTGGGCTTCGACCCGCTAAGTCCCGCTCGGACCAGCACCTCCAGCACCTGAAAGAACCAATCCACCAAGCGGTGGAAAATAGGGCAACAGTCAGCATTCAGCTAACCAATTATAACGACCCTGCCCTTGGCACGGGGCAGCGGAATTCCATCCATGTATAGAATTTTCCAATATGATATATATATAGCGAACCACGCAAGACGTGCACGACCGCACAGTCAATACATATCACAAACGTCGGCACGACGGCCCGACGCTCCGTGCACTCAGGGCACATTTGGGTGTACCGAAAACACCGGATCCCACCAATGAGCATTCCAGTCATGATCGGCACGCAAGACGTCGACTCTCGCTATGTGATCCTAACAGGGCCTTAAGCACCCAAGGTTAGACAACCATAACGCGGGTACAGATCCGCCTATCCCGTTGCTCACATCGTCAGACGCAAGGCTGGCCTGACGCGGGTAGAGCTTCACCTTTCCCGTCCATCACAAGAGTTGAACTCAACTCGCACAATTTCCTGGACTTCCTCCAGTACTTCCTGCTACACCAAGCGACAGGTATCCACTTCAGATTACACACAAACAATCAAATACTCGGAGGCTCCTCTGAAATGCAAACAAAGCATCACCAATCCAGACCAACACGTCCAGATGGGCTTCACACAGCATGCCTAGATTCGTACTCCAATTCCGGACTCTAATAAGGGGGACTTCACATATCTACCCCAAGGGACACCACAACCCACCACACACTCGCGGGGACGGGTTTTCCCTAAGCAAATGCATGAAAGTAGGACTTCACATGTCCAAGACGGAAATCGTTACCCTTGGAATTCGCCTCAGAGCCATGGAGAGAATTGAGACGGATGAAAGCCTTCGTAGCAGCCTTGCCTTCGTAAATCCGAACTCGGCTCGCGATTTGGACCACCGCAGCACCACCGGCGGCCGGATTCCTCTTATTCTTCCTTGCTTTGCTCTCCCCTCTCTCTTAACTTTAGAAAGAGAAAGATGAAACTCAAATGAGCTTTCTCCTCTTCAATCCCGGACTTATCAACCCAGGGAAGAGCCCAGACCGTTGGATCTTGGTCAAAGTAAATGAACGGCTCTGATCAGCTCTGAATTTGATTTCCTGGGCCAAACACGGGTTGTGACACGCCCGTGTCACAGGCCGTGTTCCTGAAGCGGTGCACAACCGACTTAAAATAAACAAGAACACGGGTGTCGACACGCCCGGGACACGCCCGTGTCGACACCTGACACGCCCGTGTCGAGGGGCGTGTTCCCCCATCGAGAAAGAAATCAGCATTTTCCCCGAGACAACACGGGCACTGGACACGCCCGTGTGACAATTTGACATGCCCGTGTCACGATCGACACGGCTGGGCCTCCGCGCCGTGTCCTTCTCGGGACAATCTGGCTAATATTTGGGCATGACACGCACTGGGACACGCCCGTGTCCCAGGCCGTGTCGATGTGTCGATACTCAATGATCGCCGACTCAACGATCGTCGACAATGAAGAACACGCCCTGGGACACACCCGTGTCCCAAGCCGTGTACCCCAGACACGCCCTGGGACACGCCCGTGTCCCAGGCTGTGTCAGCCAGCCTGAACCTCAATTTGACCTGTTGAGATTTCTAGTGTGTTACAATCCTCCCCTCCTTAATAAAATTTCGTCCCGAAATTTGAAGACAGCAGGGAGATAACATCATAACACAATTAGAGATATATATGTTTCTATCACATATACAAACAAGCGAATAGGTTACGAAAATAACTCGGGAAACTCAGCTCGCATGGTCTGCTCCCGCTCACATGTGAGCTCTTCTCGGCCACAATTGTCCCACCGGACTTTGACCATCCCGATCGTTTTGTTTCGCAACTGTTTCTCGGCTCGATCCTCGATCCGAATGGGCCTTACCTTTGTCGTTAGCCCATACTCAACAGGCACCCGATAATTCTCAATCACTTAAGCTAGATCCTTGACTGCTTTTCGTAGTACCGAGATGTGGAACACATCATGCAGTCCACCCAATTCCGATGAAAGAGCTAACCGATAGGCAGCTTCCCCAACTCGCTCCACCACTTCAAACGGACCAAGGTATCACGGAATTAGCTTTTTCAACCGCCGAATCCGATATACGCCTTTGAAGGGTTTAATATTTAAATAAACCCAATCACCCACCGCGAACTCCACGTTCCGGTGCTTAGCATTGTAATGCTTGGCTTGCCAATCCTGGGCTATTAGTAGTCTCTCTCGAATGGAGCGTATTGTTGAGTTAGCATCCTCGACTGCCTTTTGTCCCAAAAGTTTGGATTCGCCAGTTTCTGCCCAAGCTAACGGTATATGGCACTTGCGACCATACAGAGCTTCAAACGGCGCCATGCTGATGCTCGCTTGGTAGCTATTATTGTAGGCAAATTCCATCATAACAAGATGATCTTCCCATTTCTTACCGAAGTCAAGGGCGCACATACGGAGCATATCATCCATTGTTCTTGTGGTTCATTCAGTTTGGCCATCCGTTTGCGGATGAAAGGCCGTACTTAATGCTAACTTCATGCCCAACAACTGATTAATTAGCCTCCAATCCTTTGAAGTAAATCGCCCATCACGGTCACTTACGATGCTTCGGGGAATACCGTGCAATCGAACAATCTGCTCCACATAGAGCTTTGCCAACGTTTCCACTGAATCGTCGCGCTTGTTTGGTAGGAAGTGAGCCACCTTTGTTAATTGGTTGACAATCACCCAGATTGAGTCATTCCCACGTTGAGATCTCGGCAATCCGTGCACGAAATCCATAGAAATATCCTCAAACTTCCACTGCGGAATTGGCAGTGATTTCAGGAAACCACTAGGCCGTTGACACTCTACCTTTACCAAAGCACAAGTATGACAGTTAGCCACATACTCGGCTATGTCCTTCTTTAAACCAGGCCACCAGAACAATTTCTTCATGTCCTTATACATCTTTGTGCTCCCAGGGTGAATTGAGTAATTTGTAAAGTGTGCTTCATATAACAATTCTTCTCGCAATTTACCCGCACAAGGGATGCACAATCGGCTATCCTTCCGTAATAGCCCGTCATCCCAGTAGAATTGGTCACCAGACCCCTCCTTTACATAGCGCTGGAGACTTTCATCAAACTCTGTTGCCCGTCGAACCCTGTCTGCAAGGTCATATTGAACCTCCATCTAGTTCAAGCATGCATCGGCCGAAGAATCCCTTTCCACGCAAGATATCTCCAACGCTTCCAGCTCCTGGATTAGACGCTCATCATGTATCCGCAACCAACTTTCCCGCACTGGAGTCCGACGACTCAAGGCATCAGCGACCACATTTCCCTTTCCGGGAAAATAGTGAATGTCGATTGTATAATTCCCTGGGAATTCCATCCACCTCCTTTGTCGCATATTCAAATCCTTTTGATCGAGCAGATACTTTAGGCTTTTATGATCTGTATAAATATCTACCTTCACGCCATAAAGATAGTGCCGCCACAACTTTAGCGAAAAGATCACCACTGCCAACTCCAAGTCGTGGACGGGGTAATTACGCTCATGCACCTTTAATTGACGTGAGCCAAAAGCGATCACCTTTCCAAACTACAGGAGAACGCAGCCTAAGCCGCTTCCTGACGCATCGCTGTATATCTCAAAACTGTCTGTACCACAAGGCGACGTCAAAACAGGCGCCGTGGTCAAAAGACCTTTTAACTCCTCAAAAGCTCGCGCGCACTCTGGCATCCAAACGAACTTCTGATCTTTTCTCGTCAACGTAGTCAAAGCCAAAGCAATCTGGGAGAATTTCGCCACAAATCGTCTATAGTAGCCTGCAAGTCCAAGAAAACTCCTGACTTCGGCCATTAAAGACATCACTGGCCAATCACGAATGGAACTTATCTTTGCCGGATCCACCGCTTTGCCCTCTCCACTTACCACATGGCCCAGAAAAGCCACCGACGAGAGCCAGAACTCACACTTAGAGAACTTGGCAAACAGCTTATTTCTCCACAAGGTATGCAATACCAACAGCAAATGGTTTGCATGTTCTTCCTCCGACTGAGAGTACACAAGGATATCATCAATGAACACAATCACAAACAGATCCAAGTATTCGCAGAACGTTTGATGCATGAGATCCATGAATACCGAAGGCATATTACATAAGCCGAACGGCAACACTGTGAACTCATAGTGACCATAGCGTGTGCCAAATGCTGTCTTGGGAATGTCACCTTCCCTAATCCGCAATTGGTAATACCCGGATTTCAAATCCAACTTGGAATAGATGGTTGAGCCTGCTAGCTGATCAAACAAGTCATCGATCTGAGGAATCAGATACTTGTTTTTCTCCATCATCTTATTCAGTTCGCGATAATCAATACATAGTCGCAAACTACCGTTTTTCTTCTTCACAAAAAGAACAGGCGCGCTCCAAGGTGACATACTTGGGCGTATGTATCCCTTCTCCAACAGTTCTTACAACTGAACTTTTAGTTTGGCCATCTCTTTTGGCGCTACCTGATACGGCGAACAGGCCACAGGTTTCGCACCCAGCACCAGCTCGATAGCGAAGTCGATTTCCGTTTGGGGAGGTAACCCCGGAAGGTCCTTTGGAAACACATCAGCATACTCCGACACAATCGGCACTTCACTCACACTGGCCTTCGGTGCCACTGCCTCTACGAGTGTGAAGAACAACTCCGCAAACTTCCGAACTGCCTTAACGACTTGGAGAGCTGATAACAACATCCCACTCATCCCTTGTATACTAATAAACTTGGTCTCTTGTTCGGTATTCTGCCCATGTGTGACCTCTTTTGAAGTGCAATCTATACAGGCACGCTGCTCTGACAGCCAGTCCATACCAAAGATTATATCAAATTCCTTGATCGGCAATACTAGTATTTCCACCTTCAACTTCCGACTCACTATCTTGACCTTAAGACCGCAAGATTTATCCGCGCACATCAAACATCCGTTAGGTAACAACACCTTTACACTATCTGTCGTGGTCCTGATAGGTACTCCGACACGAAAGACGAACTCTTCAGGCAGAAACGAATGTGAAGCACCTGTGTCAAACAGTGCTCGCGCCGGATACTCTCATATAAGGACAAACCCTAAAACATGTAACGACCCTAGCCGATCCAATGTGACGATGTCATGGCTCCGCTCGAGGCGACGCTACCGGGCTGCAGCCCAAGCACCCCAACCCCTCTCCCTCCACAAGCAGGTTGTTGGTGGCCACAGCCTCCCTTTGATGAGCGAACTCGACAGTTAAGTTGGGCCGTACGGGGACTTCCCAGGAGGTCACCCATCCCAGTACTACTCTCGCCCAAGCACGCTTAACTATGGAGTTCTTTCAACCTTCATCACCAATTGAGCTGTTGTAACACCCTAAAAAGACCCCAAAAAGACTCAACATGAAGTTTGAGGTGCCGGCTGTTTGACACGGCCTGGGACACGGGCGTGTCCCAGGGCGTGTCAGGGGTACACGGCCTGGGACACGGGCGTGTCCCAGGGCGTGTCCGAATTAAAATTCGAAAACGGCCTATTCGAGTCAGAGAAGTACACGGCCTTGAACACGGCCGTGAACACGGGCGTGTCAGGTTGGACACGGGCGTGTCAGATGCCGTGTTCCGACCCGTGTACTGTTTGCAGCTCGATGAGGCAGGGTTGACACGGGCGTGTCTCAGGAATGACACGGGCATGTCAGGTTCGACACAGGCGTGTCGATGCCCGTGTTGTTCAGTCGGTTCAAACTGCGTGTGCCGCTTAAGGGTACACGGCCTGTGACACGGGCGTGTCACAGGCCGTGTCAGCCAAAAATTGGGTTTTTTTGGCAAATCGTGGCCGTTCAGATTCTCTCTTTGGATCCAAGGGCTCAGGTGGTTTCCTGGCTGGATTTATTCGTGAAGGCTGATGAAGATTCATTCTTCATGTGCTTAAGGAAGAGAGAAAGAGAGAGGAGGAAGAAGAAGGAGGAGGAGATCAAGCCACCGGCGGAGTTCCCGTGGTCCGATTCGTGATCCGAAGCCGGCGTTGTGAAGGCAAGGCTGCTGCGGTTCTTTCTCACCGGCTAGTTTTCGATGGATCCGAAGAGATCGACAAGGGTAACGATCTCCCTCCTTGGACATGTGAAGTCCTTCTTTTCTGCATTGCATAAGGAAAACCCTTCCCCGCGAGTGTGCGGTGGGTTGTGGTGTCCCTTGGGGTAGATATGTGAAGTCCCCCTTATTAGAGGCCGGAATTGGAGTACGGCTCTAGGCATGCTGTGTGAAGCCCATCTGGACATGGTCTGGATTGGTGATGCTTGTTTGCATATCGGAGAAGGCTCCGTGATTATGGCTTGTGTTGCCTTGTGCCTACCTGTTGCTTGGTGCAGCAGGAAGTACTGGATGATGTCCAGGAAATGAAGAGGGTTGGATGCAACTCTTGTGGCCGTGCGTTGCCACATTATGAGCGGTTGAGCCGTTGGGCTGCAACTCGATGATAAGGCAGATTGCCGAACAGGAAAGGTGAAACCGACCCGTGCCTATAAATAGCCATGGATACTTCCGTATTCGAGGTGGCACGGCGACTTGAGCAACGGGGGGTGGCTGATCCGTACCTGCATTAGGTCCGTCCGACTTGGAAGCCTGGTTATAGGTTTTGTTGGAGCGCCTAATGAGAGTCTTAGGCCCGCGCGCCGGAAAGACTAGAATGCTCAAATACCGTGTAGACGGTGGTGTTGACCCTGGTATTCCAGTACACCAAGAATGTGCCCTGAGTGCACGGACTGTCGGGCCGTGTGGCCGATAGTTGTGATGGCTTGAATGTGCCTGCGCGCACATAGTTGCTATTTGATGATGCCATGCTTTGCAGGGAAAGAATGCTCATGCCCCGAGAAAGGGGTAGGATTGTTATAATTGGGTCAGCTGAATGCTGACCGTTGCATTGTTTGCCACCAGTTGGGTGGATTGTTCCCGTGCAGGTGCTGGAGAGCCAAGTGGTAAGTGATGGGCTGAAGCCCTACTACTGTTGCTGCTGCTGCTGCGGCAAGCCCTTGAAGGCTAAGCGAATGTTTTGGTTGTTCTCTTTTACTCATGTATGGCCGGCCTACGTGCCGAGGTTTGTAAATCATGTTGTATGGAAGAGGAACTGTAAGGCCTTAAGGCCAAACCCTTTGTTGTGCATTCCATGGTGTTATATATAAAGGTGGTTTTATATATTGGACATTCCTGATTAGAGTTCAAAGTTGTAACTTAAAGCTTCCGCTAGAATGCTCTGAGTTAGGATTCGTATGGTTTGGTATTATCCTGTGACCTCACCGTCTGTTTGTGGCATATAGTGTGGGGCCCCGGCCGGACCTTCTACTATACGTCATGTAACGGATGGGGTCGTTACAAAACATCACAATCAAAACAAGCACAACACATAGTTTAAAATAACATTAAAAACTGTGCGCACCTGTGATTGCATCCGCCTGCTTAATGGCCTCCTGTTGTCCAAGGTTGAAGACCTTAGGCTGCGCGTGCGAGGCAGAAGACTCCACCACAGTCTTCCTTTCTCCGCATATGACGCTCTCGTCTTCTTGTCACCCTTTGGAGGACCAACTCGGCAATCACGTGTGAAGTGTCCCAACTTCCCGCACGTAGAACAAGCACGAGTTCCATACCAAAATGTCTCTGTCACAGTCGCAGAAGGAACTTGTCAAGTAAACTTGGACTTCTTTCCCCATCTCTTACGGTACCCAAACTTCTCCGGACGCGGCGGCTTGAACTCTGGCTTTGTCACAGCCAAGGTCCCTTTTGTCTGCCCTCTTTTCATGTCCGTCTCCAAAGACCGAGCCGTACAGACTAAGGCTTGATATCCCTGACTCACAGAACTCGAGAGCAAAAACCGCATCTCATCTCGCAGTCCAACATAAAACCTACTAGTCTTACGCTCTTCTTCGGCGAAGATTGTACCCGCATATCGTCCCAAACGTGTGAACTCATGTAGGTAATTATCCACACTACAATCTCTTTGAGTTAACCGTTGAAATTCCATTTCCATCGATATCCTTTGCTGCATTGGTAGATATTGTACCAAGAACAACCGAGAAAATTCGTCCATCGAGACTTCTGCAAGTTGTCTACCGGCCAAGTGATGCAGTTCAATCTCATCCCACCATAAACGAGCCTCTCCTTCCAGTAGGAAAGTGGCCAACATAACTTTCTGTCCCTCCTCAACCTTGATCGCTCAGAAGATCCTCTTGTTCCTTGCAAGCCAATCCTCTGCTTGGGCCGGTGACCCTGCCCCAGTAAATTGTGGAGGATTGAAGCTCAAGAATTGCTTCAATTGTTGATCTGCTGCCCGCGGATCAACTACAGCTTCTACCGGTTCTTGCCGTACCCCAGCATGCCTTGGCACCACTACAGGACGTGCCTGCCCAGCCTGCTGAGCATTCATCACAGCAAGTGTCGTTTCCGTGATGAAACGTACTGTTTCAGCGGATGGAGGAGGTGTGGGCACCTCAGCTGGTGCCACAGTTTCTACAGAATGTTGAGGTTCGGATTGACCCGCAACACTTCTAGTCACCTATATGTGTAAAACACACAATTTAGCGACTAAGTAAAACGGCAAACATACAAAAAAATACACAAGTTCAACAAACAAGTGTATTTGCATTCCTAAGTGGACATTCTTGACTTCAAGTAAAGTGTTATAACGACGGCATTGACACTTGCGCGCCACCTCTCAAAAGAATTCATCCGCGAATTCAGAAGAGATCGACCAACAAGCTGATACCAAATTGTAACACCTCTACCCGTCAAGAGCAATATAATAGAGAGTCCGGTCAGGGCCCCACACCATATTCCACAAACAGGCAGAGAGGCTACGAAATAATATCAAAACCAACGCATCCTAACACAGAGCATTCTAGCGGAAGCTTCACGGTTGAAAAACTTGAACTCAAGCAAAACGAGAACTGTCCACTAAAACATAGGAATGTACACAACCAAAGTATCTGGCCTTAAGGCCTTACAAATTTCTCTTAACAAGGTGTGGTTTACAGATATCGGCACGCAGGCCGGCCACACAGGAACAAGAAGAAACAAAACAAATAAAGCCTTCGAGGGCAGCAACGCAGCTTGGGCTTCGGCCCGCTAAGTCCCGCTCGGACCAGCACCTCCAGCACCTGCAAGAACCAATCCACCAAGCGGTGGCAAACAGGGCAACGGTCAGCAATCAGCAGACCAATTATAAAGACCCTGCCCCTGGCACGGGGCAGCGGAATTCCATCCCTGCATAGCATTTTCAATTATGATATATATATTGCGAACCACGCAAGACGTGCACGACCGCACAGTCAATACATATCACAAACGTCGGCACGACGGCCTGACGCTCCATGCACTCCGGGCACATTCGGGTGTACCGAAAACACCGGATCCCACTAATGAGCATTCTCGTCATGATCGGCACGCAAGCCGTCGACTCTCGCTATGTGATCCTAACAGGGCCTTAAGCACCCAAGGTTAGACAACCATAACGCTGGTACAGATCCGCCTATCACGTTTCTCACATCGTCAGGCGCAAGACTGGCCTGATGCGGGTAGAGCTTCACCTTTCCCGTCCACCACAAGAGTTGAAATCAACTCGCACAATTTCCTTGACTTCCTCCAGTACTTCCTGCTGCACCAAGCGACAGGTATCTACCACAGATTGCACATAAACAATCAAATACTCGGAGGCTCTTCCGAAATGCAAACAAAGCATCACCAATCCAGACCAATACGTCCAGATGGGCTTCACACAGCATGCCTAGATCCGTACTCCAATTCCGGACTCTAACAAGGGGGACTTCACATATCTACCCCAAGGGACACCACAACGCACCACACAATCGCGGGGACGGGTTTTCCCTATGTAAATGCTGGAAAGTAGGACTTCACATGTCTAAGACAGAAATTGTTACCCTTGGAATTCGCCTCGGAGCCATGGAGAGAATTGAGACGGATGAAAGCCTTCGTAGCAGCCTTGCCTTCGTAAATCTGAACTCGGCTCGCAATTTGGACCACCGCAGCACCACCGGCGGCCGGATTCCTCTTCTTCTTCCTTGCTTTGCTCTCCCCTCTCTCTTAACTTTAGAAAGAGAAAGATGAAACTCAAATGAGCTTTCTCCTCTTCAATCCCGGACTTATCAACCCAGGGAAGAGCCCAGACCATTGGATCTTGGTCAAAGAAAATGAACGGCTCTGATCAGCCCTGAATTTGATTTCCTGGGCCGAACACGGGTTGTGACACGCCCGTGTCACAGGCCGTGTTCTTGAAGCGGTGCACAACCGACTTAAAATAAACCAGAACACGGGTGTCGACACGCCCGGAACATGCCCGTGTCGACACCTGACACGCCCGTTTCGAGGGGCGTGTTACCCCATCGATACGGAAATCAGCATTTTCCCCGAGACAATACGGGCACTAGACACGCCCGTGTGACAATTTGACACGCCCGTGTCACGATCGATACGACTGGGCCTCCGTGTCGGGTACTTCTCGGTACAATCTAGATAATATTTGGGCATGACACGGCCTGGGACACGCCTGTGTCCTAGGCCGTGTCGATGTGTCGATACTCAACGATCGCCGACTCAACGATCATCGATAATGAAGAACATGCCCTGGGACACGCCCGTGTCCCAGGCCGTGAACCCTAGACACGCCCTGGGACACGCCCGTGTCTCAGGCCGTGTCACCCAGCCTGAACCTCAATTTGACCTGTTGAGATTTCTAGGGTGTTACAACACATACTTCAGGCTCTTGTGATCAGTGAAGATCTTGCACTAAGCCTTATAAAGTAGATGCCTCCACTGCTTCAATGCATAAATCACCGCTGCAAACTCAAGGTAATGCGTAAGGTAATTTCTCTCATGAGTATTTAATCTCCTTTACCCATACATAATCACTTTTCCAGCCTGCATCAACACGCAACCCAGACAAATATGCGGAGCATCCACGTACAATGTAACACCCCGAAACTCAAAAGAGGGACGGGTGATGTTCTAAGCCCAGTTTGGTTTTTGGAGCAGGTGTCACGGGCTTGTCACGGGCGTATCACGGGCATGTCATGGGCGTGACACATGCGTGTTCGGCCTCGGCTCGTGCGGTCGACGCTTTGGCGGTCGATGCTAGTCGAGTTGAAGAACACGGCCTAGGACACGGGCGTGTCCCAGGCCGTGTCACTCCAGGGATTTTGCAAGTGTGATACACGGGCCGTGACACGGGCACAAACACGGGCGTGTCAAATTTGACACGGGCGTGTCTAATGCCGTGTCACAAGCCCGTGTACCTCTCTGACTGCGAAATGTTGGTCGATTGCACACGGGGGGCGTGACACGGGTCCCGACACGGGCGTGTCGCAGGTGACACGGGCGTGTCGGAGGCCGTGTCAAAGGCCGTGTGCTGGTTTTTCGACTCGATCGAGACGGCGAATGGGTGACACGGCCAGGCACACGGCCGTGTTGCAACCCGTGTTCGGCCCCAGATTTTGTATTTTGGGTTCCGATCGTGGCCGTTCGTTCTTTTCTTTGGAAGATCCAACGGTGGGGAGCCTCCCTGGGTGATTTAAGGCCGGGAATAGGGTTTCAAACCCTCATTTTCCATTTGGCTTTATCTCTCTTGATTCTAGAGAGAAGGGAGAGCAAGGAGGAGGAAGGAGGCCAATAAGTGGCCACCGGCGAAGCTTCGGAGGTCCGTTTCGCGAGCGGAGTTCAGATACGCGAAGGTGGGAGCGTTGCGGTGGTTTTCAACCGAGAAAATCTTCTCCATGGCTAGGAAGAGGGGACGGAAGGTAACGATACTTCTTCTCTCGGTTTTTAGGATTTAGGATGCATGAATATCATCCCCTTCCTTTCGTATTTTGAGCACCGAATCTCTCAAATGAGAGGGATTCGTGTAGCCTAGGTTCAAGAGGAACCTCCGGGTTGAGTATGTTCATCCCGGCATGCTTTGCATTAGAGATCCGCTCCGTTAGCGGATTAGGCATTGTGGGTGAAGCCATGGCCGCGACCGTTAGTCCGACCCGGTGATGTTCCATAGCGAGATGTGAGGTTTCGGTAGAAATCCGTTGCGGCGTTACGTCGTTGTGTGTATGCGTTTTCCCTCTTATATTTGAGTGAGTACTCGTGGTCGGAACCGGACATGGTTAGCTCCGTGTTGTGCGGTAGATGATTTCCTTGGAGCACGGGGAAGACACGGTGCGAATGGTGATTGGGGGGGAACCTTTGTTTGTGCTGTGCAAAGGCGCGGCTATGTCTTCGTGGTCGGCTGGCTATCCTGTGACGCGCAAGTCATGTGGGGGAAGTGTCCCGGCAAGACTAGCCCCTTGTGTGGACTGACGAGAATGTCGAGCGGAGGGCAAGCCCGGACAATGTGGCCATGAGCGGGTGGGGTCCAGCAAGACTTCTTAGAATCGGTCGGTGTGAGACGGAACCCTGACGTGCAAAGTCAGAATGTGCGGGCAAGCCCCGGGGCATATGACCCTTGTGCGGGTGGGGCCTTTGCAATGTTCCGTGTGACGGCGTGTGTGTCGTTAGGGACATGGTGGTTCCCTTGTGTTTGCGACTTTAAGCCAATGGGGAAACGGAAGTACCCAGTGTTTGATGTTGTGCTAGATGCATATGAACTAGGGTGCCTTGGGTGAAACCCGGGCTGCATTCATGCTGCATAGTAGGCCCTTTCACTTTGTACAAAACATAGAGAACATGTATGCTGTATGAGACATCCAAGCCTGTTTTACCGCTTTATTATATATACTCTTTTGGTATACGAAGTGCTAACATGCAGGTGGAGTGGTACCCCGGGGTCTGTTAGGGACGGTCGGGAGGAAATGTCTTTGTTACACTGTAGAGGTCAGCCTTTGCTGACCCACGTTACATCAAATCCTTACAGGGCAAGGATCGCATGCAAGAGCTAGCGCGCCGGGCGAAAAGCCCTAAGCCTCATGAAGTGTTGCTGTGCTTGGATTTTCCTTTCGTGTTTGCTACCCTTGTTATGTTTATGTCCGGCTTGCATGCCAAGGTAGCCTAGGAGTGCTTGGCACATTTATTTTTTTGGACTATTTTTGTGTAAGGCCTTAAGGCCATTTGATACTCTACCGTTAGTGGATAACTTCTGTCTATTAGTATTCTGTTTCCGCTGTGTTTGTCTGGAGTTTTGAGATTGAGTAGTTTTCATATCATCTTTTAATACTAAAGCTGTGGCGTCCGTATGTTGTGGGGCCCCGACCGGACCCATATTATATGGTCTTTACAGGGGAGGTGTTACAATTTGGTATTAGAGGGAGGTTGGCGTTCCAATGAGAAGTTTCGCGGTCGAAAGTATAAGTCGAGTCGCGTATAAGAAGTTATCCACATAGGAGTATCGCGGGACCATGAGTGTCCTTGTGTTCGAGTTTTGCAATTAGAGACTGATTAATTAGCCTCCAATCGTTTGAAGTAAATCGCCCATCACGGTCACTTACGATGCTTCGGGGAATACCGTGCAATCGAACAATCTGCTCCACATAGAGCTTTGCCAACGTTTCCACTGAATCGTCGCGCTTGTTTGGTAGGAAGTGAGCCACCTTTGTTAATTGGTTGACAATCACCCAGATTGAGTCATTCCCACGTTGAGATCTCGGCAATCCGTGCACGAAATCCATAGAAATATCCTCAAACTTCCACTGCGGAATTGGCAGTGATTTTAGGAAACCACTAGGCCGTTGACACTCTGCCTTTACCAAAGCACAAGTATGACACTTAGCCACATACTCGGCTATGTCCTTCTTTAAACCGGGCCACCAGAACAATTTCTTCATGTCCTTGTACATCTTTGTGCTCCCAGGGTGAATTGAGTAATTTGTAAAGTGTGCTTCATATAACAATTCTTCTCGCAATTTACCCGCACAAGGGATGCACAATCGGCTATCCTTCCGTAATAGCCCGTCATCCCAGTAGAATTGGTCACCAGACCCCTCCTTTGCATAGCGCTGGAGACTTTCATCAAACTCTGTTGCCCGTCGAACCCTGTCTGCAAGGTCATATTGAACCTCCATCCAGTTCAAGCATGCATCGGCCGAAGAATCCCTTTCCACGCAAGATATCTCCAACGCTTCCAGCTCCTGGATTAGACGCTCATCATGTATCCGCAACCAACTTTCCCGCACTGGAGTCCGACGACTCAAGGCATCAGCGACCACATTTCCATTTCCGGGAAAATAGTGAATGTCGATTGTATAATTCCCTAGGAATTCCATCCACCTCCTTTGTCGCATATTCAAATCCTTTTGATCGAGCAGATACTTTAGGCTTTTATGATCTGTATAAATATCTACCTTCACGCCATAAAGATAGTGCCGCCACAACTTTAGCGAAAAGATCACCACTGCCAACTCCAAGTCGTGGACGGGGTAATTACGCTCATGCACCTTTAATTGACGTGAGCCAAAAGCGATCACCTTTCCAAACTGCAGGAGAACGCAGCCTAAGCCGCTTCCTGACGCATCACTGTATATCTCAAAACTGTCTGTACCACAAGGCGACGTCAAAACAGGCGCCGTGGTCAAAAGACCTTTTAACTCCTCAAAAGCTCGCGCGCACTCTGGCATCCAAACGAACTTCTGATCTTTTCTCGTCAACGTAGTCAAAGCCAAAGCAATCTGGGAGAATTTCGCCACAAATCGTCTATAGTAGCCTGCAAGTCCAAGAAAACTCCTGACTTCGGCCATTAAAGACATCACTGGCCAATCACGAATGGAACTTATCTTTGCCGGATCCACCGCTTTGCCCTCTCCACTTACCACATGGCCCAGAAAAGCCACTGACGAGAGCCAGAACTCACACTTCGAGAACTTGGCAAACAGCTTATTTCTCCACAAGGTATGCAATACCAACAGCAAATGGTTTGCATGATCTTCCTCCGACTGAGAGTACACAAGGATATCATCAATGAACACAATCACAAACAGATCCAAGTATTCGCAGAACGTTTGATGCATGAGATCCATGAATACCGAAGGCATATTACATAAGCCGAACGGCAATACTGTGAACTCATAGTGACCATAGCGTGTGCCAAATGCTGTCTTGGGAATGTCACCTTCCCTAATCCGCAATTGGTAATACCCGGATTTCAAATCCAACTTGGAATAGATGGTTGAGCCTGCTAGCTGATCAAACAAGTCATCGATCTGAGGAATCAGATACTTGTTTTTCTCCATCATCTTATTCAGTTCGCGATAATCAATACATAGTCGCAAACTACCGTTTTTCTTCTTCACAAAAAGAACAGGCGCGCTCCAAGGTGACATACTTGGGCGTATGTATCCCTTCTCCAACAGTTCTTACAACTGAACTTTTAGTTTGGCCATCTCTTTTGGCGCTACCTGATACGGCGAACAGGCCACAGGTTTCGCACCCAGCACCAGCTCGATAGCGAAGTCGATTTCCCTTTGGGGAGGTAACCCCGGAAGGTCCTTTGGAAACACATCAGCATACTCCGACACAATCGGCACTTCACTCACACTAGCCTTCGGTGCCACTGCCTCTACGAGTGTGAAGAACAACTCCGCAAACTTCCGAACTGCCTTAACGACTTGGAGAGCTGATAACAACATCCCACTCATCCCTTGTATACTAATAAACTTGGTCTCTTGTTCGGTATTCTGCCCATGTGTGACCTCTTTTGAAGTGCAATCTATACAGGCACGCTGCTCTGACAGCCAGTCCATACCAAAGATTATATCAAATTCCTTGATCGGCAATACTAGTGTTTCCACCTTCAACTCCCGACTCACTATCTTGACCTTAAGACCGCAAGATTTATCCGCGCACATCAAACATCCGTTAGGTAACAACACCTTTACACTATCTGTCGTGGTCCTGATAGGTACTCCGACACGAAAGACGAACTCTTCAGGCAGAAACGAATGTGAAGCACCTGTGTCAAACAGTGCTCTCGTCGGATACTCTCATATAAGGACAAACCCTAAAACATGTAACGACCCTAGCCGATCCAACGTGACGATGTCATGGCTCCGCTCGAGGCGACGCTACCGGGCTGCAGCCCAAGCACCCCAACCCCTCTCCCTCCACAGGCAGGTTGTTGGTGGCCACAGCCTCCCTTTGATGAGCGAACTCGACAGTTAAGTTGGGCCGTACGGGGACTTCCCAGGAGGTCACCCATCCCAGTACTACTCTCGCCCAAGCACGCTTAACTATGGAGTTCTTTCAACCTTCATCACCAATTGAGCTGTTGTAACACCCTAAAAAGACCCCAAAAAGACTCAACATGAAGTTTGAGGTGCCGGCTGTTTGACACGGCCTGGGACACGGGCGTGTCCCAGGGCGTGTCAGGGGTACACGGCCTGGGACACGGGCGTGTCCCAGGGCGTGTCCGAATTAAAATTCGAAAACGGCCTATTCGAGTCAGAGAAGTACACGGCCTTGAACACGGCCGTGAACACGGGCGTGTCAGGTTGGACACGGGCGTGTCAGATGCCGTGTTCCGACCCGTGTACTGTTTGCAGCTCGATGAGGCAGGGTTGACACGGGCGTGTCTCAGGAATGACACGGGCATGTCAGGTTCGACACAGGCGTGTCGATGCCCGTGTTGTTCAGTCGGTTCAAACTGCGTGTGCCGCTTAAGGGTACACGGCCTGTGACACGGGCGTGTCACAGGCCGTGTCAGCCAAAAATTGGGTTTTTTTGGCAAATCGTGGCCGTTCAGATTCTCTCTTTGGATCCAAGGGCTCAGGTGGTTTCCTGGCTGGATTTATTCGTGAAGGCTGATGAAGATTCATTCTTCATGTGCTTAAGGAAGAGAGAAAGAGAGAGGAGGAAGAAGAAGGAGGAGGAGATCAAGCCACCGGCGGAGTTCCCGTGGTCCGATTCGTGATCCGAAGCCGGCGTTGTGAAGGCAAGGCTGCTGCGGTTCTTTCTCACCGGCTAGTTTTCGATGGCTCCGAAGAGATCGACAAGGGTAACGATCTCCCTCCTTGGACATGTGAAGTCCTTCTTTTCTGCATTGCATAAGGAAAACCCTTCCCCGCGAGTGTGCGGTGGGTTGTGGTGTCCCTTGGGGTAGATATGTGAAGTCCCCCTTATTAGAGGCCGGAATTGGAGTACGGCTCTAGGCATGCTGTGTGAAGCCCATCTGGACATGGTCTGGATTGGTGATGCTTGTTTGCATATCGGAGAAGGCTCCGTGATTATGGCTTGTGTTGCCTTGTGCCTACCTGTTGCTTGGTGCAGCAGGAAGTACTGGATGATGTCCAGGAAATGAAGAGGGTTGGATGCAACTCTTGTGGCCGTGTGTTGCCACGTTATGAGCGGTTGAGCCGTTGGGCTGCAACTCGATGATAAGGCAGATTGCCGAACAGGAAAGGTGAAACCGACCCGCGCCTATAAATAGCCATGGATACTTCCGTATTCGAGGTGGCACGGCGACTTGAGCAACGGGGGGTGGCTGATCCGTACCTGCGTTAGGTCCGTCCGACTTGGAAGCCTGGTTATAGGTTTTGTTGGAGCGCCTAATGAGAGTCTTAGGCCCGCGCGCCGGAAAGACTAGAATGCTCAAATACCGTGTAGATGGTGGTGTTGACCCTGGTATTCCAGTACACCAAGAATGTGCCCTGTCGGGCCGTGTGGCCGATAGTTGTGATGGCTTGAATGTGCCTGCGCGCACATAGTTGCTATTTGATGATGCCATGCTTTGCAGGGAAAGAATGCTCATGCCCCGAGAAAGGGGTAGGATTGTTATAATTGGGTCAGCTGAATGCTGACCGTTGTATTGTTTGCCACCAGTTGGGTGGATTGTTCCCGTGCAGGTGCTGGAGAGCCAAGTAGTAAGTGATGGGCTGAAGCCCTACTACTGTTGCTGCTGCTGCTGCGGCCAGCCCTTGAAGGCTAAGCGAATGTTTTGGTTGTTCTCTTTTACTCATGTATGGCCGGCCTACGCGCCGAGGTTTGTAAATCATGTTGTATGGAAGAGGAACTGTAAGGCCTTAAGGCCAAACCCTTTGTTGTGCATTCCATGGTGTTATATATAAAGGTGGTTTTATATATTGGACATTCCTGATTAGAGTTCAAAGTTGTAACTTAAAGCTTCCGCTAGAATGCTCTGAGTTAGGATTCGTATGGTTTGGTATTATCCTGTGACCTCACCGTCTGTTTGTGGCATATAGTGTGGGGCCCCGGCCGGACCTTCTACTATACGTCATGTAACGGATGGGGTCGTTACAAAACATCACAATCAAAACAAGCACAGCACATAGTTTAAAATAACATTAAAAACTGCGCGCACCTGTGATGGCATCCGCCTGCTTAATGGCCTCCTGTTGTCCAAGGTTGAAGACCTTAGGCTGCGCGTGCGAGGCAGAAGACTCCACCACAGTCTTCCCTTTCTCCGCATATGACGCTCCCGTCTTCTTGTCACCCTTTGGAGGACCAACTCGGCAATCACGTGTGAAGTGTCCCAACTTCCCGCACGTAGAACAAGCACGAGTTCCATACCGAAATGTCTCTGTCACAGTCGCAGAAGGAACTTGTCAAGTAAACTTGGACTTCTTTCCCCATCTCTTACGGTACCCAAACTTCTCCGGACGCGGCGGCTTGAACTCTGGCTTTGTCACAGTCAAGGTCCCTTTTGTCTGCCCTCTTTTCATGTCCGTCTCCAAAGACCGAGCCGTACAGACTAAGGCTTGATATCCCTGACTCACAGAACTCGAGAGCAAAAACCGCATCTCATCTCGCAGTCCAACATAAAACCTACTAGTCTTACGCTCTTCTTCGGCGAAGATTGTACCCGCATATCGTCCCAAACGTGTGAACTCATGTAGGTAATTATCCACACTACAATCTTTTTGAGTTAACCGTTGAAATTCCATTTCCATCGATATCCTTTGCTGCATTGGTAGATATTGTACCAAGAACAACCGAGAAAATTCGTCCATCGAGACTTCTGCAAGTTGTTTACCGGCCAAGTGATGCAGTTCAATCTCATCCCACCATAAACGAGCCTCTCCTTCCAGTAGGAAAGTGGCCAACATAACTTTCTGTCCCTCCTCAACCTTGATCGCTCAGAAGATCCTCTTGTTCCTTGCAAGCCAATCCTCTGCTTGGACCGGTGACCCTGCCCCAGTAAATTGTGGAGGATTGAA
The DNA here is from genome assembly GCA_039513925.1 of Platanthera zijinensis. Classification (NCBI taxonomy): domain Eukaryota; kingdom Viridiplantae; phylum Streptophyta; class Magnoliopsida; order Asparagales; family Orchidaceae; genus Platanthera; species Platanthera zijinensis. The sequence goes on from CM077082.1 coordinate 84,911,024, forward strand.
GCTCAAGAATTGCTTCAATTGTTGATCTGCTGCCCACGGATCAACTACAGCTTCTACCGGTTCTTGTCGTACCCCAGCATGCCTTGGCACCACTACAGGACGTGCCTGCCCAGCCTGCTGAGCATTCATCACAGCAAGTGTCGTTTCCGTGATGAAACGTACTGTTTCAGCGGATGGAGGAGGTGTGGGCACCTCAGCTGGTGCCACACTTTCTACAGAATGTTGAGGTTCGGATTGACCCGCAACACTTCTAGTCACCTATATGTGTAAAACACACAATTTAGCGACTAAGTAAAACGGCAAACATACAAAAAAATACACAAGTTCAACAAACAAGTGTATTTGCATTCCTAAGTGGACATTCTTGACTTCAAGTAAAGTGTGATAACGACGGCACTGACACTTGCGCGCCACCTCTCAAAAGAATTCGTCCGCGAATTCAGAAGAGATCGACCAACAAGCTGATACCAAATTGTAACACCTCTACCCGTCAAGAGCAATATAATAGAGAGTCCGGTCAGGGCCCCACACCATATTCCACAAACAGGCAGAGAGGCTACGAAATAATATCAAAACCAACGCATCCTAACACAGAGCATTCTAGCGGAAGCTTCACGGTTGAAAAACTTGAACTCAAGCAAAACGAGAACTGTCCACTAAAACATAGGAATGTACACAACCAAAGTATCTGGCCTTAAGGCCTTACAAATTTCTCTTAACAAGGTGTGGTTTACAGACATCGGCACGCAGGCCGGCCACACAGGAACAAGAAGAAACAAAACAAATAAAGCCTTCGAGGGCAGCAACGCAGCTTGGGCTTCGGCCCGCTAAGTCCCGCTCGGACCAGCACCTCCAGCACCTGCAAGAACCAATCCACCAAGCGGTGGCAAACAGGGCAACGGTCAGCAATCAGCAGACCAATTATAACGACCCTGCCCCTGGCACGGGGCAGCGGAATTCCATCCCTGCATAGCATTTTCAATTATGATATATATATTGCGAACCATGCAAGACGTGCACGACCGCACAGTCAATACATATCACAAACGTCGGCACGACGGCCTGACGCTCCATGCACTCAGGGCACATTCGGGTGTACCGAAAACACCGGATCCCACTAATGAGCATTCTCGTCATGATCGGCACGCAAGCCGTCGACTCTCGCTATGTGATCCTAACAGGGCCTTAAGCACCCAAGGTTAGACAACCATAACGCGGGTACAGATCCGCCTATCACGTTTCTCACATCGTCAGGCGCAAGACTGGCCTGATGCGGGTAGAGCTTCACCTTTCCCGTCCACCACAAGAGTTGAAATCAACTCGCACAATTTCCTTGACTTCCTCCAGTACTTCCTGCTGCACCAAGCGACAGGTATCTACCACAGATTGCACATAAACAATCAAATACTCGGAGGCTCTTCCGAAATGCAAACAAAGCATCACCAATCCAGACCAATACGTCCAGATGGGCTTCACACAGCATGCCTAGATCCGTACTCCAATTCCGGACTCTAACAAGGGGGACTTCACATATCTACCCCAAGGGACACCACAACGCACCACACAATCGCGGGGACGGGTTTTCCCTATGTAAATGCTGGAAAGTAGGACTTCACATGTCTAAGACAGAAATTGTTACCCTTGGAATTCGCCTCGGAGCCATGGAGAGAATTGAGACGGATGAAAGCCTTCGTAGCAGCCTTGCCTTCGTAAATCTGAACTCGGCTCGCAATTTGGACCATCGCAGCACCACCGGCGGCCGGATTCCTCTTCTTCTTCCTTGCTTTGCTCTCCCCTCTCTCTTAACTTTAGAAAGAGAAAGATGAAACTCAAATGAGCTTTCTCCTCTTCAATCCCGGACTTATCAACCCAGGGAAGAGCCCAGACCATTGGATCTTGGTCAAAGAAAATGAACGGCTCTGATCAGCCCTGAATTTGATTTCCTGGGCCGAACACGGGTTGTGACACGCCCGTGTCACAGGCCGTGTTCTTGAAGCGGTGCACAACCGACTTAAAATAAACCAGAATACGGGTGTCGACACGCCCGGAACATGCCCGTGTCGACACCTGACACGCCCGTTTCGAGGGGCGTGTTACCCCATCGATACGGAAATCAGCATTTTCCCCGAGACAATACGGGCACTAGACACGCCCGTGTGACAATTTGACACGCCCGTGTCACGATCGATACGACTGGGCCTCCGCGTCGGGTACTTCTCGGTACAATCTAGATAATATTTGGGCATGACACGGCCTGGGACACGCCTGTGTCCTAGGCCGTGTCGATGTGTCGATACTCAACGATCGCCGACTCAACGATCATCGATAATGAAGAACATGCCCTGGGACACGCCCGTGTCCCAGGCCGTGAACCCTAGACACGCCCTGGGACACGCCCGTGTCTCAGGCCGTGTCACCCAGCCTGAACCTCAATTTGACCTGTTGAGATTTCTAGGGTGTTACAACACATACTTCAGGCTCTTGTGATCAGTGAAGATCTTGCACTGAGCCTTATAAAGTAGATGCCTCCACAGCTTCAATGCATAAATCACCGCTGCAAACTCAAGGTAATGCGTAGGGTAATTTCTCTCATGAGTATTTAATCTCCTTTACCCATACATAATCACTTTTCCAGCCTGCATCAACACGCAACCCAGACAAACATGCGGAGCATCCACGTACACTGTAACACCCCGAAACTCAAAAGAGGGACGGGTGATGTTCTAAGCCCAGTTTGGTTTTTGGAGCAGGTGTCACGGGCTTGTCACGGGCGTATCACGGGCGTGTCATGGGCGTGACACATGCGTGTTCGGCCTCGGCTCGTGCGGTCGACGCTTTGGCGGTCGATGCTAGTCGAGTTGAAGAACACGGCCTAGGACACGGGCGTGTCCCAGGCCGTGTCACTCCAGGGATTTTGCAAGTGTGATACACGGGCCGTGACACGGGCACAAACACGGGCGTGTCAAATTTGACACGGGCGTGTCTAATGCCGTGTCACAAGGCCGTGTACCTCTCTGACTGCGAAATGTTGGTCGATTGCACACGGGGGGCGTGACACGGGTCCCGACACGGGCGTGTCGCAGGTGACACGGGCGTGTCGGAGGCCGTGTCAAAGGCCGTGTGCTGGTTTTTCGACTCGATCGAGACGGCGAATTGGTGACACGGCCAGGCACACGGCCGTGTTGCAACCCGTGTTCGGCCCCAGATTTTGTATTTTGGGTTCCGATCGTGGCCGTTCGTTCTTTTCTTTGGAAGATCCAACGGTAGGGAGCCTCCCTGGGTGATTTAAGGCCGGGAATAGGGTTTCAAACCCTCATTTTCCATTTGGCTTTATCTCTCTTGATTCTAGAGAGAAGGGAGAGCAAGGAGGAGGAAGGAGGCCAATAAGTGGCCACCGGCGAAGCTTCGGAGGTCCGTTTCGCGAGCGGAGTTCAGATACGCGAAGGTGGGAGCGTTGCGGTGGTTTTCAACCGAGAAAATCTTCTCCATGGCTAGGAAGAGGGGACGGAAGGTAACGATACTTCTTCTCTCGGTTTTTAGGATTTAGGATGCATGAATATCATCCCCTTCCTTTCGTATTTTGAGCACCGAATCTCTCAAATGAGAGGGATTCGTGTAGCCTAGGTTCAAGAGGAACCTCCGGGTTGAGTATGTTCATCCCAGCATGCTTTGCATTAGAGATCCGCTCCGTTAGCGGATTAGGCATTGTGGGTGAAGCCGTGGCCGCGACCGTTAGTCCGACCCGGTGATGTTCCATAGCGAGATGTGTGGTTTCGGTAGAAATCCGTTGCGGCGTTACGTCGTTGTGTGTATGCGTTTTCCCTCTTATATTTGAGTGAGTACTCGTGGTCGGAACCGGACATGGTTAGCTCCGTGTTGTGCGGTAGATGATTTCCTTGGAGCACGGGGAAGACACGGTGCGAATGGTGATTGGGGGGGGAACCTTTGTTTGTGCTGTGCAAAGGCGCGGCTATGTCTCCGTGGTCGGCTGGCTATCCTGTGACGCGCAAGTCATGTGGGGGAAGTGTCCCGGCGAGACTAGCCCCTTGTGTGGACTGACGAGAATGTCGAGCGGAGGGCAAGCCCGGACAATGTGGCCATGAGTGGGTGGGGTCCAGCAAGACTTCTTAGAATCGGTCGGTGTGAGACGGAACCCTGACGTGCAAAGTCAGAATGTGCGGGCAAGCCCCGGGGCATATGACCCTTGTGCGGGTGGGGCCTTTGCAATGTTCCGTGTGACGGCGTGTGTGTCGTTAGGGACATGGTGGTTCCCTTGTGTTTGCGACTTTAAGCCAATGGGGAAACGGAAGTACCCAGTGTTTGATGTTGTGCTAGATGCATATGAACTAGGGTGCCTTGGGTGAAACCCGGGCTGCATTCATGCTGCATAGTAGGCCCTTTCACTTTGTACAAAACATAGAGAACATGTATGCTGTATGAGACATCCAAGCCTGTTTTACCGCTTTATTATATATACTCTTTTGGTATACGAAGTGCTAACTTGCAGGTGGAGTGGTACCCCGGGGTCTGTTAGGGACGGTCGGGAGGAAATGTCTTTGTTACACTGTAGAGGTCAGCCTTTGCTGACCCACGTTACATCAAATCCTTACAGGGCAAGGATCGCATGCAAGAGCTAGCGCGCCGGGCGAAAAGCCCTAAGCCTCATGAAGTGTTGCTGTGCTTGGATTTTCCTTTCGTGTTTGCTACCCTTGTTATGTTTATGTCCGGCTTGCATGCCAAGGTAGCCTAGGAGTGCTTGGCACATTTATTTTTTTGGACTATTTTTGTGTAAGGCCTTAAGGCCATTTGATACTCTACCGTTAGTGGATAACTTCTGTCTATTAGTATTCTGTTTCCGCTGTGTTTGTCTGGAGTTTTGAGATTGGGTAGTTTTCATATCATCTTTTAATACTAAAGCTGTGGCGTCCGTATGTTGTGGGGCCCCGACCGGACCCATATTATATGGTCTTTACAGGGGAGGTGTTACAATTTGGTATTAGCGGGAGGTTGGCGTTCCAATGAGAAGTTTCGCGGTCGAAAGTATAAGTCGAGTCGCGTATAAGAAGTTATCCACATAGGAGTATCGCGGGACCATGAGTGTCCTTGTGTTCGAGTCTTGCAATTAGAGACTGATTTGCGTTTTCTTGCTTGTGTTTAGAGTGAAAGCAATGAGGCTGGGACCTCGAGGCCAAGAGAAGAGCTCTCGGCAAGTAGTGCGACTGCGCAAGGTCCGCTAGGGATGGGGGTCACATCGGCCGACTTCTGCCGCATGCTTGCAGAAGCGATGGTGGCGGCCCAAGCTGCAGCGACAACATAGGTAGCAGCTCCCGTTGCTCAGGTAGCAACTCCTGCTACCCCGGTCACGGCAGTGATCGTGCAGGTTGAGGAGGCCAGGCAGGCGGAGCCGCAGGCCGAGAGAGTGGTTGTCGGGCATGGGGACCGGCAAATGAAGTACTTTCTGAGTTTCCACCCTCCAACCTTCAAGGGAATCGGCACGCCCACAGATGCAGAGGATTGGTGGGCTAGGATTCAGGAGCTTCTGAGGGCGGCAGAGGCGCCAGATGAGAAAAAGGCAGAGTTCGCAGCCTTTATGTTGGAGGGAGATGCCAAGTTATGGTGGGTGAGCCACAGTGGCCGGCAGTTTCTAGGACGCACACCGTCCATCGAGGAGTTTGGGAATGCCTTCCTGAAGAAGTACATTCCCGCCTCAACGAGGTTGGCCCTCCAGAGGCAGTTTCTACATCTGGTGCAGCGAGACAAGTCAGTGGATGAGTATGTTCAGGAATTTACTCGCTTGGGTGGTTATGCAGGGACGACCATGACAGACGATGAAGAGAGGGACAACCTCTTCTATCATGGATTGAGGGAGAATCTAAAACAACCCCTCATATCGATGAAGCGTGCGGGTTTCAACGAATTGGTGGAGGCGGCCCAAATTTTGGAGAGTGACATGGAGCGATCCCAGCGTCGCAAGGGTTTCACACCCAAGCAGGGGGAGGAGAAGAAGCCTGCTCAGTCCCATGGAAAGACGGAAGGGAGCCGATGGAAGAAGAAGCCTTCCCCATATAAGTCGGGCGAGAAAAGTAATTGGACGTCCGGAGGGTCACGCTCTAAGGGACCGCAGTTTGTTTACAGTTGTGGTAAGCCAGGCCACATAGCAAGATTTTGTACCCAAGGGGGCGCTGAGCAAGAGCCAAGGCAGGAGCAAACCGTACGCTCCGGACCCAGTGCAGCAGAGAAGGGGAAAATGGCGGAGTCGAGTGCTTCTCGGTTTCAACCAGTGCAGCAAAGGGCCTACAACCTTGGGCAAAAAGAAGCAATCCGTCAACCTGATGTGGTGACAGGTACGAGAGTTCAACCTGCACCTTAGATTCCTGTCTTTCAAACCTTTATGTTTGTTGCATGTGTGTAGGCTTTGTAGTGGTATCTGGGTACCCCACTAGAGTACTTTTTGATACGGGAGCGTCGCACTCCTTCCTTGCGGAAAGTTCCACCCGGAGGATTGGAGTTGAGTCCTTTGCAACAGACTCAGAGTTGAAAGTGCGCATGCCCAATGGGTCGTCTATGACAACCAGGACTAAAGGGCGGATTTGTTGGAGTCTTGAGGGAGTCGACTTCATATTAGTAGCGGCGATCTTGCCATTGTCCGATTTCGATGTGATTTTGGGGATGGATTGGCTAGCGGAGCAGCGTGCCAGTATCGACTGTTTGTCCAAGGTGGTAACCCTGAGGAGCGTGGGGCAAGCAGAAGTTTGAGGGCCTGGATGGAGTGGCCTGTTCCCTAGTTTCGGCACTTCATCTAGTGCGAGCTGTTAACCAAGGGGGTGTAGCTCTAGTAGCGCTGTTGGAGGTTAGCCTTTCCAGGCTGTGTCTTGGATAAGTGCCCGTGGTGGCAGAGTTTGGAGAGGTTTTCCCTGAGGAGCTACTGGGAGCACCTCCTCGGCGGGAGATTGATTTCTCCATCGAGTTAGTGCCCGAGGCTAAACCGGTGTCTCGACCACCCTTTAGGATGGCACCAAAAGAGTTGGCCGAGCTCAAGGTTCAGTTGCAGGAGCTTTTAAAGCAAGGGTATATGAGGCCCAACTCCTCACCATGGAGTGCGCCAGTGTTATTTGTAAAGAAGAAGGACGGTAGTATGCGTCTGTGCATAGATTACCAAGAGTTGAACAAATTGACTGTCAAGAATAAGTATCTGATTCCCCGGATAAATGATCTCCTCGACCAGTTGGTGGGATCGGTGGTGTACTCCAAGTTGGACCTGAAGTCCGGATATTATCAGTTGCGGATTCGTGACAAAGACATACCCAAGACCGCGTTTGGTACGAGGTATGGTCATTTTGAGTTCTCGGTGATGCCGTTCGGGCTGACGAACGCGCTGTACGTGTTCATGGACTTGATGAACCGAGTGTTTCGCGAATATTTGGACTGGTTCGTAGTCGTCTTTATCGATGACATTTTGGTGTATTCCAAGTCAGAAGCGGAGCATGAGTCGCACCTGCAAATAGTGTTACAAGTGTTGAGAGAGAACCAGCTCTATACGAAGTTCTCGAAATGCGAGTTTTGGTTGGAGAAGGTGGCGTTTTTGGGCCATGTAATCAGTGGGGACGGGGTGGCAGTGGATCCAACGAAAGTAGAAGCCATCAGAGAGTGGCCAGTTTTGAGGACCGTGGCAGAAGTCCGGAGTTTTCTTGGACTAGCCGGGTACTACCGAAGGTTTGTGGAAAACTTTTCGCGGATAGCTCTATCCCTCACTTCACTAACTCGCAAGGATCAGAAGTTTGTATGGACTCAAGACTGCAATCAGGCATTTGAAACCCTGAAGGAGAGGCTAATGACGGCGCCGATCCTAAGTCTACCAAAGGGGACCGAAGGGTTCCAGATTTTCAGCGACGCATCCGGATGCGGTTTAGGGTGCGTGTTGGTGCAGCATGGTAGTGTGATAGCTTTTGGGTCGAGGCAGCTGAAGCCTCATGAGAGAAATTTCCCCGTCCATGATTTGGAGTTGGCGGCGGTAATTTTTGCTTTGATGTTGTGGAGGCACTACGTTTATGGTGCAAAGGTGGAGATCTTCACGGACCACAAGAGTTTGAAGTATCTCCTAGATCAGAAGGACCTCAATATGCAGCAGCGTAGGTGGGTCGAGTTCCTTGGGGACTACGAGGTGGCGATTCAGTACACGCCAGGGAAAGACAATGTGGTGGCAGATGCTTTGAGTAGGAAATACTCGGGGCAAGGAAATTGGATTGAAGCTCACGATGAGCGGTTAAGGTGGGACTGGGAGTCCCTTGGTTTGGAATGTGTGGCAAGAGGCGAGTCTAGCGTGGCTCGACTAAATTGGATTGAGATGCAGAGTGACTTATGCGATCATATTCGGGAAGCGACCCGTGTAGATGCGGAGTTCCAACCTTTCGTGGAGGAAGCTCTGAAGGGCGAGGGTAGCGCCTGGGAGATGGTTGATGGAATTCTGAGGAAGGGCGGAAGGATTTGTGTACCGCAGTTCGGCAAGCCCCATGTGGAATTTATGTTTGAGGCCCACTTCACTAAGTACTCCATTCACTCGGGCAGTACAAAGATGTATTTGGATTTGAAGATGTCCTATTGGTGGCCTGGGATGAAGCGGGACGTAGCTTTGTGTGTGAGTCGGTGCCAAACTTGTGCCTTGGTGAAGGCCGAGTGTCAGAAGCCGGGCGGGTTCTTGAAGCCTCTTCCAATCCCCGAATGGAAATTTGATGACATCTCCATGGATTTTGTGCATGGGTTGCCTAGATCACAGTAGGGTAATGATGCCATTTGGGTAATTGTGGACCGCTTGACCAAAGTGGCACATTTCATCCCAAACCGGAAGTAGGACGGTGTGGAAAAGTTGGTGGAGTTGTACGTCCGCAATATTGTACGACTTCATGGGATTCCGAAGAGTATAGTCAGCGACCGGGATGGACGTTTCACGTCTAAGGATTGGCGGTTGGTGCAGAAGAGCTTGGGCACCAAACTCAAGTTCAGTACGACCTTTCATACTCAAACCGATGGGCAAACTGAGAGAACGAACCGTACTTTGGAAGATATGCTAAGGATGTGTACTCTCGACTTCGGCAAGAAGTGGGAGGATCACCTCTTCATGGTGGAGTTTGCGTATAACAATAGTTACCAAGCTAGTATCAAGATGGCGCCATACGAAGCTCTGTATGGGAGGCGGTGTCGAACACCGATGTCTTGGATAGAGGCGGGAGACACCAAGCTTTTGGGGAAAGAAGTGGTAGCCGACGCTAGTGAGCTAGTGCGGACCATCCAAGAGCGCATGAAGGTAGCTCAAGATCGGCAGTCGAAGTATTTCAATGCTCGCCACAGGCATGTGGAATTCGCTGTGGGCGACTGGGTGTATCTGAAGATCAAGCCGTTCAAATCCGTTTCGCGAATTCGCCGACTCAAGAAGCTAAGTCCGAGATTTTTGGAACCATTCAAGGTCACCGAGCGAGTGGGAGAGGCAGCGTACCGGTTGGCATTGTCCACAGAGCTAAGTGGATTGCATGACGTTTTTCACGTGTCCGTCCTGAGGAAAGCATTGTTAGAAGCCAGCGTGGTGATTGAGCCGACGACGGTGCCGGTAGAGGAAGACTTGAGGACGCGAGTTCATCCAATCGGGATCGAAGACTCAGAGGTTCGGCAACTGCGAAACAAGGAGGTCAGACTCGTAAAGGTCCGTTGGGACAACTGTGGTTGCGAGAAGCTCTCATGGGAGCGAGAGCAGGCCATGCTGGAGGAGTACCCCGAGCTTTTCTCCTCAGGTACTGTTTAGTTTTGTTTACCTTCCATGTTTTAAATTTCGGGACGAAATTCTTTTAAGGGGGAGAGAGTTGTAATACCCCGAAACTCAAAAGAGGGACGGGTGATGTTTTAAGCCCAGTTTGGTTTTTGGAGCAGGTGTCACGGGCGTGTCACGGGCGTGTCACGGGCGTGTCACGAGCGTGACACAGGCGTGTTCGGCCTCGGCTCGTGCGGTCGACGCTTTGGCGGTCGACGCTAGTCGAGTTGAAGAACACGGCCTAGGACACGGGCGTGTCCCAGGCCGTGTCACTCCAGGGATTCTGCAAGTATGATACACGGGCCGTGACACGGGCACAAACACGGGCGTGTCAAATTTGACACGGGCGTGTCTAATGCCATATCACAAGGCCGTGTACCTCTCTGACTGCGAAATGTTGGTCGATTGCACACGGGGGGCGTGACACGGGTCCCGACACGGGCGTGTCGCAGGTGACACGGGCGTGTCGGAGGCTGTGTCAAAGTCCGTGTGCTGGTTTTTCGACTCGATCGAGACGGCGAATGGGTGACACGGCCAGGCACACGGCCGTGTTGCAACCCGTGTTCGGCCCCAGATTTTGTATTTGGGTTCCGATCGTGGCTGTTCGTTCTTTTCTTTGGAAGATCCAACGGTGGGGAGCCTCCCTGGGTGGTTTAAGGCTGGGAATAGGGTTTCAAACCCTCATTTTCCATTTGGCTTTATCTCTCTTGATTCTAGAGAGAAGGGAGAGCAAGGAGGAGGAAGGAGGCCAAGATCCGGCCATCGAAGAAGCTTCTGAGGTCCGTTTCACGAGCAGAGTTCAGATCCGCGAAGGTGGGAGCGTTGCGGTGGTTTTCAACCGAGCAAATCTTCTCCATGGCTAGGAAGAGGGGACGGAAGGTAACGATACTTCTCCTCTCGGTTTTTAGGATTTAGGATGCATGAATAGCATCCCCTTCCTTTCGTATTTTGAGCACCTAATCTCTCAAATGAGAGGGATTCGTGTAGCCTAGGTTCAAGAGGAACCTCCGGGTTGAGTATGTTTATCCCGGCATGCTTTGCATTAGAGATCCGCTCCGTTAGCGGATTAGGCATTGTGGGTGAAGCCGTGGTCGCGACCGTTAGTCCGACCCGGTGATGTTGCATAGCGAGATGTGAGGTTTCGGTAGAAATCCGTTGCGGCGTTATGTCGTTGTGTGTATGCGTTTTCCCTCTTATATTTGAGTGAGTACTCGTGGTCGGAACTGGACAAGGTTAGCTCCGTGTTGTGCGGTAGATGATTTCCTTGGAGCACGGGGAAGACACGGTGCGAATGGTGATTGGGGGGGAACCTTTGTTTGTGTTGTGCAAAGGCGCGACTATATCTCTGTGGTCGGCTGGCTATCCCGTGACGCGCAAGTCATGTGGGGGAAGTGTCCCGGCGAGACTAGCCCCTTGTGTGGACTAACGAGAATGTCGAGCGGAGGGCAAGCCCGGGCAATGTGGCCATGAGCGAGTGGGGTCCAGCAAGACTTCTTAGAATCGGTCGGTGTGAGACGGAACCCTGACGTGCGAAGTCAGAATGTGCGGGCAAGCCCCGGGGCATATGACCCTTGTGCGGGTGGGGCCTTTGCAAGGTTCCGTGTGACGGCGTGTGTGCCGTTAGGGACATGGTGGTTCCCTTGTGTTTGCGGCTTTAAGCCAATGGGGAAACAGAAGTACCCAGTGTTTGATGTTGTGCTAGATGCATACGAACTAGGGTGCCTTGGGTGAAACCCGGGCTGCATTCATGCTGCATAGTAGGCCCTTTCACTTTGTACAAAACATAGAGAACATGTATGTTGTATGAGACATCCAAGCCTGTTTTACCGCTTTATTATATATACTCTTTTGGTATACGAAGTGCTAACTTGCAGGTGGAGTGGTACCCCGGGGTCCGTTAGGGACGGCCGGGAGGAGATGTGTTTGTTACACAGTAGAGGTCAGCCTTTGCTGACCCACGTTACTTCAAATCCATACAGGGCAAGGATCGCATGCAGGAGCTAGTGCGCCGGGCGAAAAGCCCTAAGCCTCATGAAGTGTTGCTGTGCTTGGATTTTCCTTTCGTGTTTGCTACCCTTGTTATGTTTATGTCCGGCTTGCATGCCGAGGTAGCCTAGGAGTGCTTGGCACATTTATATTTTTGGACTATTTTTGTATAAGGCCTTAAGTCCATTTGATACTCTACCGTTAGTGGATAACTTCTGTCTATTAGTATTCTGTTTCCGCTGTGTTTGTCTGGAGTTTTGAGATTGGGTAGTTTTCATATCATCTTTTAATACTAAAGCTGTGGCATCCGTATGTTGTGGGGCCCCTGCCAGACCCATATTATATGGTCTTTACAGGGGAGGTGTTACATACACATCATACTCCACACCCTCAGTAGGTAAGGTCAGAACGGGAGCAGTGCACAATCTGTTCTTTAGCTCCAGGAAGGTTTCTTCGCACTTCTCGCTCCAAACAAAGGCCGCGTTCTTCTGAGACAACCTAGTCAAAGGTGCAGCTAGGGTCGAGAAACCCTCCACGAACCTCCTGTAGTAGCCGACCAACCCTAGAAAGCTCCACATCTCCTTGGGCATGCCCGGCCTACTCCAATCCATCACTGCTGCGATCTTTTCTGGGTCGACCGAGATCTCATCCTTGTTCACCACATGGCCAAGAAACGAGACCTGAGGCAACCAAAATTCGCACTTGCTCAGCTTGGCGAATAACTTGTGATTCCTCAACTCCGTTAGAACCAAGCGCAGATGCTGCTCATGCTCCTCAGCGCTGCAGGAATAGACCAGCACGTCATCGATGAAAACCACAATGAACTTGTCTAGGAAATCCTTGAACACCCGGTTCATCATATCCATGAAAGCTGATGGTGCGTTGGTCAAACCAAACGACATGCCCAAGAACTCAAAATGTCCATGCCTCGATCTAAACGCAGTCTGTGGTATATCTGTCTCACGGATCCTGAGCTGATGATAGCCAGAATGAAGATCGATCTTGGAGAACACCGTGCTACCGCGCAACTGATCAAATAAGTCATCGATCCTCGGCAGAGGGTACCTATTCTTAATAGTGACTTTGTTCAACTCCCTGTAGTCGATGCAAAGCCGCATCGACCCATCTTTCTTCTTCACAAACAAAATAGGAGCACCCCAAGGCGATGAACTCTGCCTGATAAATCCTTTTGCCAATATCTCATCCAACTGGACTCGCAACTCCTCTAACTCACGAGGGGCCATCCGGTATGGCGCCTTAGCAATAGGACGCGTACCTGGTTATAAATCAATCACAAACTAAACATACCGATCGGGAGGAAGACAAGGAAGATCATCAAGAAAAACATCAGCGAAATCACAAACAACAGGAATCTACTCCAAGCGTGGTACGCTAACAATGGTTCCAACCACCGAGACTAAACAAGCAAAACAATCAGAATAAAACAGCTCCCGAGCACATACCGCAGAGATGACAGGAGAATCCTGGCACGGATCAGCATACACGCTTCCGGGCTGACCGTTGTCCTTGATGAAATCCAAGCCCTTCCCTTTGCGCTGAATAACCGCATCATACTTAGACAGCAAGTCCATGCCCAGAATAACATCGAAGTCCTCCAGATCAATCATATTCAAGTCTGCCTTCGCAAGAAAGTCTCCCAAAAAAACAGGGCAATCTAGAATGCAAAAATCTTATAACACAGATTCACCAGAGGGGAACTTGACATAGAAGGTATCCTGAACTCGATCTAGAGTCAACCGATGCCGCTCCACAAAGGCTCTAGCCACAAATGAGTGGTTAGCGCCGGAGTCCAACAGAACACGCGCCAAGCATTTCTTCACCTTAAATTTCCCTATAGGAGTATATAACTAAGGATCTACCAAAACAAAACTGCAATCATTCTAGTAAAAACAAAAATAAAACCTTCAGGCTGGAAAAACAACAAACCTGAGATGACCTGAGTCGAAGCTTGAGACTCCTCGGAAGAGATCACGTTCAGCTTTCCCTTGCCCTTGTCTACACGTTGGGGCGGAGGTAATGCCTGAAGTGGAACTGCATGAAGAGCAGGTTGGACCTGAGGACACCTAGACTTGATGTGACCCTTCTGCCGATACTGATAGCGGACTTTATCCTTGGACAAGCACTGGGCAGCATCATGCCTGGGTCGCTTGCAAACAGAACAAGAAACATCCCTCCTAGGAGCACCCTGAATAGCATGAACTTGCTCCTTCTTCTGAGCTGCTGCCTTCTTGAAACACCTCTCGACAGGGTAGCCTGACCGGCGACATAAGCTACACACCACCTTGCTATTCTTTCCCAAAGCAGCACCGGGTACCTGTGGTTTCTTCTCCTCGACAGACTTTCTATTGTCCTTCCTCATTTGCTGGCCTCTGCTCTTTGCGTTCTCGATAGCCTCCACCTTCAGAGCAGCCTCCACTACCCCCGCATAAGTCTTTGATCCATAAGCACTGGTCAACTGCTGCACCCCGCTCCTCAAGCCACCAAGAAACCGCTTGACTCGATCAGCCTCAACACTCACCAACCCAGGAGAAAACTAGCTCAACTTGCTGAACTCTATCTCATACTCATTGATAGTGAGTTGCCTTTGCTTCAGGTGGAGGAAGTCGTTCATAAGACGGTCACGCTCGACCGAGGGCAATAACTTCCTCAACAGCATTTCCTTGAATACTTCCCAAGAGCATCCAGCTACCAAGCTCTCCTTTTCTCTCAGCCACAAACTCTTAGCCATACCCTTAAGCTGATAGGCGTCTATCATCACTCTCTTATCATCTGCAATACCGGAATACGAGAACATCTCCTCCATGGAGATCTGCCAATCGTCTATGACCATGAAATCTGCCTTCCAAACATAAGTAAGAGGGCTAAGTCTCTGAAACTGAGAGATAAGTGCCATCTCCGCTGGCACTACCACTGGAGGTCTCAGGGGTGCAGAAGGAGGAGGAACAACGAACCCCCCCGTAGGGCCTTGCACTCCTTGAGTCTACCCTGCCACAACTGCCACCAGATACTGGATCTGGGCCTGCATCTCCGCCATATTCCTACTCAAGGAATCGCTACTCTATCGCAGGCTCTAGATCACCGCATTATTCTGCGCTCCAGATGACTCACCCTTAGACAGGGGAGTCGATCTAGTCGAAGGACGTCTCGCCATCCTAAAATCATGACAACGTTTGTCAGATCCTAGTACAACAACTACAACTATCTACAAGTACAGACAATACATACATAAATATGAACTTAAAGCTGCTAAACTTGCTCTGGGAGTTTATTTTTTTACAAAAATTGATGTTATGCCTTAACCTAGGATGTTTAACTACCACCATACTAACTCTTGTGCCTAGATTGGGAATGCATGACTTTATATTATTTTTGACTCGAAAACTTATGTGTGTACATATGTCATCCTGCCAGTCTTTAGCTTGACACGTTGTGCTTATGCAATGTTATGCTATGCATGTTTTTGCTATGCATTCTAAAAAAGAAGGCCTAATGCATGTTATGAGCGGCGTACACATGAAAATGTTATGCATCCCATACTACATAACATCCTCATGCAACGAAAAAGAAAACGAGCTAGTCACAGCGGTGAGGTTATGCATCCCATACTACAAAACTCTCACATGTTGCCCCTATGGTGGATCCATATACGAACACATATTATGCATCCCATACTACATAATATGCCCCGTATACTTCATGTTATGTTATGAGTGTAGTGTTCGTTATTTTGCCAAGACGTACTGTTGACATATCGGTGTGTGAATGACATGATGCTGAACTACTAATGCAATCAAAAAGGACGGTTGCCCGACTAACTTGTCAAGCAACCTCCCTCTGATACCAACTATCACAACCCGCATTTTCCCCGAGGAAGAAGGATTATCAGAGTATAAGAAAACACATGTCATGATGCCATGTAGAGCAGGGGATAACTGCTGACGCTCAGGCGAAACCATCTACTTTACTTTATGAAAATTCATAAGTTTAATGATTAGAAAATCAGTTATACTTTTAAAGGCCGTATCCCTCGGCTCGGTGGATCACCTAGTCCACAATTTAAAAACTATACTTATACGCTGCGGAAAATACTTTATTCAGGTTTGACATCCTAAAAGAATGCATAAGTGCCCTTAGAGGATAACTTATACTATGCAGGACCCTACATTTAATTTATACTATATATAGGAAAACGATCTTTTTACGTTGTTTGAAAAATAGTGTTTTAGTTTAATAAAACATGTTGATCATGAGATATACTTATAATAGTGTTTTTGTAGGTTTAAAAATAACTAGCAACCTAGCATAAATCATCCCAAGAGAAAGTAAACTATCTCCAAGAAAAGGTTGCAGCAAAAAGGTAACATATCTAGTATCAAGGTAAAACGACCAGTGGGCGCCAACAAACTGACACGAACCCACTGGCCAGTATGTATGTCTGTAAGAAAACAACACCAAAACTACCTCACAAAAACAAGGAACTGATCACTAAAGCACCAGAGACCACTAGCAACTGCATAGCACCACTAGCCGTCAGAGTGGCTACTATCCAGAACCTGAGTCATTCAAAGAAGAAAGAATACCTCGGCCAGCAAAAAAGGGAAACTGCACGAAAGTGTCAATCAGAAGATAAGTAAAAAGAGGAAAACAAAGCAGTAACAGTCACAACTGCCCAAGGCAAGAAAAAAAGGAAGTGCACTAAGTGCGAGGACACAACAGTAACTCTGCCCAAATGTTGTAGAGTCTACAAGGCTACCCTGAGCACAAACGCTGCAATCTACCAAGGAAGAAATGTCTAACACCCTAAGCTGTGAGAGATGGTAGTAGCAAAATAAACAACGTGGATCCGGGTTGGAGGCAAACTCAGTCCCCCATCCACCATTTCTAAGCAAAAAAAAGCTCTAGGGTCTCCATTTGAAAGAACTAGGGACCTCCCACCCCCTTTCCCAGCCCATACCTGGAGCAAGATAAAAGAAAAGGGTGGCCACGGCTAAATTACACAACACCACCCCCCATAAGAGCTTCAAACCACCACTACTAACTTTGACCCACGATTCGGCCTTTGGGAAAGAAAACATAGCCGACAAGGAACCTCAAAATCAAGGAATTCACTCGGGAGTGAAAATCAAGGTAAGGGAAAAGCATTGAGATGACTCAACACGACATGGCATTGAGTGAGCCCCACTCACTCAACGCCTAACATGACCTTGCCGTTGAGTGAGTTAGCCTCTCTCAGCGCCAGAAACAACCATGGCGTTGAGTGAGGTTCACTCACTCAATGCCCTCCGCAAGAACAACTCTGGCGTTGAGTGAGCTAACCTCACTAAATGCCAAAACAACTATGGCATTGAGTGAGGTTCACTTACTCAGCGCCCTGGCACTTAACCGCAAACAGAGACTGTGGCATTGAGTGAGCTAGCCTCACTCAATGCCAAAACAGCAATGGCGTTGAGTGAGGTTCACTCACTCAACGCCCTGACACTTACCGCAAAGAGAGACTGCAGCATTGAGTGAGTCCACCTCACTCAGTGCCAAAGCAGCAATGTCATTGAGTGAGGTTCACTCACTCAATGCCCTGGCACTTAGCGGTAAACAAAGCAAGCTACGGCGTTGAGTGAGCTAACCTCACTCAACGCCAAAACAGCAATGGCGTTGAGTGAGGTCGACTCACTCAACGCTAGAGGACCTGGCCGCAAAAAAAGGGCTGTGGCGTTGAGTGAGTCTACCTCACTCAACGACAAAGCAGCAATAGTGTTGAGTGAGGTTCACTCACTGAACTCCAAAAGACTTGGCCGCAAATAGGTCTACGACGTTGAGTGAGTTCACATCACTCAACGCCAAAACCGAAATGGCGTTGAGTGAGGTCGACTTACTCAATGCAAAAGTACTTAACCTCAGAAAAGGCTGCGGCGTTGAGTGAGCCCACCTCACTCAACGCCCTAGTACTTAGCTGAAAAAAAACAGACCAAACTATGGCTTTGAGTGTCTGCACCACACTCAACGCCAAACCCGGGCGACTTTTGGCTTTGAGTGTGTGCACCACACTCAACGCCAAATCCCGAGAGCCCACCAAGACTGGTTCTAACCAGAGCACTACCACAGAAATCTCCCTCTCTCTCTCGGCTCCACCCGCAATAGCACCAAACCAGAAATAAAAATCTGGAGTCTTAATGGCAGAAATACGCCAGCGGGTTGAGCACAAACAATACAAGGAGGGGGGCTCACAAAGGGAAACTAAAGCACAGAGTTTAGCAAAACAAAAGAGAAAAACTTGGCTTCTATCCTAGGGCTAACCGGGTAGTTAAATCACAAAGAAAAACAAAGTGACAAGGGCAAGAATACCACTTGCCTCGATTCCAGAAATCCTTCTCCAACAGCCCTCCTTCTCTCGGTTCTGGCCGCAACAGCACAAGTCAGGAAATTCTGGACATTTTCGGAGAGAGAGAGTGGTCAAATGAAAATATAAAACACTGGAAAAAGGCACGAAAGGCGATAAACTTATCGTAGAAATGTAGGCCTACGTGAGAGCAGTCCAGATCTACCCTCGGAACGGAAATCCAACCGCTAAAACTCCGGGAATCGGCGGTGGAAGGCAAGGTTGTCCGCCGCACTCGTACAAGACGGTTTCACTCACGGCTTGGTAAAGAAATAACCTAATTTCCAAAGCCAAGCCTAATTATATGCACAGTCACGTCTTATCATCCATAACTGCTACCTAATAGCCGCAGGATTAAAATCACTCAGCTTTTGACAGCTGGATTCCTTTAAACAGCTTAAATATTACTTATTTACATTTATTATTAGCACACCCAAAACGACGCGAAAATAAAACTACCTCGGAATTCGACGAAATTCGCACCGTAGCTAATTACCTATGCTACGAACACAACCGCAAAGTCAAAATTAACTTTCGACCAACAAAACTCGAGTTATACCAACCCGAACTCAAAACACAAGCATCCCCCGAGAGGCAACACCGGGTCACCCAAAACAACCTGGCTTGCTAGGGAGATCTTGCCAATAGACTACAAAATAGGCTACTCAGTTTTAAGGAGTTAAGACCACACTCCACAGATGACACAAGCCAAGAAAACGCGTCGACGTAACGCAAAACGAGAATTAAATAATTGCAGAAAAAAATCGGGGGCGTTACAGAGCCCCGGTGTTATTTGTCAAGAAAAAGGACAGAATTCTTCGCTTGTGTATTGATTATCGAGCACTGAACAGACTGACAGTCTGTAACACATACCCACTGCCATGGATTGACGAGTTGTTGGATCAATTGGAAGGAGCACATTTCTTCTCGAAACTCGACTTAAGGTCAGGGTACTACTAGCTACGGATTCGAGAGGAGGACATTCCGAAGACTGCCTTCAGTAGTAGGTACGGACTGTACGAGTTTACAGTGATGCCCTTCGGGCTCACAAATGCACCTTCAGCATTTACGAGCCTCATGAACCGGGTATTCGAAGAGTATTTGGATGTTTTCGTCATAGTATTTATTGACGACATCCTCGTCTTCTCAAGGACGAAGGAGGATCATACACGACACTTGACATTGACCTTAGAGAGACTATGGGAGCACCAGCTGTACGCGAAGTTTAGTAAATGCCAGTTTTGGTTAAAGGAGGTGGCCTTCTTAGGTCATATTATCTGCGGAGCGGGGTTGGCAGTAGATCCGGCCAAGATTCAGGCAGTGCGGTACTGGCCACCGTTGAAGACAGCCACGGATGTACGGAGCTTCCTAGGACTTGCCAGATATTACCGGAAGTTCATCGACGGATTCTCCCAAATTATGCTCCCTCTTACTTCCCTGACGAAAAAGGAATCCCCTTTCATTTGGACGCCACAGTGCGAGGCGGCCTTTGTGGAGTTGAAAGGTCGGCTTACCTCGGCTCCCATTCTCGCTCTTCCGTCAAGAAAGGGAGGGATTCCAGGTATACACGGACGCCTCCTATTAGGGGATGTGTGCCGTTCTGATGCAGAACGGGCACGTAATAGCCTACGCCTCCCGACAGCTGAAGATTCATGAGAAGAACTATCCAGTGCACGATCTAGAGATGGGTGCAATGATCTCTGCTCTGAAGATTTGGCGACACTATTTCTACGGGGTTCACTGTGACATCTTTTCAGATCACAGGAACTTGAAATACTTGGACACAGAGAAGGAACTCAACATCAGACATAGACGTTGGGTGGAGTTCCTGTTGGATTACTAGTACACCATGCACAACCACCCTGGGAAGGCGAACGTGGTGGCAGATGCTTTGAGCCAGAGAGGAGATACCTCAGGGAAGGGACCACAAGTGATTTTTATGGAGCTAGTCCGGTCCTTCAGAGATATACAGATATCCCTAGTGTACGAGAATGATCCAGAGATGTATATGGAGTATCTATCATCGATGGTTGTAATAGATGACATTCAGGACCGCATCCGGGATGGACAGAAGACAAATGTATGGGTAGAGCCGATATTCCGAGCTTTGGAGGGGGGGTCGACAGGGGATTATTCCCTGAGAGACGGATTGCTATATTTTAGAGGCAGGGTCTATATACCCGCAGGAGGTCAGATTCGGAAAGATATTATGGCAGAAGCGCATTATAGTAGATATTTTATACACCCGGGGGTCACCAAGATGACGACAGACTTGAAGAAGACGATGTTTTGGCCAGGGATGAAGAAGTACATTACATACTTCGTGACTCATTGCGAGGCATGAAAAATGGTGAAGGCGGAGTGCAGGAACCCCGTGGGATTGCTACAGCCACTTTCGGTGCCGGAGTGGAAATTTGAGGACATCGCGATGGATTTCATTCATGGCCTCCCCCGATCACGGACAGGAAACGACTCGATTTGGGTCATAATCGATTGGTTGACGAAGGTGGCCAGATTCTTTCTAATCAAGAAGGATGAATCTGTAAGAGTACTAACGTGGAGATTTATGGAGCAGTTTGTTGGATTCTATGGGGTGCCTAGGACGATCGTGTTAGATCGGGATGCCCGGTTCACTTCCAGGGAGTGGAGATCTGTGTAGGCTTACTTAGGCACGCGATATACCTTCAGCACCGCATTCCATCCCCAGTCGGATGGGCAAACGGAAAGCACCAATCGGACGTTGGAGGACCTCCTTAGGATATGCATATTGGATCGTGGGGAACCTTGGGAGAAGCTCTTACCGCTGGTCGAGTTCTCCTATAACAACAGCTACCAGTCCAGCATAAGGATGGCTCCTTATGAAGCCTTCTACAGAAGGAGATGTAGGACTCCGCTTTCATGGATTGAGGATGAGGATCCGATGGTGTTGGGATAAGATTTTGTCAAACACACCGAGGCTCAGGTGAGACTGATACGGGACAGGATGCTGGAAGCACAGAGCAGACAGGCTAAGTACTATGATGCCGGGCATCGTCAGGTGGAATTTCAGGTGGGGAACCGAGTGTTTTTGAAGATCCGGCCCCTGCATGGAGTTTCACGGGTGCGTGGTCGGAAGAAGAAGCTCAGCCCTAGGTATATGGGCCCTTACAGGATCCTCGAGCGGATCGGGCCCCTAGCTTACAGGCTAGAGTTGCCCCTAGAACTGGCAGGTTTACATGATGTGTTCCATATTTCCTTACTTAGGAGGGCTATAATGCGCCAGGAGCAGCAGATTTTGACCACAGATGGGCTGGTAGCTTCCGACCGATCAGTTCACTTGGAGCCGGTTCGGATCGATGACAGAGGAGTGCGGACCTTCTGTCGCAAGAAATTCCCGTTAGTCAAAGTTCTGTGGAGGAACCACGGTCAGGAGGAGCATTCCTGGGAACCGTAGGGCTTGATGCGACAAAAGAATCCGGAGCTGTTCAGTCTGGTATACCTCACAACCACTCAGGACGTTTAATTTACTTTCCTATTTTAAACTAGTAGGACTGAAATGTCTAGAATAGGGGATAATCTTTTGTTTATTGGGGTCTAAACTTTGTCAATTGGGCGAATTGGTCTTAGATTTTAGTATCGCCTTCAAACCTCACATAGCAAACATGGCGTCGTGAGGTAAATCTTTCAATTCTCATGGGATGTTACAAGCTTCTTTCTCCTGGAAAGGAGCCCCCGTAGGCTTAACCTTGATTTCAGGGACGAAATCTTTGTTTTATTTATTGGGATTTGTAACATCCCATTTCCGGCTAGACCCCCAGGAGTGGTTTTGCCATGACTAGGTCATGACAAAACCCTAGGAAACCCAAAAGACCAAGAGAGCTTAGGTAGGAAGGTGAAAATCACCTTGGTATGCAAATAGTAGGTCAAAAACATGCTTAAAATAAGATTGGGACTCGGGCATTGAGTGCGTCGAGTGCACTCAACTCCATAAGCAGAATGTCATTAAGTGCACTGACTGCACTCAACGCCATCTTACAGGTGGGCTGGCGTTGAGTGCGTAGGGTGCACTAAATGCCATAAGTTGAATGGCGTTGAGTACAGTGACTGCACTCAATGCCATCTGGTGTTGACTGGATGGCGTTGAGTGAGCTGAGCTCACTCAATGCCATAGTCTGGGTGGCATTCAGCGAGCAGAGCTCACTCAACACCATAATCTGGATGGCGTTAAGTGAGCTGAGCTCACTCAATGCCATAGTCTGGGTGGCATTGAGTGAGCAGAGCTCACTCAATACCATAATCTTGATGGCGTTAAGTGAGCTGAGCTCACTCAACGCCATAGTCTGGGTGGCGTTGAGTGAGCAGAGCTCACTCAACACCATGATATAGATGGCGTTCAGTGAGCTAAGTTCACTCAATGCAATAGTCTGGGTGGCGTTAAGTTAGCAGAGCTCACTCAACAACATAATCTGATGGCGTGTAGTGAGCTGAGATCACTCAATGTCATAGTCTACATGGCGTTGAGTGAGCAGAGCTCACTCAACGCCATAATCTTGATGGCGTTAAGTGAGCTGAGCTCACTCAACGCCATAGTCATGAAGGGCCGTATTCTGGATGGCGTTGAGTGAGCAGAGCTCACTCAATGCTGTATCCTGGATGACGTTGAGTGAGCAGAGCTCACTCAACGCTGAAGCATGGATGGCGTTGAGTGAGCATAGCTTACTCAACGCCGTAGCCTGGATGGCGTTGAGTGAGCTGAGCTCACTCAACGCTATTTTACTTAGAAACTTTTTAAAGCTTGGCTGATGGTTCAGTTGAACCGGTCCGGTCTAGGATGTGGGCCAGAATGCGTTATTGGGCCGTTTTCTCTTATTAAGACTTAGTTAAGTCTTATTTTATGATTTTGACCGTCTGTGCCATGTAGTAGCCATCTCCTCTTCCTTCCAGCCATGGCCGAGCAACGGTTTGCATGGCCATTAATGGCTTTTAAGGCTCGGCTCCATCCTCTCCCCCTTGAAATGGCTGGATTTAACTCCTCTCGGGGAGAGGAGGAGTTTCCAGCCTTCTCTCACTACTAAAAAATAGACTTTTAGCCACGGCAGATTTCCGTGGCTAAAAGTCCAAAATCGTGGCTAATAACTATTAGCCACGGCCTACCCACGTCAAATGGGCGTGGGAAATGCGAGCGTGGCAAATAGTATTAGCCACGCTGAATCCTTAGTTAATAAGTTATTAGCCACAGGTCAATTGTCGTAGCTAAAAGTTCCTCATTTTCCAAGGTTCAATTGTCATAGCTAAAAGGCTTGTAATAAACCTAACATAAAAAATATTCGGCCGCCCGGCCGCCGCCGCCGCCCGGCCGCCAGCCGCCGCCGCCGCCCGACTACCGCCGCCGCCGTCGCCCGACCGTCGCCGCATGGCCGCCGCCGCCGCCACGCCGATTTCATTTCAAATAATAATTTTGAATGGCCTATATAAACCCCAAATCCAGCTTTTAATTGGCAGTGTGGGACTAAAAAAATCAGACTTTTTGCCACGGATTAGGCTTCCGTGGCTAATACTAGATTATAAGCCACGAAACAGTCAAACCATGGCAAAAAGTCGGGTTATTTGCCACGGAATAGTCATCCGTGGCTAATACTAGCTTATTAGCCACGGAATAGGAACCGTTGCTAATACTTCAGTATTAGCCACGGTTTTTCCCCGTGGCAAAAAAATTCGTGGCTAAAAGCCATTTTTTTAGTAGTGGGATCCTAGCTGTTTTTGAGCTATTTTATCTCCCCTCCACCATGGCCTAAGCATGCTTTTAAGGAGGCATTAATGACTTGACAACTTATACCCCCACCCGCAGCCTTGTTTCTCCTTTAAAAGACTCCCTAGACTAAGAGAGGAAGTTTTAACCCTTTTCCCGATAAAGCTAGAGCTTATTACCTTCCTATTAAAGAATTCCGGCGACGCCACCACCGCGCAAATGGCATCACGACGATCGGCTAGATTCCAAACAATGAATAAGGTCCTCCTCTACCTCTTCATCTATGGATAGATCTTAGGAATTATTAGGAGAGACATCGGGCTCACAAGATCTGGATCGGGTGAGCGTTTTCATGGCTTTTCCGAAATTCATGGTGGTCGGGTTCGCCGGAAACCACCACCTCCGGCGGCACCACCGCCGACCGATAGCCACCACCTCGATGAAGGTAGTGGTGGCGGTGGCTGGACAGGGAGGTGGCCAAATGGCCGACGGTGGCTCAAGCAAAGCTACAGGTTTTAAGCATTTTTAGGTTTCTGGTTTCTGGTTTTTTAGAAGATAAACAGTAACTTATAATACTATATTATTTATTTATATATAATATATAGCAATTTATCACTTTTATCAAGCTCATTTTGATGCTATTAAATGAGGCACTTAGAGGGCGTGTTAGGAAAAATAGCCAGTCACACAAGTTGTAGCCCTTCGAGTCTATATTATTCTAAAATTTAGTTCAACTCGATTGGGTAAGTGGTTTGACAACAACACCCATTTTGGTGGGACGTATACCTAGGGCTATCATGAGGTTCAAATGGATACCCACCTTTCATCCCTTGTCCAAATAAGCTAAAATTTTGTCAGGGGGTCTACCTTAGCTATAACTAGGGCTTGTCCAAAAATGGAATTTTTTGGAGAATATTTTTTTATAGTTTTTGGAAAAAATTAATAAACCATGTATAAATTATTTAGGTGTCTTAAACACCTCAAAATTTCCCCAAATTTTGGTGGGTAGTCTTAGAGGGCCTGTTAAAGCTTTGGTAAAAATTTCATCTCATTTTGAGATATTTTGAATAGGTTTTTATCCAACCCTAGGTTGATCCTTATAGGGTCAATAGGGTCCCAACACCCCCTTGGGGTTTTGAGTGGTCAAATCACCTCAACAGAGGCTGAAATTTTTGACACTGACTTGGCATGGCTAATATCACCCTCTTAAGGAAAATGGTGTGATTTAGGGGTTATTTACCCTAGGGTTCAAACTCAAACCCTAAGCAAGGGTTTTTGAGTGTTGTGAAGGGCATAGGGGCAAATGCCCTTGTGTGACATTGTAACTCAGTAGAGTTGAAGGAAGTGTATCCTAAGTTCTCTGGTAGAAATCTCAAAAGATATGGAGGTAGGTAGATACCTTAAAACCATAACCCTAGTTTTAGGGTAGAAGTTCCATTTTGAAAACACAGCCACTAAACCTTAGTTAAAAGTTGTGAAACTTGGGTGGAGTAAGTTTTAGACTAGGTAGAACCCTTAAAAATTTTATTAGAATTTTATGGATTATATTTCAAGTACTTTACTTGTTAGGTATCAATTTGCCCAAATGTGTGTTTTAATTATTTTGATTACCCTGTTTATTGGAATCTGATGAAACTTGGTCAGAAGATGCTTTAGGTCTAAATGAATATCCCTGAATTATTTTACAAATTTTAGTTGATTATATCTATTACTTCCTTCACAAGTTCCAAAAAGGGCAATTATTGTCAATAAATCATTTAGAGCAAATTACCTACTGTAAAATTATGAAACCTGGCCAATGATTTTTTCAGATCAATATCTAGTTGTATAATTTTATTCATGATTTTTAGGAGAATATTTACAATACTTGCTTTACAAATATAGCTTTTTGAGATTTTGGTAATTATTTATTCTAGAACTAAATCCCCATTAATGGAAGGAGATAGGATTTATTATCAAAATTAAATTAGAGTCCCTAAAATA
Source organism: Platanthera zijinensis (assembly GCA_039513925.1). Taxonomy (NCBI): domain Eukaryota; kingdom Viridiplantae; phylum Streptophyta; class Magnoliopsida; order Asparagales; family Orchidaceae; genus Platanthera; species Platanthera zijinensis. The sequence continues at coordinate 84,936,914 of CM077082.1, forward strand.
CTGGAAAAATTGTTATATCTTGGCTTTACTATTAAATTGTGGTTTAGAAATTTATCATGATTTTATGAAGCTTTATATATACCTGAAAAGTGCACTTCATGTTCAATTGGTAGCCCTTAGAAGCTTTCAAGAAAAATTAATTAAATGCCAGATAAATTAGGAAAATTACAATTTTTTGGATTTAGTCTATTGGTGTCATGATAAGTCTACAGTAAATAATTTAGGGCATTTGGATGATTATCTAGATTATCTCCTATTCGGTTCGACATATAACCTAGGTTGGTCTACATATAGCAAATTGTTAAATTGCAATAGGATATGCTCTGGGATAGTTGTTGGAGTTAGTCATTTGGGATGGGTGGATGGATGTGGATGATTTCGCAATAAAAGGATATGAAGAGTAGGGAGAAGTGGTTTGGCTAGAGTTTAGAGGTGTTCGGGTTTGACGAAAGATCGTCTTCCCCGAGGAGAGGAAGAGTCAAAATCACCATAGGATTAGCCCACTGTAATATGAGAAGGGAATGGGTTAAGGGAATCAACCAATAACAATAAGTGTCTTGCGAAAGGGAACGATGGGCTTCAGCTGCCATCATAGTTCCTAGTGCCCTCTGAGAGCCCTTCACAGGGAATACCGGGGGTAGTCCTGGGTTAACGTAAACTGTATTAACAAATTGATAAGAGTAACTTAGTAATTAGGGTTGCACGATTCACAAACACTATTAGCACAGGAAGATAGTTGGGAGCTTCGGCTAGGTTGGTTAAGAGACGGATAGGATGGTCCGGGGAGCTTCGGCCCGATTTGTTTGATACGATAAATATTGCATGTGCATAGTCAGGAAAGAAAATTAAGGTGGTGGGTCTTCGGTATTGGAGGGTCGATGCACCGACACCAATACGCTGACTCGACAAGTGTGGTTAACACTTCGCCAACAGAAGTCCAGTGCTCCAGCCGGCAAGAGTACTTAGGAGTCCGCTTTGTGCACCAATCATTGAGGCGTACGATTGGTCTAACCGGTAGTGCTTTACTGGTTTAAAGGTGGGTGAGGCCCAACCCACCGCTTCCGTCTGCCACTACGGAGGTATCCTGGGAGGTAATGGCTCTGAAAGGGGGAACTAAAGGTCTGTGTACACAGAGTCGGGTGTGTGTGTTGCACTTGCATGATTCATCATACACACAAGCATGTCATGGCATAATCGATTCATTTAACCCCTGACACCTAATGTATAAGTGGAATGGGACGCTTATACAATAGGCCTTGCAAAACGACCCCTTGGTCTATAAGCTTGTGTGGGCAACTTTATAAGTTAAGGTTAAATTGAATATATATATATATGCTGCTATTTGATTAACGACACCCCAACGTATAAGTGGTATGGGACACTTTATATGATGGGAGCCTTGTAGAAGATCCCTTGGCTTAGGTGCTTCCGCAGATAAGTTAAGGTTATATTTCCTACTTTCTGTTATTGCCATTATTTATAATAGAATTGCTAGCATAGGTCCGCTGTCACCTGCTTTTGATTTATTCTCCACCTTCATGTCCTTCCCTTTTTTCCTCTCTGCTCAGTACCTAGGATCCATGGGGGAAGGGGTAGGGGATGATAGAGCTTAGTCTTATGACTAACGGTTTTCGGACCACATCATTTAGGGGATCGTGGAGCCCAGCATGGAGGAGTAGCCCCGGAGGTCGGCCCACTCGGAGATAGGGCAGTCTAGCTCAGGAGTTCAGACGGCTGGGACTGTAAGTCCTGACTTATAGTAGATGTTATAGTTTGCTTCCGCTTGAGTGACCTGTAGTGAGGATTATGATGTACCGGGCATAAGCCCTTACATTCAGTACCTTTTATACTATTTTTGTGGACTTTCCCTTCGTGGAGACTTTTATTTCTATACATATGATTTCTGTGGACTTGCATTTAATTTATTGTGCTATCTTTCTGTGATCAAATTGGCCGGCAGAATCGACGCCTTGTGGTGATGACCCTTTAGGACGTGAAGGTGTCACCACAAAGCAGCGATCTTGGGCCTAAGACCACGGTGTTTAAAAAGAAAAAAAAGGTCTTACACCACCAACCCTAGCCTCTCAACCGGCTACTGCTCCAAATCTGAGGCATTCCAAAAAAAAGAACACCTCAGCAAAAATGTAGAAGTGGCGAATAAAAATCAATTTCACATGAAATCAAAGGAGTGAAAAGGTTACCAATCCAAACAGGAAAGCTGAAAGGAAAACATCAACATTCAACCACATGGTAAAAAGTATGAATGTGTTGGGGCTGCGGTCCGGAATCGCCCCCGCGCTGCCGTGCTATGCGGTAATGGCTTAACTGGCTGCCCCGTGGATCCGCCCGAGGACCTTTGATATAAAGATTAGTGGCGCCGTCCTCCATCAGTCCAGGCTTTTGGTGCGAGTGGTTGCGCTAAGTCCTCTCAATTGGTATCAGAGGGGGTCGCGGGTTCGAAACCCCGGGGTCATTTCCGGGGGGGGGGGGGGATTGTTGGGGCTGCGGTCCGGAATCGCCCCCGCGCTGCGGTGCTATGCGGTAATGGCTTAACTGGCTGCCCCGTGGATCCGCCCGAGGACCTTTGATATAAAGATTAGTGGCGCCGTCCTCCATCAGTCTGGGCTTTTGGTGCGAGTGGTTGCGCTAAGTCTTCTTAGAAAGAACTAACAATGGTTAGACATCCCAAGCTGCACCAAGTGCGACAAAGATCTATTCTTTATAAAACATTTATTTAAGTGTATAAATATACATAATAGCTGAAAACTCATCATAGAATGAGCATAAACACCAGAAAAATTCAGCACTTATTGTGGTGGTCTCCTTCTCCACAAACCAACAATAAAAATTTCACAATGGCCCAAGGAAAGGTGGTCTTATTTCTTGACACACCCAAAACCGGGGAAATATTGACACCTGTAGTGGTGGTCTCCTCCTCCACACACCAAGTCACAAACGCACATTGGGTAAACCCACCAGGGCAAAGATCCATTGCTGGCCTTAGTTTGGTGGTCTTTTATCCATTGCCAACCATGGGCCACACAAATATAACATCCAAAAAACTGTTGGGGCTGCGGTCCGGAATCGCCCCCGCGCTGCGGTGCTATGCGGTAATGACTTAACTGGCTGCCCCGTGGATCCGCCCGAGGACCTTTGATATAAAGATTAGTGGCGCCGTCCTCCATCAGTCCGGGCTCTTGGTGCGAGTGGTTGCGCTAAGTCCTCTCAATTGGTATCAGAGGGAGGTTGCGGGTTCGAAACCCCGGGGTCGTTTCCGGGGGGGGGGGGGGGGGGGTTGTTGGGGCTGCGGTCCGGAATTGCCCCCGCGCTGCGGTGCTATGCGGTAATGGCTTAACTGGCTGCCCCGTGGATCCGCCCGAGGACCTTTGATATAAAGATTAGTGGCGCCGTCCTCCATCAGTCCGGGCTTTTGGTGCGAGTGGTTGCGCTAAGTCCTCTCAAAAACACCGATAAAACCCCATAGAAAACACACAATTACTCCAATGGCAAAAGGGAGAAAAATCCCAAAAATCACCTTAAGGCCAAATCAGACAAATTGGACTCAATTCGACAAGAAAAGTTTTAAGTACACACTGATTCGTCGAGTATACTCGACGAATAAAGTAGACACTCAATGAATTATACTTAGTAAAAAAATTGGTTAACTTGATCCACAACGATTTAGCGAAAATAACCAAAGTCCACGGGAAATTCGTCGAGTATACTAAACGGCTAGCTGAGTTCACTCAGCGCCTGAACTTAACTCCACGGTCTTACCTCACTCAATGCCTTCAATTGACGCCCAGCTAAGTTCACTTGATGCCTAGTTGTGGTCACTCGATGCCTAGCTTAGTTAACTCTCGCACTCAACGCCAAAGGCATTAACACTCAAAACACTCAACGCCATCTGGTTCACTCAATGCTCTCGATGCCAAACTGCCAATACTCGATGAATTTGACTTAGATTCTCATATCACTCGACGCTCTCAACGTCAAGTCTAATTCACTCAACTCCAAGACTAATACTCAATGAACTCGACACCTAACCTCAATGTTTGCGGAATCACACAACACCAAGACTGTTACTCAACGAATTCGTCGAGATTACTCAACGAATCTGACTTTACTCAACACCTAGACTATTCGACGATATGAAATAGCCCAAAACCCATGCTTGAAGAATTTCACTCTGGCTGACCCCACCATATTCGATGAATTTTAACTTAAGCTAACTTCCATATTCAACGAAATCCAACTTAAACTAACAGTTAAATAATAGACTGGTTTTACTTAGGCTACATGCCCTCTAATCGGTGGATGGCCCTAAACCGAAAATCCAATACTAGGTAGCAGATCGACCTTGTCTGAACCCTACACTACTCTTAAATGCTAAGGAGGGAAGAAAAAGAACATGAAATACACAAAGGAATACATTGCAAGGGGAAGAAATCACCACTTTCATCAAATCGCCTGAAACCAAGTAATTATAAGATGTATTTTGAACGAGGAAGGACTAAAAGTACTACTGCACTCCCACGAAGGACCAATCGACGGACATTATCAAGCCAACTGGACTTCACGTAAAGCCCTTGAAGCAGGATTTTTTTGGACTACATTATTCAAGGACCCTCAACAATTGGTAAGAGTTTGCAACCACTACCAATGGTCAGGTAACATTTCCCGTCGGGACGAAAAGCCCCAAAATTTTTACTTAGAATGTGAAATTTTTGATCTATGGGGCATAGATTTTGTAGGCCCTTTACCTCCTTTTAAAAATCATTATATCTTAGTATTGGTCGATTACGTTTCACGATAGGCTGAAGCACAAGCTATTCCCATCGCTGATACGAGAGCCGTCGTTAAATTTTTGAAATCCTTATTTTCACATTTTGGCACGACTATGGCTATAGTTAGCGATCGAGGTACTCATTTTAGTAACACCCAGATGGCTAAAGTGTTAGCCAAATATGGAGTTACTCATAAACTCGCTACTGCTTATCACCCCCAAACAAGCTGCCAAGTGGAGGTAGTCAATAGAGAACTAAAGCGCATATTAGAAAAGACTGTTGATATCAATTGAAAAGATTGGTCCCTCAAATTATATGATGCACTTTGGTCCTACCGTACAACATTCAAAACTGCGATCAGTTGTACACCTTATCGTTAAGTATATGGAAAGGCATGTCACGTAGATGTAGAATTAGAACATCGCGCATACTGGGCGCTAAAATTTCTTAACTTGGATACAAACTTTGCCGCCGAACAAAGTAAATTTCAACTCTATGAACTTGAGGAATTGCGTGCAAATGCCTATGAAAATAATAAATTTTATAAAGAGCGATCTAAGTTTTATCATGGTTGGAAAATTAAATTTCCAAAATCTTTTTCACCAGGTGATCGTGTCCTACTATATAACTCACGCCTTAAATTATTTCCCGGAAAATTAAAATCCCGATGGACCGGACAATGTACTGTTAAACAAATCTGGCAATAAGGGACAGTTCTTATTTCTAACCCTGAACTAGGAACTTTCAAAGTAAACGGGCACCGTTTAAAAGTATATTTTACTGGGGACCCCTTTCAAAAATAACCTAAAACCCTAACACTACTCCATAACCTCGAAATATAAACTCACTTGTATATTTCCATCTTTTATGTTTTTGTATATTCTGTACATATGCTTTTTTCTGTCTTTATGTTGTCACTTCATACCTATGCTTAACATAAGTATGGGAGTGAATTTAGCTGCAATTTTTATCACTTTTATGTTATATTTTTCCTTCTAAATAAAAACATTGTTTATTTTATTACTCATCCAAAACAAGTCAAAACTTTCAAAACCATAATATTTATATATATTCCAAAAATCTGCGTTGATAAAATTGCAAATTATTCAATTTTCAATTTTACTACTCATTCGCATAACTAGATAGATATAAATATCCGGAATAAACTTGTAACCCTACCTTGTAAATTTCATTACAATCAGAGTTATTATTTTAGTAAGCCTACTTTAATATATCAAAAATACATATATATATATACAATAGAAGGAAAACATAATATGTTCGCAAAATAATTTTAGAGTGTAATTATCCTTACTCCATTCTTAACAAAATATAAGAAATATAAACTATTATAGGTTCTCTCAAAATTTTTTATCCAACTCTTGAATATTTATATATTTCTACTTGGCATGTTTTCTTACGCAAGCAAGTATCTAGGAGTATGTGCTACTAGAAAAAGAAAAGATCTTATGTCAATGGGAATAAGATTTCATTCCGTACACATAGGCATCCAATAAATATGAAAAGATTATATGGAAAGGAGTATGTGCTCTTATAAATATACATTGGGTCCAAATAAAAACTTAAGTATGCATTGTATTTTTTGCCACTTTGCACTTACATTCCTTAGTAGTTATAACAACGCATAACTTAGATAAAAAGATGATAGAATACAAAAATCTATCAATTCTACAAAATCATATTGTATAGGTAAATTCCACCATTCTAATGTTGATATTCTATTTTTGTTTAAAATTTTGAGAGTACATAAATAATAGGATGTATATTTTTCAATATATCTTATATAAGATATAGTAATCATAAAGCCAATCTATCCTTATTATATCTGATTTTAATATGTGCTTACTATTTATTTTTCAAAACTTTTTATGGCTATAAATTCTAACTCTGGTATCAATGATATATATATATACGATAGCATTTAACTCTTTATTCACCGGATTTTTATACCAGTTTTATCTTGAAGATTAAAATTGATAGTAAATAGAAATTTTCATAACTTGTAAATATACTCAACTCTATATTTGCTCTGGAATAGCAATGATGGCGCGGCCCCTCCGACGCTACTTGATGATGACCCGGTTGCCGAGGCGCTACAACATAAATACTTTAGGCGCAATGATGAAGCTAACGGAAGCCCATGTTACAACCTCCGTCCGCGGCGTGCTAGGCCCACTTGAAGATTAATTTCTTTAAAATATCATGTTTTAGTATTTTTATTTAACTATTTGTTAATATAAAATTATTCCATACTTGTTTAAAAATTTTATATTCACTTGAGGACTTGTATTATTTTTATTTCCTGCATTTAAATATTTGGTGTGTATTTAACCGCCCGGATGGACGAGATTTCAACTCCATCTTGGACGGTTGGATGTGTTTTGTAACTCCTATATAAGGAGGCTATTATGATGAGTTAAAGCATTGAAGAAGAAAAAAGAGAAACCCTATTCTCCCTCCTTGTGAGAATTTCGGCCATAAGGGTTCTCCCTTGTCGCCGCCACCCCTTTGGTGTGAAGCCTCCCCCTTTGTACCTCCATCCCGTTCGGTGCGACTACGGCGTGGCTTCCTCTGGTGTGACTCCAAGGAAGAAGTTTGCAGCCCCATTCGGTGTGACGTCGGTGGTTCCGTGGAGAGAGTGATTCTCCGACTTATCTTGTGTGTTTGATCTTCTTGGATGGGTAATCCCTCACCTCCCTAATGTTCTCTTCTTGTGAGATTTGTGGAGGTTGTATTCGAACCTTCTTTTCCGTGATTTTTAATACATCGCTCGCAAGTTTGACTCGATTTCGTTGTTATTGAATCTCTTGTATTCCGGATTGGAAGATCCATTGCGGGAGCAAACTAGGCCTTGCCTTGACTTGCTCTCCAAGTTTGGCACTCTTTGTGTTAACAAGGGATTTAATCTCAACTTGAACTCGACCGCCTTTTGAAGTTTTCACTGCTCCTAAATAAAGCATTTGCTGCGTTTGAAATGGGTCAAGTTGAATGTTTAGATTCTTGTGTAGGTGCGGTGAGTTGTGTGCTTGTTAGAGAGGTAGGTCTTAAGGACGTTGTATCGAGTCCGCTTACGGCGAGTTGTGTGCTTGTTGGAGAGGTAGGTCCTAAGGACATGGTATCAAGTCCCGGATTTTTGGGAGCCAACCGACACTTTTCGTTCGCTTTTTGTCGGAGCCCTCCTCTTTATTTTCATGTTCTTTGATGTTTGATGTCTGTTAGCGTTAACAATCGCGTGTCACGACCCACCCTACATCAATTTGGTATCAGAGGAGGTTGTGTCAATTTTCTAATTGAACGTCCTCGCTTTAGTCTTGTCGGCACGCAAAAAAACATAATTTTTTTTTCTGGTCTGCCGATAGCGCTCCAAAATCTGCAATTTTCAGTGAAAAGTTAAAAACAAAATTTTTTAACGTTCCACATTCTCGTCACATCGGGAAACTATAAAAATATTCTATTTTTCATGTAGGGTCAGCCCTAGAAAAATTCATCTTTCCAAATATTTTACACCTACATGCACACTAGACTAGGAACGGAATACTCTACACCTTCTACGTCTAGGATGGCTGCGAACGAGCATGGTGATCCCAACCCTTAGGCTATAGCAGGTCATCGTACCGAAATAACCGTGCTTAGGAACATTTTAGTACAGATCCTTCAAAATCAAGAAAGGCCACCCCCACCTCCTGTTAATGTTGGGCAGCCCAACCGGCACCAACAAAACTCAGATTCGGATTCCGATGAGGACTCACCTCGAGCACCCCATCGAGAACACAACCACGTGAGAGTGTTTGATATCACGAGGGGCATTAAGATTAATGCCCCCACTTACGATGGCATGGGAGATCCCCAGATCTTCCTTAACTGGACGGTGTACATGGAGTGTTACTTCGAGTGGCACAACCTAATGAATCCCCAAAAGGTCCAAGTTGCCTGGATGAAGTTAACAGGACATGCCAAAACTTATTGGTTGAATGAAGAGCGTAGGCTAGGAGCCGCAAACGTGGTCGCACTTATTGGATGGGTTGTGATGACGAACCTATTGACCGACCAGTACGTCCCCGCGTACCATTAGACGCAGATGTTCGATGAGCTTGCCACCCTTCGACAAGGCTCAATGTCGGTGGCTGAATATATGGGTGAACTTAAGGACCGTATGATGTGATATGACCTTCGGGAGATCTCCGAAGTCACTTTATCTAGATTTCGAAAGGGGCTTCACCCCGATATCGAAAGGAAGCTCTTGCGATATGGGCACATGGATTTGAACACGACTTTCAATGCCGCCCTAGACATTGAAAAACACCTAGCCTCTAAGGCTCACTCCCGTTATGCTCATGCCAAGAACAAGTCCACCACTGGGGCATCCTCTTCCACATATCCTGATAAGGGAAAGTTCAAATCCACCGAGTCGAAGTCAGTCGTGATCACTGCTAGGAACACTAGGAACCCTGCGAATGAGCGTATCCCTATAGGGAAGGTTAGCAAGGCTAACACCACTTGTTACTCTTGCGGCATTCAAGGCCACTATGCCTACGAATGCCCAACAAAGATGAAATCCCTAGCCTTATTAGAGCTAGCTACCGACCCTGACGATTATGTATACGAGGCCGCAGAGGAGAGCGACCCAGAAGGAGTCCCCAGTGACTTGGAGGACGATCACCGCCTTATGGTGATGCGTTGTATTTTGACCACCCCTCGTCTCGTAGACGACTGAAAGAGGATGAGTATATTCTCCTTGATCTTTAAGAGTGGCGAGAGGCTTTGCAAACTACTTATTGATGGTGGTAGTTGCGTGAATGCCGTTTCTGAGAACGTCGTTAAGCTTATGTCCTTGACTGCTGAACCGGATCCGAGCCCCTATCAGGTTGCCTGGATCAGTAAGGTTACTATTAAAGTAACCCAACGATGCTTAGTCCCCCTGTCATTCGAATCCTACACGGATGAGGTTTGGTATGACATCCTGCTAATGGACATTTGTCATGTGTTGTTTGGTCGCCCCTGGCTCTACGACCGTGACGTGGCGCACTATGGTCGCGCCAACACATATGAGTTCAAATTCAACGGCAAGACCATCACCTCGAGACTGACTGTGCCGAAAGAGTCGGTAGTGTTGGCTAAGGATACCACCGTCCCTGTTGAGAGGAAGGCGTTAAGCTTAGTTGGTAGGAAAGAATTTGTGAAGGATTCCTTCATTGAGGGTATGATGTACGCTCTCGTTCTCATGAGTGAAAAGACTGACGATGGCGTGCAGGATGATTTACCTCGAGAGCTACGTGTATTGTTGGATTAGTTTAGGGGCGTTTACCCAGACGAGCTGCCTTCGTAATTGCCACCTCTTAGAGATATACAACATGCCATAGACCTTATCCCCGGATCATCCCTACCCAACCAACCTCACTCTAGGCTTAATACCGCCGCCCACAAAGAGTTACAAACCAAGATAGAGGATTTCTGAGTAAGGGATTCATTAGGACGAGTATGAGCCCATGTGCTGTCCCAACCCTTCTTGCCCCTAAGAAGGATGGCACCTGGCGTATGTGTGTTGATAGCCGGGCTCTCAACAAAATTACTATAAAATATAGGTTTCCAATCCCGCGACTAGATGACCTCTTGGATGTCCTTTCGGGTGCCACTATCTTCTCGAAGTTAGACTTACGGAGTAGTTACCACCAGATTATGATCCGAGAGGGGGATGAGTGGAATACATCGTTCAAATCTAAGGATGGGTTGTATGAGTGGCTGGTGATGCCCTTTGGGTTATCCAATGCCTCCAGAACCTTCTCCCGGATGATGACACACTTCTTTAGGACGAAGATGGGGAAGTTTGTTGTAGTATATTTCGATGACATCCTAGTTTTTAACACCTCCCCCGCCGAACATATCTCCCACATCAAAGTGATCCTCACCACCTTAAGGAAGGAAACCTTATTCCTAAACCTTAAGAAATGCACATTTTATGTTTCAGTGGTCGAATTCTTGGGTTACATAGTTGGTTCTAAAGGTATTCGTGTTGACCCAGGAAAGGTTCAAGTGATTGGAGACTGGCCCGAGCCCACTAGCCTTCGAGAGGTGCGTAGTTTCCACGGATTAGCTACCTTCTATCGTCGTTTCATACGCGATTTTTGTAGCATTATGGCGCCTATTACTGATTGCATGAAGAAGGGAGAATTCACATGGATGAAATTCGCCACGTTTGCATTCCGTCGTATTAAAGAGCTTATGACTAAAGCACCGGTGTTGCGTCTCCCTGACTTCACCAAGGTCTTCGAGCTTACGTGTGATGCATCTGGCATAGGAAGTGGAGGAGTCTTGAGTCAAGAGGGTCACCCGATTAGTTATTTTAGTGAGAAATTATCGGGCGCTAAGTTAAATTATTCCAATTATGATAGGGATTTTTATGCGATCGTTAGGTGTTTACATCATTGGAGGCACTATCTCCTTTCTAAGGAGTTTTTCATCCTCTCCGATCATAAATCATTACGATTCATCAACGTTCAGCACAAAATCAGCCCACGCCATGCTAAATGGGTATCCTTCTTGCAGGAATACACATTTAATCTTAAGCACCTAAAGGGGTCCGAAAATCGAGTCGTCGACGCACTCAGTCGCCTCACCCTCTTGCTTTCCTCCATGAAAGTCCACATGGTTAGGTTCGAGCGCAGAAAGGAATAATACGCAACATGCCCTGATTTTCAGGAGCAATATTTATCTGCCCAGGATAGCTCTCCCACGACCATCACGACCTTTTCACTTAGGGACGGTTATCTGTTCAAGCACGGGAAATTGTGTATCCCGCGCTCCTCTTTATGAGTCCACATCATTTGGGAGGGAGAGACAAAACGATTATGCTCGTAGAGGAGAAATTCTATTGGACTAAACTAAAGGCGATGGTTGGGAGGGTAGTGAACAGTTCTCGTACGTGTCAAGTTTCTAAGGGTACTAAGTCTAATGTAGGTTTGTATACCCCACTACCTATCCCATCCGTGCCGTGGGAAGACGTGAGCATGGACTTTGTGTTAGGCCTTCCCACCACCCTTCGATGTCACGACTCTATTCTCGTAGTTGTGGATAGGTTCTCCAAAATGGCATATTTTATTCCATGTAGTAAGACCAACGACGCTTCTCACATAGCGAAGCTGTATTTTAATGACGTCGTTAGTCACCGCGGAGTGCCGAAGGCTATTGTCTCGGATAGGGACGTAAAATTCACTAGCTACTTTTGGAAAACCTTGTGGATTCTTATGAGAACAAAATTACTATTCTCCGCGGCTTATCATCTGCAAACTGATGGGAAGACGGAAGTAGTCAATAGGAGCCTAGGAAACCTTCTTAGATCTCTAGTGAGCGATCACAAAGGCATTTCAGATTTACTTCTTCCACATGCCCAATTGGCATACAATAATTCAAAAAATAGGTCCACGGGTATGTCTCCTAACAAAATTGTTCATGGGTACAAGACCCCTGTGCCGCTTGACTTGGTCCTATTGCCTCCAACGTACAAAACAAGTCAGTTTGCACAATCCTTCGCCAAACATATTCATGACTTACATGCACGTATGCGAGCTAACTTGACTGATCAATACGAGTCTTATCAAACACACGCTAATCTACATAGGATGGTGTCACACTTTAAAGTCGGCGATCTGGTTTTAGTCTGATTAGTTCTCGAACGAATGCCAACTGGCACCATTAAAAAGTTAGCACCAAAGCGCGCCGGCCCTTTTCAGATTATAAAGAAGCTAGGTGAAAACGCTTTCGTGTTGGATTTGCCTATTGATTGGGGTATCTCCCCTATTTTTAATGTCTCAGATTTGATGCCATTTGTTTCTCCTCCGCATGAGTTGGATTCTTTGTCGTCTTCTCCCTCCACTAAAAATTCTTATGGGTTGGGGAGTGGTAGTTCGGATGATCTCTCTCCTTCGGTCCCAAAGACATTTCTCACTCCAGATGTGATTCTCGCTGCTGAGCCACTTACTACTCCGGATGGTGCTACATACCGCTTCCTCATCCGTTGGCATGACCGCCCCTCTTCAGACGACTCATGGGTCCTCGCAAATGAGCTTCAACGTTTGGATGCCGAGCTTCTCCGCCGCTATCTCTTAGACCACGCATTAGAGATACGTGATTTTGAGTGGGGAGGATTGATGGCGCGGCCCCTCCGACGCTACTTGATGATGACCCGGTTGTCGAGGCGCTACAACAAAAAGAATTTAGGCACAATGATGATGCTAACGGAAGCCCGCGTTACAACCTCCGTCCGCGGCGTGCTAGGCCCACTTGAAGATTAATTTCTTTAAAATATCATGTTTTAGTATTTTTATTTAACTATTTGTTAATATAAAATTATTCCATACTTGGTTAATAATTTTATATTCACTTGAGGACTTGTATTATTTTTATTTCCTACATTTAAATAATTAGTGTGTATTTAACTACTCGGATGGATGAGTTTTCATCTCCATCTTGGACGGTTGGATGTGTTTTGTAACTCCTATATAAGGAGGCTATTATGAAGAGTTAAAGCATTGAAGAAGAAAAATGAGAAACCCTATTCTCCCTCCTTGTGATAATTTTGGCCATAAGGCTTCTCCCTTGCCACCACTCCCCCTTTGGTGTGAAGCCTCCCCCTTGCAACCTCCATCCCGTTCGATACGACTCTGGCATGGATTTCTCTGGTGCGACTCCAAGGAAGAAGGTTGCAGCCCCATTCGGTGTGATGCCGGTGGTTCTATGGAGAGAGTGATTCTCCAACTTATCTTGTGTGTTTAATCTTCTTGGTTGGGTAATCCCTCTCCTCCCTAGTGTTTTCTTCTTGTGAGATTTGTGGAGGTTGTATTCGAACCGTCTTTTTCGTGATTTTTAATACATCGCTCGCAATTTTGATTCGATTTCGTTGTTGTTGAATCTCTTGTATTCCGGATTGGAAGATCCATTGCGAGAGAAAACTAGGCCTAGCCTTGACTTGCTCTCCAAGTTTGGAACTCTTTGTGTTAACAAGGGATTTAATCTCAACTTGAACTCGACCGCCTTTTGAAGTTTTCACTGCTCCTAAATAAAGCATTTGCTATGTTTGAAACGACTCAAGTTGAAATTTAGATGCTTGTATAGGTGCGGTGAGTTGTGTGCTTGTTGGAGAGGTAGGTCTTAAGGACGTTGTATCGAGTCCGGCTTACGGCGAGTTGTGTGCTTGTTGGAGAGGTAGGTCCTAAGGACGTGGTATCGAGTCCCGAATTTTTGGAAGCCAACCGACCCCTTTTTGTTCGCTTTTGGTCGGAGCCCTCCTCTTTATTTTCATGTTCTGTGATGTTGGATGTTCGTTAGCGTTAACAATCGCGTGTCACGACCCACCCTTCATCAAGCAAAATCTAAGTATAGGGATATTGATGAGTATAAAAATATACAATTTTGTATAGTATTAATTTTGAATATTTATAAAAAAACCTTAGTTTTTATATATATAACTAATTATTTTTGTTTTGTTTTTTTTATGTTTTATATTTATTTTCTAAGTTTTTCTGAATTTTTGTATTTTTTTACTTAGGTCACGCCCCTAGGTCACGCCCGTGACCTAGGGCATGACAGCCTTATTTAATTCCTTTTTATTTTCTATTTTTGTTATTTAGGAAAATCGAACAAACTGATGGACACGTCCACGCCACGCCTGTGACCCAATCAGACACACCCGTGCCCGGACCGGTATTAGCCCGTTTTTAGCAAGATGTCGTGTTGTCGCCACGCCCTGTGCTGCCTGATGAACCGACTGCCAGACACGCCCGTGACCCAATTCGACACTCCCGTGACCGGATGAAGTTCTATCCAAAGTTCAGCCCAACTCGACACATGTCCTGAAACGCTGCCCGACACGCCCGTGACCTTGTCACGCCCACCCAACACGCCCGTATCCAGGGGCGTGTCATTTCAAATTTTTTCTATAAATAGAGGGGCAGAGCTTCGAAAAATTATTGGAACACCAGCAGCTTCCTTAAGAACTGTTAGGACTCCCCAACTCTTTGAAAACGAACTGGAAGTAGCTTTCAAGTATTCAAAGTTCTGTAAGTTTTAATTTTTTTAGCTTTCTTTTCAACTTTGTAGGAAGTTGTAATAACTTTTTGAATTTATAAAATAGAATGTTTCAATTTCAATTCTGTGTACTTTACAATTTTATTTTCTGTTTTACTTTACTTTATTTTCTCATACTATCCCGAATGAAAGGCGAAGCTCTGCTTATGTCTTGGATTAAGATAGTGTGAAACTGCTTTAAAAACTTTTTTCAAAATCTTATTATTTCATACTATCCCGAATGAAAGACGAGGTGAAAGCCTATGAAAGGGATTTAGATAGTTGGAAACTTTTCAATATTTTAGATTTTACTACCCTATCCCCAATGAAAGGCGAAGCGAAAGCTTAAGTCCTGAATTAAGATAGATAGGTAGATATTATTTTCTGCACTTTATACCGCCCTATCCTGATAACTGGCTAAGAACCCTTAGCACTTGGTCAAGATGAGCTTTGGGCTGGATATTATTTTCAACTATTTCAACTCTACGTTCTAGTTATTCTAACTAGGGTTTACTGTTAATTGATCATATACCAGGTGAAGAGACACTATATTTTACGTTAACTCATTTTAAACGCAAGCCTCCTCGGTCGTAATTTCGAGTCAGTGATTCTACAAAAGGGACCCTCTCGTTAAGTTAGGTAATCAAGAAATAGAGTTGTTCTTTAATAGGTGAATTAATATTCTCTCATAGTAATTCTAAAATCAAGGACTACCTTTTGAGTCCTTATCTTAATAAAACCACGTATTAATATATTTCTATCTTTTGTTTTTAATATAAACTCCACTCCGTTCTTTCGATAAGACAATAGTCTATTCTAAAAAGTAGAATAATTAACACCGATCCTAGGAAAAATACGATCTTGATATTTTCTACAAAATACTATGCTCCTATGCGATAGGTACTCTTGTCATAATCCACATGATATAAGTATGTAAAAAAGATATAGACTTATATACGTAAAAGATTATATAACACCAAATCTATCCTCTTTAAATCAAAATTTACTTATCATTTACTATTCATTTATTAATTGGAGATTGATAGATTTAAAAATCTTGGGTTAAGTTTTAAAAAATTTCTTATGTTTTTTTAATTTAGATAAGGGACATGTTTTTAGAACTACTTCTACTTTATCTAAATTATTGCACGTGTATTTTGTTAAAATAATAACAACCTTAGACTTCAATTATGTTTACACCAAGTTTTTTTTGAAATATATGAACGTTCAATTTATAAAGGTTACACTCAAATTTTTTTATTAAAATATAGTTTTCTTTTTGAAAAAAGAAACCTATCTCCCCATTTTTTTGTCTTACTTGGCATGATTAAGTTTGTTCCTTAAAAGAACCTATGTCAATGGGAATAAGATTTCGTTCCGTAAATATAGTCATCCAATATTTTAGAAGATTATTGATAATATGTTTTGTAGTCTAAACTATTAGGGTATTTTTTTAGGTTTTTAATACACAAATCATGTCTTGTAAGCTTATTTGTTGGCCCCTTTTTATATATATTATTTCCACTAATGTTTTCTTCTCTTTTTGCAGGTTTCTAGAGCTTTTGGACAAAAAAAGACCTGACACGCCCCCCCTGACACGCCTTCCCTGGGCGTGTCATCGGGCGTGTAACCTGATCCCGAGGAAGATTGTTGTTAAAGACCAAATATCGAGAAAAACACCTGACACGCCCCCCTTACACGCCCTCCCTAGGCATGTCTCTGGGTATGTCACCCTCATACCAAACCCTGATGCTGCATTTAAAGATTTTCCATTGATGCACGTCAATATTACTGACAGGCCCACCTACACATGAGTGGGCCTGGGTTGTGTCCCACCTTTTTCGATGAATGACGGATTTCTGACCAATGATTGAGACTTAACGTGCCTTACATGCCCCTCCTACACAGGCATGTCCCAGGGCGTGTCCACCATTGTACAGAAGCAATCATAATTCCCGCAAGAATCCAAAGCCCGAGGTCAACTCCGTGCATGTCATGCCCCCATAATACGCCCTGCCTGGGCATGACAGAAGGCGTGACCAACCCGTGAGAATTTCTATAAATTTAGGCCCCCCTTGTGTCCAGCAAGAAGTTTTGTATTGAGAGGGGAGGTGCTGCCCTTTTGTTTCTTAGTATTTTTCATTCTCTCTCTCTCTCTTTATCATTTTATGTCTTTCTTATCCCTAGCTTAGTGTAATATTTTGTTATAGTTTTTGTAATTGCTTTAGTTGCTAAATGTAATTCTAGCTTAGGTTTAATTTCCATACAAGTGTAATCCTTTATTTTCATGTTGTAGTTCTCTTCTAGCTTTAATAAAAAGTGCTATTTTACTTTGTGTTCTTAATGTTCTTCAACTCATCTCTCCTCCTCCACTTCTCCATGATTAACTAATCCTCCTTGTACTCGATCTTGATGATCCGAGCTTCCAGTTTATTAAGTTATGATGCTTTAAATTTAATTTTTCTTTTTCGGGTTTAGGCCTTCGATTTACTCTTGAATTTTCATGTCTGGAGTAATATCATCGATATATAATTTCCATCTTTGTTTTCAATCTTATCTAGCCGAGTGGCTCGTTGCTTGAAGTGAACACTCAAGAGTAAAGAGAGTTGTACGCACCCCTCGATAGAGGCAGACGTCCAAATCTCCAAGATTAGAGTGAAATCTAATAGTGGGGTTCACTGCGTAAAGTGAGCTTTAGGCCTCCGATTTGGACGAGAGTTCGGTTGTACCTTCCTAAACTCAGTTTGACACGACTTCAAGAGATGTGTGTTCAAGCTTTTGGGACCTCCATGGTCAAGGAACTTTACCCTATTAAGTTTAGATTTTTATCGCATTTTTAATCAGCTTTTGCCGAGGTGATTCTCAATCGAGTGCTTTTCCATTTCATCGTTTCTACCCATTGTTGTGATCGCTTTTAATAGCTCTTTATTCTAACTGCAAGTAATTCTCTTTTAGCGCAATATTTCTTTTCTTAATCTCAATTAGCTTTTTATTAACCCTAAAATTATCCTTCGATAAGATAATAGCCTTCGTGTGAGTAGGTTTACTCAACATTTTCCGGATTTCAATACGACACTTGTGTCCCCTAGCGACAGTTCGATAGGTATACTTGCCTAGTAGGATTGCTAGTTCGGCTCTCTTTTCTCTAGCACGAAATGCGATCACCAAGTTTTTGGCGTCGTTCTCGTGGAGCAACTTTTGTTGATAATTTGAAAACACGAACCTTTTACTTTTATCATTTCTCTTTCTCATCCCCTTTCTAAAAAATTTAAAAATCAAAAATATTAACGCTCTTAATAGAAATCCACCTCACAATTTTTCTACACCACCAGACTCTCTAGAAAAGGGCAATGTGGCTTTAATATCACTATCTTGTCTAGTACCTTGCGAACTATTTATTGGGTATCCCTTGGAAAGTTCGGGAGTTAAAACATAAAAAAAATCTATTTAAAAAAAAAATTAGCTTCTCTTTTTTCTAGTTTATTTTCTCTTTCTTTATCTTCTCTTCTCCTAGTGCATGACCCGCGGGAGTTCGCTGGTTATTTTGAACTTGGACCACAAAATTGAGCGTACTCTTCAGAGAAGATCACGATTTCAGGGCCCTACTCTCCAAATACCGGTTGAGGATTCCGAGTCATTTTCTACTTTGAGAATGGAAGATCCCATCATAGAGGAAGTTGTTCATAGGCCTATGTCCTATTATGTATGATCGAATCTAGAGGGAACAGAATCAAGAATTGTTCGCCCTGCTATAGCTAATAATAATTTCGAACAAAAGCCTAACATAATTCAAATTGTGCAGAAGTATGTGCAATATGATAGACTTCAAGATGAAGATCTGAACGCGCATATAGCAAGCTTTCTTGTGATTTGTGACACCTTCAAGATCAATGGTGTTACAAATGATGCTATTAGGCTAATAATTTTTCTTTTCTCCCTAAGAACCAAAGCTAAATAATGGTTGATGACTCTGCCAAGAGGGAGCATCACCACTTGAGATCAACTAACCGAATAATTTCTGACAAAGTATTTTCTGCCAGCTAAAATTGCAAAACTTAGGAACGATATTTCAGCCTTTGGACAAATAGACTCTGAAAAATTATATGAAATGTACAACCTCAGGCTCACGGGCCCAGGCGAGAGGGCCCAGGCGAGAGGGCCCAGGCAATGAGAGCTAGGCGAGAGGAATTATGCGAGACGGCCCAAGTGCCATGCGGCAGGAGATTGGCGAGTGGGTGCCATTAGGGGAGGCTTTCCGGACGAGTGGCCAGTTCGCCATGCGAGAGGACTCCAGGGGTGGAGATCTCACCAAGAGGCGGTCCTCTCGTCAGGCGAGAGGACCCTATAGGGGAGTTCTCGCCAGGTACCACTTTGGTTCAAGGCCGGTTCAGATAGGGCTGGGTCCACCTTTTGTACCCCAGGGGTGTTTTACGCTTTTACCCCGGGTGGTCTGCATTTAGCCCTATAGAATAGCGGAGTTTGGCTGTTGGCAGACCTAGCCAAGGGTACTCTAGTAATTTCAGTATGGTTCGATTTGGTTATTGGCAGTTCAAATCTTGAGGCCTATAAATAGACCGGTAAGGTGCCTTAGAACAGCAAGCCTTCTTAACTCTCTCCACTTCTTCTAAGGCACCTAGCTCAGCATTGGCTAGGGAGTGGGAGAACTTTAGTCTCTTCCGGGTACGAGGTGGGACCTCCTCGCTGAAGCCTCCAGTCTATTTCTTGGCCATGAGTGTAATCCTAAGGGAGTAAGCGCGAGCTGCCCCCTTTTAGTTCCGAGCTTTAGGAGGAAATGTCCTTGTCGGTTCCAACATTTTTAGTGTGGTGAGCGTGGAGCAGCAGCTTGTGCGGAAGAACGTAGGGTTACCTTATGGCGGGAGATATAGGAGGAGAAGATGAGGGGTCCCCAAGCCAGGGGGGTACGTCGGAAGGACAGAGTTCATGACGTCCATTGGCGGGATCATGGACATGCTGAAGCAGATCGCACAGAGAGGGGAGTGCGAGACCCCACCGCCCAGGTGCCGGGCCTCGCGCTCTGCGAGGGGGCTGATCCAGCAAGGGTAGGAGAGGATGCACCCGGGAGGCGACCAGGAAAGGAAGTGGCAGCGGAAGGGAGTTGGCGAGAGGTAGAGGGAAGAGAGCTTTTCTTTGGCCCGACGAGTGTCGTCTCGCCCGTAGGGCTAGTCGCGCGAGTGGATATGGCGAGACCACCGGCGAGAGGGTCTGCCTTTTGCGAGTTGGTCCTCTCGGCACCCGTTCCGGAGGGGTTCCACGAGCCGGAGATGACCTACTATGTGGGGAAGGACGATCCCATCCAACATCTTCAATGGTTTGAAGATGCGGTCTCCATCAGACCAATGACAGACGCCTTCAAGTGTCTCCACTTTGCCATCACTTTGAAGGACAAGGACAGGGACTGGTTCCATCAACTTCCGGCAGGATCAATTTATTGCTTCAAAGACCTCAGTAGAAGCTTACAGTTGCGCTTCTCGACCTCTAAGAGGAGGAAGAAGAATCCGGAGTCTATCTTTTTTATCAAGCAGAAGGCGGACGAGTCCTTGGCTCAGTAAATGGATCGCTTCCAGGAGGAGATTTTATACATCCAGGAGGTGCCTGGTACCCCCTCCAGATGGCCTTCACCATGGGGTTGAGGGAAGCTTTCTTCAAGATGAGCCTAACCCGGAAGGCACTGTTGTCCTTTGAGGGGTTGGTGGAAAAGGCAGCGAAGGAGATAGCCATGGGGCAGCGAACCCGACATTAGCTAATAAGTTGGCAAGACTGACGGAGGTGGAGCAGAGAGAGCCAGGAGGAACGAGGCAGTAAGAGGGAATGAGAAGGTAGGAGCCAAGAGGGCCCGCGCACCCGGAGTTGGGCTTGAGGCAACCGGGAGGTCCAATTCCGGGACCAGGAAGAGGTCCTCCTCATGGGGGAAGAAATTATTATCCAGGACTGGGGAGGTTTCATCCGTTAGGGTGGGGGCATATGATGGCGGCGACCCCCAATGTGTTAAAGTTGAAGATGATGATGGAGATGACGACGGTGTTCCCCTACAGTTGAAAATGATGATGGCGACGGCGATGGCGTTTTCCCACATGATGAAAATGAAGACTACCAAATAATATTTAGTTCTTTTATTTGCTATCTATTTTATCATGTTGCATTTTAATTTATCATGTTGTTGTTTTCTTTTTATTTAAGTGGGCTGCAAATAGCCTATGCATGTTGTAAAGCCTATATATAGGCATGAACTATTTCATTATGCTTTAGTGAATGAAGAAAATATTGAAACCCTAAACCTCTTGAGATCTCCCTCTCTTCCTCCTCTAAAATTCGGCCCCCCCTTAGTTCCCCTCTTCCTCTTGGCCGCCGGCCACCATATCCCCTCCCTCTTCTCGGTTTTCCTCCTCTTTCCCTCCCCCTTCTTCCTCTAGCAAAAACACACCACCCTTTCACTCCCAAACCCGACCCCAACTTTCCACCACCAAGAGAAGCCGCTGGCCTCCTCTCCTCCATCATAGCCGCCAACCTCCTCCTCCTCCACCAAGCCCGACCACTCATTATATCCCCTTCACAAAACCAAGCAGCCCTCCACCTTCATAAGCCGAGCCCTTCACTCTTCCACCACCAACCCGACCACCACCTCCTCATCTCCCAAAACCGACCACCCTCTCCCTTATCCAAAACCCGACCTCCATCAAGAGCCCCAAATCAGCCCCCCTTTCTATTGTGAGGAAGAAGATCGGCCACGACAAGGAGTTATTTTTGTGACATCTCACTCCAGCGTGAGGCAAAGGAAGCGGACAAGTTTCTCTCCGGTCGGCGCAACTCCGGCGGAGTCGTGGAAGAACGATCCTTGAAAGTGAATCGGAATCATCCATTCCGGTTGGGTAACGAGATCCTCTACTTTGTTTGTGTGATTCATATAATTTTTAGAATTTCATTTTGGTGGAATACCTTTGCATTACCTTGGAATCGCTTTTCCGTTCGTGGCTTATCTTTCCGATTGCTTGTGTTGTTCTTTTAGTTGTTTAATTTTCCGAGAGGTTTGGCGAACCTCGTTTTCATTTTGTTGGGGGAGATCTACCATTTTCGAACCGAACCTTTCGGTAGATCTCTTTTGGTACAACCATCGCTCGATCGGACCAAATATTGGTCCTTTTAGCTTGAGAAAACAACGACCTATAGTCGTTTGTTTGAACTTTATTCGGCGTGGCTACTGTACGCTAGCGTTAGTTGATAATATTGTTCGTGAGTGTGCTGCGTTTTATTATCGTGTGAAAGTAATAGTGGAAGTAGAGAGGCGTACGTATTATTCACTTTGCCGCCATAGCGTCAAACACCGTAGCCTACATCAGCATGGTCCGAGGCCACTCCCACCCCCGCCTCAACAAGCTATGGCCATTGGCCGAGGGAGAGGAAGAGGAAGAGAGCGTGGGAGAGCAGGAGTGGGGAGGAGGAGGAACCCCCAAGAAGGGAGATGTGGGGGAGGAGTTTTGCCATACTGTGACTTCCATGAGGAGGAGGGTCATGCGACGACCACTTATCCGGAGTTCTTGGAGTTGAAGAGGGGGAAAGGAGGAGAAAACCAGTAGCTACCGTTGCGGATAGTGGAGATGCCAGGAGCCACGGAGGAGGATCGATGCGTGGATCGGTCGGACACGGGAGATCGAGGAGGGATTGGGGTGATTCATGGAGGGGTGGGGATCGAGGCCACCCGGAAGGCCAGTCTTCATACCATGTACCGTCGGAGCGTTGCCTAGACGTCGCAAGCCCCACCCCGCGGATGATAAGATCACCTTTTCTAGAAGGGACCAACCTGATCACGAAGACCCTTTCTGTGATGCACTAGTGATCAGGATCGCCATTGAGAACTTCACGGTGTACTGGATCTTGGTGGACAACGGGATTCCGTCAATGTAATCTTTAAGAAGGCATTTAACGAGATGAGGGTGGAGGCCCGAAGGGTGTTAGCGGCGGATGGGCCATTGTTTGGTTTCTCGGGAGAGAGGAAGGAGGTCGAAGGAGGAGTAGGACTCCAGGTGACTTTAGGGGGGCTGTCCAGGAACTGTCGTTTTGTGATAGTGGATGCCCCCAGTAGCTATAATGCAATTTTTGGGCGCCCTTTGATCAGCGCCTTTAGGTGTGTACCATCCTCATTCCATCAGTGCTTGAAGATCAATTCGGGAGAAGCCCAGATCAGTGTAAGGGGGGATCCAAAGGCGGCTCAGGAGTGCTACGTCACGGCGGTAAACACCATCTCATGGAAGGGTGACGTGGAGGAGCTAGAGAAGAGAATGGGACGAGAAGAACTAGAGAGAGAGGGACCAGGAGTGGAGAGATGTAGTGCGGTGGAGCCAGCAATGGCAGGAGAGCAAGTGGTTGTACGAGAGGAGCTGGAGAGAGAGGGAGCAGGAGTGAAGAGAGGCAGTGCGGTGGAGCCAGCAATGGCAGGAGAGCAAGTGGCTGGAGAAGAGGAGCTAGAGAGAGAGGAAGCAGGGTTGGAGGGAAGCCCTGCAGTAGAGTCAGAGATGGTTGAGGAGCAGGAGAGTAGGGGGAATGGAGGAGGTGTTGGGGGGAAGAAGAGAAAGAGGGCATCACAAGAGGGGTGCCTGGGAGAAGAGAGAGGAAGGGCCCAAGAGAGGGTAGCTGCAGTGGAAGGCTTGGGAGTGAAGGAGTACGGGTCAAAGGAGCTGGAGGAGGACCTGAATGAGCCAGAGGAAGAAGAACCTTCGAGGTTAAGGGCGGCCATGGAAGTTCTAGAGATGTAGATCCTCACAAAAGACAGAAGAAAGGAAAAGATCAAGATCAGTGGAGAAATCACTACCGAGGACCAGGAGGAGATCTGGAGGTGCGTGCAAGAGAACATCGATGTCTTCGCCTGGAGCGCAACTGACATGCTGGCGGTCGACGCGGACGTGGCATGCCACCGTCTCAACCTCGACCCCGAGGTCCGCCCCATCCAACAGAAGAAGAGGGCCATCGCCTCCAAGATGGCCAGACCTATCAGAGAAGAGGTGGAGAAGCTGCTCCAGGTAGGATTCATATCAGCCAACAGTTATCCAGGGTGGGTGAGCAATGTTGTAATGGTAAAAAGGGGGAGGGGAAATGGAGAATGTGTATTGATTTTTCTCTTTTGAATAAAGCCTGCCCGAAGGATTGTTACCCCCTGCCTCGAATTGACGCGATGGTTTACTCAGCCGTCGGCTTTTCACTAATGAGCTTTTTAGATGCCTTTTCAGGATACCACCAGATACGCATGCATCCCCTGGAAGTCAAGGACGTCACCTTCGTCATAGAGGATGGGTGCATTAGTTACAACATGATGCCCTTCGGGCTAAAAAATGCGGGAGCAACCTATCAAAGGGTGATGGACCGGATATTTTGGGAGAATAAGGGACGGAACCTCGAGGTCTATGTGGATGACTTGATGGTCAAGAGTCGGGGCCTCGAATCCCATATCTTGGACCTGCGAGAAACTTTTACAACTATAAGGAAGTATAAGATGAGACTTAACCCCCCTGGAGTGTGTATTTGGGGCCAGCAGGGGGAAGTTTTTGGGGAATCTCCTTACCCTTGCGGGGGTGGAGCCCAATCCAGACAAGGTAAAGGCGATCCTAGAGCTAGGATCTCCTAAGAATGTCAAGGAGGTCCAGCGTCTCACTGGCAAGTTAGCAGGGTTGAGCAGGTACCTCTCTAGGGCGGGGGAAAGGTGCTCCTCTTTATTTCGAACTCTAAGGGGATGAAGGGAGTTTGAGTGGACCTAAGAATGCGAAAGGGCCTTTGCGGCTCTAAAGCAGTAGCTCACCCAGACGCCGCTACTCCAAGGGCTGAGGGAAGGGGAGAGTTTGATCCTCTATTTGGGGGTAGGGACGGGGGCGGTTAGCTCGGTCCTCGTCCGAGAGGAAGGGAAGAAGCAGTTTCATATTTATTATGTGAGCAGGGTCCTCAAAAAGGCAAAGCTGAAGTACCCCATCTTGGAAAAACTGGCCTTCGCTCTCATCATGTCAGCCCAGAAGCTTAGGCCATACTTCCAAGCCCATGCAATTCAGGTTGTGACGGACCACCCTCTTCATCGCATCCTCGAGGGGGTCGAGCACTCGGGAAGATTGGCCAAGTGGTCGATAGAGCTCAGCGAATTCGACCTCTCCTACGTCCCTCGAGAGGCTATTAAGGCGCAGGTAGTGGCGGATTTCTTTGCAGACTATGTGGTGGAGGCCGAGAAGGCGGAAGTGTCTCCCGTAGTGGCTTCAGAGATGCTGGTAGATGGGGCCTCTGGTAAGAATTCTTTCGGGGGAGGGGTCATCTTGACAAGCCCCGAGGGGACTAGGATCGAGCAAGCCTTGAAGATACATTTCACCCTCACAAACAATCAAGCCAAGTACGAAGCATTCATCGCCGGGCTTAGGCTGGCCAGGGAGTTAGGCGTATAGGATATCAGAGTCTTCACAGACTCCTTGGTGGTGGCAAGGCACATCAACGGAGAGTTCAAGGTGAGGGAACCGACCCTCCAGTTATACCTAGTAAAGATAAAGGGTATCGTTGGGCAGTTTCATAGCTTCTCCATCTAGCGCGTTCCTAGGGAAGAGAGTGGTAGGGCAGAACTGCTCGCGAAGCATGGCCCTCAGGCTGGGGGGACCATGAACAAACTCTTCAGGCCTTCCATAGAAGAGGGGGAGATAATGGAGGTCGACCAGGGGGTGTCTTGGATGGATCCTTTTGTATCCTTCTCAGCGTCGGGATGTCTACCCAAGGGGGATCTCGAGAGGAAGCGGATTAGATACAAGTCGGCTTATTACTTATTGAAGGAAGGAGTACTTTACCGAAAAACATTGTCCGGATTGCTAGCCCGGTGTGTGTCCGAGAAGGAAGCATCAAGGGTACTGGAGGAGGTTCATTCGGGGGAATGCGGGAGCCATTCAGGTAGTCGGACCTTGGAAGGGAGGGTACTAAGGCAAGGATATTTCTGGCCCACCCTCCGGAAAGATACGGAGGAGCTCGCCAAGAGATGTAGAAAGTGCCAGGAGTTGGCTCCCTTACAGCTCCTCCCAGCACAGAGGCTGTGAACGATCACCTCTCAAGGTCCCTTCGCCATATGGGGACTGGATCTGGTGGGGCCGTTCCCTCAAGCCAGCAGTCAGAGGAGGTTCCTATTGGTCATGGTGGATTACTTTTCAAAATGGTTAGAAGTGAAGGCTCTGGCAAAGGTGACATCACAAGTGGTCAAGAACTTTGTGTGGGGATAGATTATTTGTCGGCATGGGCTCCCTTTGGACATCGTCACTGACAATGGGCAATAATTTGCCAGTAAAGAGTTTGTGGATTTTTGTGTACAGCTTGGAATAGACCTTCGATTCGCTTCGGTTCACCACCCTCGAAAAAACGGACAGGTGGAAGCGGCAAATAAGATCTTTGTGAATCTCTTAAAGAAGAAAGTGGAGAACTTGAGGGGGAGCTAGGTGGAACAAATCCCCTGCGTCTTGTGGCTCTTCGAACTACACTGAATAAGGCCACAGTAGAGATGCCTTTCAAACTCTCCCATGGCTCGGAGGCCGTCATACCCGTAGAATTTGAGATTGAATCCCCTAGGGTAACGGCAGCAAGGGAGGGGGATGAAAGGTGGCAGGTAGATAATGGAGAGGAGGAGAGTCTCTCACTCGACCTCGTGGAGGAGCTCAGGGAGATAGAAACAATCCAGTAGGAAGAGGTCAAGCGCCGGATGTCCCAGTACTTTGATAAGAACATCAGGATCAAGCAATTTCAGAAGGGAGACTTGGTCCTCAAGAAGGTGGATGCCGCAGGCAGGGGGGCATTAGTAGGAAAGCTCAACCCCAATTAGGAGGGTCCCTTCGTCATAAAAGAAGTCTTCAAGTCAGGGGGTATAACCTCCAGGATGTGGATGGGGTACCCATGGATCGCACCCGCAGCGGTGATGATCTGAAGCATTTCTATCCATAATGATAATTTTCTTCTTAATTTATTTGAGTATGATTTTTAATACTCTTCTTATCTGAGCGTATGTCATGATTTCCTGGCACAATGCACCTCAGGGCGTCCTTCTTAAAAGAAGGTGGTTGGAGGAGAAAGAGGAGAGGAGACCCCGAGCAGACCCGCTGACCAGGCTCTCATCAAGCTGGCAGGGCTGTAGGCTAACTCGGTGGTTGGAGGAGAAATATGAGAGGAGACCCCGAGCAGACCCGCTGACCAGGCTCTCATCAAGCTGGCAGGGTTGTAGGCTCACTCGATGGTTGGAGGAGAAAGAGGAGAGGAGACCCTTAGCAGACCCACTGACCAGGCTCTCATCAAGCTAGCAGGGTTGTAGGCTCACTCGGTGGTTGGAGGAGAAAGAGGAGAGGAGACCCCGAGCAGACCCGCTGACCAGGCTCTCATCAAGCCTGCAGGGCTGTAGGCTCACTCAGTGGTTAGAGGAGAAAAAGGAGAGGAAATTTCGAGCAGACCCACTGACCAGGCTCTCATCAAGCTGGCAGAGCTGCAGGCTCACTCGGTGGTTGGAGGAGAAAGAGGAGAGGAGACCCCGAGCAGACCTGCTGACCAGGCTCTCATCAAGCTAGCAGGGTTGTAGGCTCACTCAGTGGTTCGAGGAGAAGGAGGAGAGGAGTCACCGAGCAGACCTGCTGACCAGGCTCTCATCAAGCTGGCAGGGCTGTAGGCTCACTCGGTGGTTGGAGGAGAAAGAGGAGAGGATACCCCGAGCAGACCTGCTGACAAGGCTCTTATCAAGCTGGCAGGGCTGTAGGCTCACTCGGTGGTTGGAGGAGAAGGAGGACAGGAGACCCCGAGCAGACCCGCTGACCAGGCTCTTATCAAGCTGGCAGGGTTATAGGCTCACTCGGTGGTTCGAGGAGAAAGAGGAGAGGAGACCCCGAGCAGACCCGCTGACCAGGCTCTCATCATGCTGGCAGGGCTGTAGTCTCACTTGGTGGGTTGAGGAGAAGGAGGAGAGGAGACCCCGAGCAGACCCGCTGACTAAGCTCTCATCAAGCTGGAAGGGTTGTAGGCTCACTCGGTGGTTGGAGGAGAAAGAGTAGAGGAGACCCCGAGCAGACCCGCTGACCAGGCTCTCATCAAGATGGCAGGGCTGTAGGCTCACTCGGTGGTTGGAGGAGAAAGAGGAGAGGAGACCCCGAGCAGACCCGCTGACCAGGATCTCATCAAGATTGCATGGCTGTAGGCTCACTTGGTGGTTGGAGGAGAAGTAGGAGAGGAGACCACGAGCAGACCCGGTGACCAGGCTCTCATCAAGCTGGCAGGGCTGCAGGCTCACTCGGTGGTTGGAGGAGAACGAGGAGAGGAGACCCCGAGCAGACCCGCTGACCAGGCTCTCATCAAGCTGGCAGGGTTGTAGGCTCACTCGGTGGTTGGAAGAGAAGGAGGAGAGGAGACACCGAGCAGACCCGCTGACCAGGCTCTCATTAAGCTGGCAGGGCTGTAGGCTCACTCAGTGGTTTAAGGAGAAAGATGAGAGAAGACCCCGGGCAGACCCACTGACCAGGCTCTCATCAAGCTGGCAGGGCTATTGGCTCACTCGGTGGTTGGAGGAGAAAGAGGAGAGGAGACCCTGAGCAGACCTGCTGACCTGGCTCTCATCAAGCTAGCAGGGCTGTAGGCTCACTCGGTGGTTGGAGGAGAAAGAGGAGAGGAGACCCCGAGCAGACCCGCTGACCAGGCTCTCATCAAGCTGGCAGGGCTGTAGGCTCACTCGGTGGTTGGAGGAGAAGGAGGAGAGGAGACCCCGAGCAGACCCGCTGACCAGTCTCTCATCAAGCTGGCAGGGCTGTAGGCTCACTCGGTGGTTCGAAACAATAACAAAAGAGGAATCAGGTCCTCTTCAACGGAGTGGCTGTCTCCCCCCCATCCCCATTTATCTCCTTACTCTACCATGCTATGGTTCTTTGTGAACAAGGTCTTGTTTTCATTTCCACGCTTGATATGGACATGGAAGCCGTAATTTAGAAGCAGAAACGTGTCGAACAGCTGTAATTTGGGATGGGTGTTTACCGGAGTCAGGTAACTGGTGTCTTGGTGTAAAAGCTGATTAAGCAGAAAAAACACTGACCCTTGACACAATAATAGAAGAGGGTACTTCAAGAAAAACTCCTTGCATAAGGAAGGAAAAGAAGGGGGGGAGTTCACCCTCCAGGTCCACTCGCGACGAGAGGTACCAATAGGCAAGGCGAGAGCGCGAAGCGAGTGTCCTCACGATCGCGAGAGCGACAGGGGTTGGCCAGCTCGTCCCCTGAGTCATGTCTGCCAACAACAATCGGCGAGAGGAGGGGCGACCCCCTCTCGCAAATAAGAGAACCTGCAAATCTCGTAAGTAGCCCAGGAAAGAATAAAAAAGAAAGGAAGAAGAGGCTAGTCCCGGTGATGCGAGAGCAAAACATATATTTACATATGAATTAGGTAGTAATCACATTTACGTTTCTAATACAAGATTACATGCCAAAAGGGGGGAATGTCGGGATTACAGCAAAAAAAGAGAGAAAAGAAAGAAGTTGTGCTCTAGGTGCCCTGGTTCTTCTCGCTCGCCGATAGGTCCTCATCCTCACCATTGATCTCCGACAAGAGGTCGCGAGCTGTAATATCTTCGCAGTCGTCTCAAACGATGCCCATCTCGCGCATCATCTTCAGGTATGAGCTCGGCGGTCCGGATGTTAGCATCTCGGCAAAAGTTTTCGACCTCGTCTTTGGTATAATGTGCGGGGGGAGGTGGAGGAATCTGCGAGCGAGAGGTGGAGGTCTCCTTGAGCTGGGCATTTTCTGTCTTCAGCTCCTTTACTTCCGTCTCCAGCGCTTCCACCCGCAAACGCAACCTCTCCGTCGTCTCAGTATCCTGCAAGTAAAAGGTCGTTAAAACAAGCGAGAGAGAGGTAAAAAAGCTAACCAAGTAACAACTCACCACTCCGCCGCTGGCCTTGGTGAGGAGACTCTCGGCCACCTCCAGCCTATTCGCGAGATCTCCTGACTTCTCGCGCTCGGCAGCATGGTTGGCGTCGATTTCTTTCCAACACCGGGTGTTGTGGATGAGGCAGCGCGAGAGTCGGTGGGATAGCTCTAGGGTGTGCAGCTGAGAGTGCATCGTCCTCAAAATTAGGTCTTGCGTGGTGACCACATCGAGCGCGTCAGGGGCGAGACCCCCATAAAGGCCGAAGCTTAGGGAGAAGGCGTGGGCAGTCGGCTGGACCTGCTCCCTCCAGGAGGGAAGGAGGGTTGAGATGGAAACCCGATGGGTTCCCTTATCCCAAATGAGCGAGGGCTCGTTGGCGCCATCGGGGACGGACGGGCCCAAGTTGAAGTTGAGGTGGGCGGACGGTGCAGGGAAGTGAGAAGGAGCCCCCTCGCGAGAGGGGGACTTTGAAGATTGGTGAGAAGAACTCGTAGTTTGCTCGAGAGGGTTCGCCTCCTCAGGAAGCGAGACGGCCCCGTACAGAGAAGTTAAGTGAGGCGAGTGAGGGGATTCGGACCCCAGAGAGATAGGACTCAAGGATCCCTACGCCGTCGTATTCGCAGGGACCTTATCCTTCTTGGAGGGGAAGGAGACAACCTTCTTCATCCTCATTTTCAGTTTCTTCGAAGTGCTGAGGCGAGAGGGAACTGGGTCCTCAGCCGCCCTCTTCCGTAGAGAAGGGGTCAGCGAATCCTTGGCCTCCTCGGCCACCATGTTGGCAAGAGCCACGTCCCTGGAAGGTTTGATGTTGCTTCTGTAAGGAGGGTGCACCGGCACATTCCTCTCTTTTGGTAAAGGCGAGACAGAAAGTCGGGAGAAGAAGCCAGAGAAAGGAAGTCAGCGAAAGGAAAATATTAAAGGCAAGAAAAAGAAGTGGGGATCGAGCATACCTTCTCCTGGTAACACGGGAAGCAGCGAGCCGAGGCCTCGCCTCAAATATCGGACCTCGAAATTTTTCCCAGAAAGGTACTCGCAGAGAAGCTTGTCCGTACCGCCGACCTGCGGGGTGGCGTAGAGGATTCCCGCGGGCGAGACGGGCACGAGAGGGATGCAACCCAGGTTCCCACAAATGAAGACAAAGCAAGTCAGCCAATGATGATTCTTATTTGGCGTCTCGCATACCTTCAAACTCAGCTCGGCAAAAAAGGAAACCCCGTCTTGGTTGGCGTGGTAGACGAACATTTTGCGGAAGACGGTCAGACCTAACTCTATTCTCTCTCGCCGCATATAGCACGTGAATGCAACCATAACTGATATCGTGTTAGGTTTTAGTTGGGCGGGCACGACGCCGAGGTATTTCAGAACCTGCTTCACCTCTGGCCAAAGGGGGAGCCTGATCCCCGCCTCAAAGTGCGAGATAGGGAAGGCAAGCTCACCAGGATAGAAGGTGTTCACACTCTCGCCAACCTTGGGAGGGCGTGACTCAAAGCCTTCCGGCAGGTACTCGATCCGGAAAGCCTCATACTCGTCAGGATGGAGGCGACCGGGAGAAAAATCATGGTCTGCGAACCTCTTCCCGCAGCGGCTACACCCCTCACCCTCCTCTGGTCTTCTTTTCCCCATAAGCGCTCGAGACAGAGGGAGAAGTGGCGAGTGGGGAGGAATTGGCGAGTGGGGAGTTAGCGAGAGGGAGCCTCAGGCCTACGTCTAGGAAAGCGTGCTTTCAGCCCTGGCAGCGGGGGTATTTATAACCCTCACCGAAATAAGGGGATATGCCGATAGGGAGCTGTACCGGGGAAGGGCAAGAGCAAGTAGGCATTTTCTCTCTCCCTCCGAGCCTCAGGTAGCGGAGTCCTGATTGGGGCCGTCAGCCCAATTTGGCGGTGGAAGAACATTACCCAAAATTAAAAATTGATAGATTTAAAGAAAATATAGCATAAAGAAACTTGGAGGCTGTCGCAACTATTAAATAAGCAGACAAATCATCATTCCAACCAAACAGATCAAACAAAGTAAAGATTCAATCCCGCATGAAGCATGTGGTAAGTTCGAAGGGGCGCAGAGGGCGCGAGAAAGACGAAACATTTTACAGTCAGCGAACGAAAGAGTCAAAAGGCGAGAGGCGAGAGGAGAGAGGGCCCGAGCTCTCGTCAGTTCTTGTCCCACCTCCATCGTCCTCCCTGGCCTATCACGCACGGCGGGCGGTTGGGGAGGTTAAAAGCGCGAGCTGCCTCAACACCGCGACGTGCGAGACAGAGTTGTTGGTCGACGTCGCTCAGGATCGCTTGGCGGTTCGTCGGGTCCACCTCAATGTCGGCATCTATCTTAGAAGATAAACGAGCACATTCCACCTCTAGCCAATCGATCCGGAGGTCCGCGGCTTGCTTTCCCTTTTACAGCTCCTGAATGATGCGTGCATGCTTCCGCAGCATCTCGGCCACCCTACGTTTCATTTCCAGGGGGTCCATAGGATCACCCAGATAATCCTCGATCTCATCTATAGGAGGAGGAGGCGAGGGGGCCAGTTGCCTAGAGTAATCTTCGACCGGTGAGTCGGCGGCCATTGAGTCCTCGGCAGGGGTCCCACTCATGCCTGTGGACGAGTCAAAATGGGTAAGATGGCGAGAAGAAGAGAGTTGGAGTCAGAAGTGAGGTTTCTTACCAAATCGGCAAGTGGAGCCCGAAGTGGTAGAGGGATCATCCCTCCTCATCACAGGAGTAGAGGGAGGAGTGGAAGCTTGAGGCGAGAGGGGCCAAGAAGAGAGCTCTAAAACGTTGATGTGAATGGTCTCCGGACGATGGGGAGGCGCTAAGATTTTCTTGGTAGAAGTGGAAAGTAAAAGGTGTGGGGTAGATGGAAATCATAACGGGCCTGAAGGGCTTACCTCTTTTCCTTTAAGGCTAGCTGGAGCAGGAGGTACGCGCCCCCTGGGAACGAGCGAGAAGGTTCTCTCGCCGGGAGGGGAGGGTCAGGGACTCTTGCCTTTTTGGGGGGAGATGTGGATGGCGGTAACAAATGAGGGGCATGCACAGGAATCTTGTTCAGACCCGCCGCCGTCGCCTTGTTTCGTTGGCACACGGCCGCGATGCGGTCCCGAAAACATTGGTTGAGAGACATGGGGGAAGATGCTGAAAGAGAATAGAGGAAAGTGAACGTCTTCTTGCGGGGAGGCAATTTTCATATTTATAGAATAGGCAAGGGGCCCACCAAAAGATTCCCTCAAAATATTCCCTCGGTTGAACTATCTTTCCGAGTTTTTAAACAACCTAGAAAAGAGCGGGGATTGTGTACAACCTCGGGATCGCGTGCAAGAGGTCCATGACGAGAGGGCCCAGGCGAGAGGGCCCAGGGAATGAGAGCTAGGCGAGAGGAATTATTCGAGACGGCCCAAGTGCCAGGCGGCAGGAGATTGGCGAGTGGGTGCCGAGAGGGGAGGCTTTCCCGATGAGTGGCCAGTTCACCATGCGAGAGGACTCCAGGGGTTGAGATCTCGCCATGAGGCGGTCCTCTCATCAGGCGAGAGGACCCTATAGGGGAGTTCTCGCAAGGTACCACTTTGGTTCAAGGCCGGTTCAGATAGGGCTGGGTCCACCTTTTGGACCCCAGGGGTGTTTTACGCTTTTACCCCGGGTGGTCTGCATTTAGCCTTATACAATAGCGGAGTTTGGCTGTTGGCAGACCTAGCCAAGGGTACTCTGGTAATTTCAGTATGGTTCGATTTGGTTATTGGCAGTTCAAATCTTGAGGCCTATAAATAGACCGGTAAGGTGCCTTAAAACAGCAAGCCTTCTTAACTCTCTCCACTTCTTCTAAGGCACCTAGCTCAGCATTAGCTAGGGAGGGGGAGAGCTTTAGTCTCTTCCGGGTATGAGGTGGGACCTCCTGTCTGAAGCCTCCGGTCTAGTTCTTGGCCTTGAGTGTAATCCTAAGGGAGTAAGCGCGAGCTGCCCCCTTTTAGTTCCGAGCTTTAGGAGGAACTGACCTTGTCGGTTCCAACATGAAACCTGGGAAAGATTTAAAGAACTATTAATTCGATGACCCCATCACGCGCTTCCTGTATGGTTACATGTGCAGATGTTTTATAACGGGCTAAATCAAAATACAAAGCAAATGATAGACGCAGCTTCCGGTGGTACTTTAAACCACAAAACCCCGGAAGCAGCTCTTGAGCTTTTCAAGGACATGGCCATGAACACCTATCAGTGCAATGTGCCTAGGTCCTACCCAAACAAACCTGCAGTTATCTTTGATGTAGACAATATCTCCCAGCTAGCTCTGTAGGTGGAAATTTTAAGTAAAAAAATTACGGAGATGACTGCTGCCTCCGCACCTCAGGTATGAGAATCTGCAACTCCTGCTCCCGAATAATTAGATTATGTTAATAATATGACTACAAATGCTTTTAATAATTTTTCTACTGCGAATTTTCATGCTCTTGGTTTTACTTTTCTGAATAGTTATAATCCCGCTTTACGGAACCACCCGAATTTTTCGTGGAGTAATCCATCGAACGCAATGCGCCTGCCATCACAAAATTGATTTTCTACACAACCTCCACCCCAACCTCTTCAAAACTATCCAAAACCTCCAAGCTTGGAGGAGTTACTTTCTAAATATATAACCACAAATGACGCTACTATAAGAACCTTAACCGGAAGCGTTTAAAATATAGAAAATCAAGTAGGACAACTCGCAAAAATTATTTCTGAGCAACCCCCAGGGTCTCTTCCTTCCAATACCGAGCCCAACCCGAGAGAGCAAGAGAAATCTATAACTCTTCGGAGTGGGAAGCATGTTTCTGGTATGGTTAGCGAAGAGCCCGAGGCAAGCTCCACTCTCATTTTGAAAATTCCACCACCCGCTGAAAAAGAAGTTATCACTCCACTCTCTACTTTAGAAAAAGATCTATCTCCACCACTTATTTTTAAAAATGATCCAACTCCACCATACCCATCCCAAATTAACAAACAACGTATTGATTATAAGTATATCCGCTTCTTAGAAATGTTTAAGCAAATCCACATAAATCTGCCCTTCTATGAAGAGATTTCCTAGATGCCGAAGTACGCTAAGTACCTTAAAGACCTCCTAACTAATAAGAAGAAGTTAGAAAACTTGCCTTACATCACGCTAAACGTCGAGTGCTCTACTGTCTTGACAAACAGTTTGCCATATAAGATTAGTGATCCGGGTAGTTTTCCTATTCTGTGTGTCTTTGGTGATCTTTTTGTCAAGTATGCATTGGCCGACTTAGGTGCGAGTATCAACCTAATTCCCTTCTCTTTATTTAAGAAGTTAGGGATTGGTAGCCTCAACCCCATACATATGAGTATTGATGGTCGCGGAACAGAGACCTACTGTGGTTGGTTCGAAATGGTCAGATTCCGCGGGCCGGTTAGAAGATCGAGTTTTCTAACGAGAGGAGGCAAGTGCACCTATCGCAAGTAGTACTCGGTATTCGGGAAAATACCGAGGTCGTATTATTCTCGGGGACGCGTTGATTATATCTACTCTTCCAGGAACACTATTATCTTACTAACAGTAAGGTGGGATTTTTTTAGTTTAATTAAAACGGAAAGAAAGAAAGCAGAATTTTGCTAAGTTAGTTCGATGACGGGTTAACGCTCGACATCGAATCGGTTAATACTAAAATAATTCTTAACAATTATTGAACTTTGTTTTTAATTTAATAAAAGGCACTTGACTGTGGAGGTTCCAAGAACATGAGCTCACCTTGGTCTAGGGATATCGCTCACCCGGGCGCTAAGCCTATTCGACCGAACGTTAGTCCGACGAAGGATTCCCCTTAACGCCCGCATTACGCTAAGAACCCCGCTATTGGGTGGGGAACCCAATCCGACAGAACTACGTTTCTCCTCTTTCGAGGGGGCGTACGCAATTCTCTTTACCCAAGGGGGATCGGTCTATACGTGCAGCCTCTCGGCGTCGCGTATGGATAACGGAAATAGAGCCCACACATCGATTATGTGGTCCTATGCGTCGTTAACCCGGGGTAAACCTTAAGTCCTTAAATTAAAATAAAAATAAAGTTTTTTAATTATTTCAAATCATTTTTTATGTCCCAATGCTCTTCGATGCCGAAGGCTAAAAGAGATTAGCCACTCATCGGTATGGGGACGGCTTTATGTTTTTAGGTGAAGCGTGAGTGTTAAATTAAGCACTGAACAATTATAAGAGAAAACACGAAAAATAGGACAATTAGATAAATTGAAGGCTAATTGATGCAGGCACTCACGCACACTTCAAAACCATAAAGAAAAGTAAATAAAGCAAGCCCTACTCAAATGAGTAGGCGGAAATAAATGCACGCAAGCACACACTCTTCTTAATTGAAGAAAGCGATAAATGAAGCGGTAAAATTATCTCCTACATGCACGCACTCTACGTAATTGAGAAAGCGATAAAATTGCAAGTCCCGGCTCAAATGAGTGGGCGGGAGTAAATTTATCTCATACACGCACGCACTCTACTTGAAAGTAAAACACACACACGCACTCTACAGAAATGTAAACACACGCACCCACACAAAGTTTTCCTACTCAAGTGAGTAGGAAGAAAAAGAAAGCAGTAAAAAGACAAGTCTCACTCAAACGAGTGGGCAGGAAATGAAAGCAGAGCGCCATTTAACTCTTAACGAGTAGGCGGAAATAAATGCATACGCACACACGCACTCTACAGGAGTTGAAATAAAGCAGTAAAACCTAACTCATACACGCACACACACTTTCAAAAATGAGAAAAACAAAGAGCTCAGAAAATTAAAATGACTGCATTTCTACCGCTAGAATGCGGTAGAAATGCATAAAAAGTGAAAATAAAAATTAACCGGAGCGAAAAGTTTTGCAAATAAACGCAAAATGACAGTACTCGAAAAATTAATACAACTGCATTTCTACCGCTAGAATGCGGTAGAAATGCATAAAAAGATGAAATAAAAATTAAAGGGACTAAAAGTTTTGAAATTAAAAAGCTAAAATGAAGTTGACGAAAAATTATAACGACTACATTTTTATTCATAAGTTTTTATAAAACCTCCAAAAAAGTGAGAATAAAACTAAAAAAGGAACGAGAAAATTTACATTCCTAAGAGCCTAAGTTAAAGAAAATAAAAACGAACACTTTTAGGGGGGGGGTTTATAAAACCTATATGAAAAGAAAATGATAAAGAAGAAAAAGCTAAAGCTAAAAAGTGCGGAAAATGAAAACTAGACGGACGGCACAACGGCTAGAAATGCCGATAAATCCTAAATCTAACTAAGTTATGGAAGCTAAAAAGATGAAAACATAAAAGAAATACAAAAAGATGAACGAAAAATTGCTTAAGTAGGCGCATTCAAATGGATTATTCATACTAACTAAGAGAGAAAAATTCAAATTTTATTAAAGTAAAAACCCTAATACAAACTAAGAGAGAGAGAGGGGGGAGAAATTCTCCTTACATAAGTATGGAATCCAATTGGGCAGCACCTCCCCTAAGCCAAGTGGTCAAAAAAGTGGACAAAATAAGCTTCCAGGAAGCTCTTATTTATAGGCAAAATTTCGGGTTGGTCTCGCCCGTGACTAGGGCGTGATAGGGGGCATGTCGACACTATTCATGAGCTGATCGGGTGACTTGACTGGAAAGTTGACTTCGGCTGAAAACGTGGCGGTCACGCCCTAGGTCACGGGCGTGACATGTGTCAGTCACGGGCGTGACTGGGGCGTGTCGGGGAGGTCGATCTGGGCGCGGTCCGGCCGCAAAGTCGCACGCGTCACGTCGGGCCAGGTGGCAAGGTCACGCCCGTGTCACACCTTGACACGGGCGTGTCGAAGGGCGTGTCGAGCTGGGTTTGATGATCGCCGATCGTCGAGCTGGCACCTGTGGTCGGCGATCGTCG
This sequence comes from Platanthera zijinensis, assembly GCA_039513925.1. NCBI lineage: Eukaryota > Viridiplantae > Streptophyta > Magnoliopsida > Asparagales > Orchidaceae > Platanthera > Platanthera zijinensis. The sequence goes on from CM077082.1 coordinate 84,974,585, forward strand.
AGGGCATGACACGGGCGTGTCAGTCATGTGACACGGGCGTGTCAGTCAACTTTTTGACTATTTTTCGAATTTTTCTGGAAATTTTCTGCAATAAAAATAAAGCTAAGTTAGAAATAATATTTACAAAAATAAATAATTTATTGGATGAAACAGATAAAAAAAGACAAAAACAAACAAAATTGACTTAAATGAAATACGAAAATATAGGTATATTTACAACTCATCAAGTATCCAACTCGCACATAGATCAGTTAAATATCTGTTAGGAATCGGGGAGGATGACTTAGTCAAAGTCGAAAAATTCATCTTCCCAGTGGATTTTGTCATATTGGACATCAAAGAGGACGTCGAGGTTCCCTTGATCCTTGGACGAACCTTCCTTGCCACCTTCCGAGCTATCATTGACGTAAGCAATGGTAAGCTCTTCCTTCGAGTAGGCGACGATGAAGTAACTTTCTCTATCACCCCTTCGATGAAGAACACCCTAGAGAATGATGACTCCAATTTTTTCTTAGACACCTTAAGTGATGAATCTTCCTACTGCCTTTCTGATGGTGAAAATAAATTTTCTGATTTTGTCCTCCCTCTACTCTTCCAATGGAATTTCTAAAATAAGCCGCAATGGCCACTAGCCCCACCCCTTTTTTCCATATAAAAAGTCTACGAAGACATAGTTTTTGAAAAAGAAAGAATTTCTAAAACCTCGTATGAAGAACCCCCTACCCTAGAATTAAAGGAGCTACCCAAAAATCTTAGGTATGCCTCCTTAGAAAAGGACTCCAAGCTATCGGTAATAGTTTCGGCCCACCTAACTGAAGTACAAAATGATAAACTCCTGATAGTATTACGTAAGCATTGTGGAGCTATTGCTTGGCAGATTTTTGATATCAATGGCAGAAGACCATCCTTCTGCACCCTGAAAATCTTAATGGAAAGTATTTCACGTAATTCAATCCAACCTCAGTGCATTATAAATCCAAATAAGAAAGAAGTCGTAAAGGGCGAGGCTTTGAATCTAATAGACGTAGGAATTATCTATCCTTTATCTGGTAGTAAGTGGGTTAGCCCTGTCCAGGTAGTGCCAAAATAGGGAGGGATAACTGTAGTTGTAAATTAAAATAATGATTTAATCCCAACATGGACGGTGATAGGGTGGCGAATGTGTATTGACTATCATAAGTTAAATGACGCCACCTGCAAGGACCACTTTCCCTTGCCCTTCATCGATCAAATCTTAGAGCGATTATCCGACCATTGCTTTTACTGTTTTCTCGATTGCCTCTCGGGGTATTTTCAAATCCCCATCCCTTTCGAGGACCAGGATAAAACTACATTTACTTGTCCCTTCCACACCTTCGCTTACCGAAGAATGCCCTCTGGATTATACAATGCATCGGCTAGATTCCAGCGATGTATGCTCGCTATCTTTGACAAGTACACATAAAGCATAATGGAGGTATTTATGGATGATTTCTTCGTGTACGGTGATGCCTTTGATATAGTTGTTTAGAAAACCTCAAAAAAGTCTTAGAAATATGCGAAGAAATTAACCTAGCCCTAAATTAGGAAAAATGTCATTTTATGGTGAGGGAAGGGTTACTTTTGGGTCATAAGATTTCTGCGAGAGGAATTGAAGTAGATATTGCTAAGATAGAAGTTATCTAGAAGCTGTCGCCGCCTACGAACGTCAAAGCTATAAGAAGTTTCTTAGGACACATTGGTTTCTACCACTGCTTCATAAAAGTCATCTCCAAAATTACCAAACCCCTTACTCAACTCTTAGAAAAAGACGCCCCGTTTATTTTTGATGACACTTGCCTATCTACCTTTGAAATAATTAAAGAAAAGTTAATTAATTCCCCTATTATGATAGCTCTGGTGTGGGACCTTCCCTTTGAAATTATGTGCGATGCGAGTATTTTCGCAGTGGGAGCCGTACTAGGACAACGAATATCTAAAAACTTCCACCCCATCTATTATGCAAGTAAAACACTTACATCAACACAAGAGAATTATACCACTATCAAGAAGGAGCTCCTAGCTGTTGTTTTCGCTTTTGATAAATTCCGTCCTTATATTACACTTTCCAAAATTATAGTTTATACGGACCGCTCGGCCCTCAAGTATCTTCTTGTTAAGATGGATGCCAATCCGCGCCTTATTCACTGGGTTTACTCCTCTAGGAGTTTGACTTAGAAATCCGTGATAAGCGAGGAGCTGAGAATTTGGCCGCCGACCATCTCTCACGATTAGATAATCCATATATATAAAATTTAGATGAAAAATCATTTAATGACTATTTTCCTGATGAGAAGTTGCTTTCAATTAACACTTTTACTTCTCCTTGGTTTGCACACATAGCCAATTATTTTGTGGCTCATGTGCTCCAAAAAGAGTTCTCCTCTCAACAAAAGAAAAAATTCTTTTTTGAGTTGAAGAACTATTTTTGGGAGGACCCACATCTTTTTCGAGTTTTTACGGACTAGGTGATAAGAAGATGTGTTTCTTTTGAAGAGGGATTTGATATTCTAGAACATTTGCATGAAGGACCGACTGGAGGTCACTATCAAGCTACTCACACCGCTCACAAGGTTCTTTGCGTGGGTTTTTACTGGCCTAACCTTTTAAAGACGCACAAGCCTTTGTGAGTAGGTGTGATAGTGGCCAATGGTCGGGAAATATTTCCAATAAAAATGAAATGCCGCAAAATTATTTCCTCGAGTGCGAAGTTTTCGACCTCTGGGGAATTGATTTTGTTGGCCCTCTTCCTTCTAGCTTCCTAAACAAATACATCTTAGTTGCCCGTCGATTATGTTTCACGATGGGCTGAAGCCCAAGCTCTTCCTACTAACAACTCCCGAGTCGTAATTACGTTTTTGAAAAAAAATTATTTTCTCGATTCGGTATGCCGCGAGCCATCGTTAGCGATATGGGTTCACACTTTTGTAACGCGCAGTTTTAAAAAATTCTTATTAAATACGGCGTTACACATAAGCTTTCAACTACCTACCACCCCCAAACTAACAAACAAGTTGAAGTAGTGAATAGAGAGATTAAACGAATTTTAGAAAAGACTTATTCCACCTCTAGGAAAGACTGATCAACCAAATTAGACGATGCTCTATGGGCCTACCGAACAGCATAAAAAACTGCCCTCGAATGTACGCCGTATAGGTTGGTTTATGTAAAATCATGCCATTTTCACGTAAATTAGAACAACACGCTTTTTGGGCCTTGCGATTTTTAAATTTTGATCCCCATTCTGTCAGCGACCTTAGAAAATTTCAACTTAACGAGTTTGACAAGTGGTGCTCTTACACATGCTAGAATAGAAAATTTTATAAAGAGCAGATGAAACGATTTCACGACAAACACTTAAGGCACCCAAAAACCTTCAAGCCAGGCGACCAAGTTCATCTTTATAATTCACGTTTACGTTTATTTCCGGGCAAGTTAAAATCTCATTGGTCTGGGCCGTTTTCTGTTAAACAAGTTTTTCCATATGGTACTGTTTTAATTTCACACCCTAATAAGGGTGATTTCAAAGTAAATGGTCAGCGTCTAAAACTATATTTCTGTGGTGATGTCAGTTTGAACTATATTAATGTTATTTTGCATGATCTAAATTTTGGATAATTTAAGACTTTTTATTTGTTAAAAACTTCAAATATTATTTTGGATATTATTATTATTTTGGACAATAATCTTTTGGACAATATTGTTTGTTGATACGTCGAGCACAAAGGACGTTTTAAACAAAGGACGCTCTTGGGAGGAAACCCAAGTTATTTTTCTATTTTCTTTATTTTACATTTTTTTCCTCGGACGGCTCCGACAAGCTGAAGCTTCTACGGTCGACTGCTCCAACGCTGTTTAATCCATCACGAAGTTCAAAGAAGACATTTCATGAAGATCCAAAGCACAAGTATGGGGGAGCGGCATCAATCAATTTTTGCTGCGCATAAATCTGGGGAAGTACCTATTTTTAAATTTGTACATTTATTTCTGTTTTAATTTCTCTCTCTACTTCTCCTCTTTTCTCCATTGAGGACAATGTCCATTTTAAGCTTGGGGGAGGATTTCAACTTTCTATTTTCTTTATTTTTGTTTCCCTATAAAAATCAATAATAATAAAAAATTCTTGTTCTTTCTCCCTTTTCTTCTTAAAGAAAAATAAAAAAAAGAGATAATATATTTACAAAATCCAAAAAAAGTGAATATTTCAAAATAAAAAAATAATTATTATGCTAATTTTGTTATTTCAATAGTGCCCCTTGTTTTTGTTTTGTTTTTCTAAAAATTCCTTATAACGATTTAACTAACTATAATATTTCTAATCGTCCATTTTAATTATGTTTCACAAGTAAAATGTTGTTCATACTGTGTTTCTAATTCACGGTAGTACGTTAATGTGAAACGTTTTTTCTAAAACTCGCATTTTTATTATGATTTTTGTTCTTTATTTTCTTTACTTTCTTAATAATACACAAATAATTACTATTAGGGTATTTTTAGGTTTTTAATACAGAAATCATGTCTTGTAAGCTTATTTGTTGGCCTCTTTTTGTATATATTATTGCCACTATTGTTTTCTTCTCTTTTTCCAGGTTTCCAGAGCTTTCAGGCAAAAATTACCTAACACGCCCCCCCCCCTTACACGCCCTCCATAGGCGTGTCACCAGACGTGTAACCTGATCCAGAGGAAGATTGCTGTCAAGGACCAAATCCCGAGAAAAACACCTGACACGCCCCATTAGCCGCCCTCCCTAGGCGTGTATCCGAGTGTGTCACCCTCATGCCAAAGCCTGCTACCGCATTTAAAGATTTTCCGTTACTACACGTCAGTTGTACTAACATTCCCCCCTACACAGGAATGGCACTGGGGAGTGTTCCACCTTTTTCGACGACTGACGGATTTCTTACCAATGATTGAGACTTAACATTCCTTACATGCCCCTCCAACACCAGCGTGTCCCAGGGCATGTCCACCATTGTACAAAAACAATCATCATTCCCACTAGAATTCAGAGCCCGAGGTCAACTCCGTGCACGTCATGCCCCCGTAACATGACCTCCCTATGCGTGATAAAAGGCATGACCAACCCGTGAGAATTTTTATAAATTCAGGCCTCCCCCTTGTGTCCAACAAGAAGTTTTGGGTTGAGATGGGAGGTGTTGCCCTTTTATTTCTTAGTGTTTTTCATGCTCTCTCTCTCTCTCTCTCTTTTTCTCATTTTATGTCTTTTTTATCCCTAGCTTAGTGTAATCTTTTGTTATAGTTTTTGTAATTGCTTTAGTTGCTAAATGTAATGCTAGCTCAGGTTTCATTTCCATGCAAGTGTAATCCTTTATTTTCAAGTTGTAGTTCTATTCTAGCTTTAATAAAACGTGCTCTTTTACTTTTTGTTCTTAATGTTCTTCTACTCATCTCTCCTCCTCCACTTCTCCATGATTAACTAATCCTCCTTGTACTCGATCTTGATTATTCGAGGTTTGAGTTGATTAAGTTATGATGCTTTAAATTTACTTTTTCTTTTTAGGGTTTAGGCCTTCGATTTACTCTTGATTTTTCATGTTTGGAGTTATATCAAGTTTATTTTTGTTAACCTAATAAATACAAATTTTGCTTTTTATTTGATTATATCGAGAAGTTTTTAGCTGAAACACTTCCTCTATTTATATTTTTGTCATATTTATGACTTAACTTTTATACCCCGGATATTTATTTTGATCTTTCTTTTAATTAATTTAAGCGGTAACTAATTTTAGGATTTTTTTTAATTCCTTATAAGTTCATCTCCAATTTTTGCTCTAAAATAGCAAAAGCACAAGTATGAGGGTATTTGATTAGTTGTAGATATTCATATTTTTACGTACTATATTTAAGTCATTTTAGTTCATTTTCATTATTTTTAGTTAGTTTTGTTCAGTAAAATGTTCCTTTTTTGTATATACATCTTCTAACTTAGCTTCTTTTTGTTTTCTAACATTTTGCAGAAAACAATCTAAAAACCTTAGTACACGCCCGTATACTTCATGTCATGCCCGTGACCGGGGCGTGTTACTTTGATTACAGCAAAAATCTGCTTCCATCATAGAATTGACAGCGTTCGTCGAGCATCGCTCATCGAAGTTAATCCCAGCATCAAAGCTCGATGTTCGTTAAGCAGTGCTCGACGAGATTCCCTAGCATCAGCACTCAATGTTCGTCGAGAAGTGCACGACGAGATTCCCCAGCGCCAGCGCTCAACAATTCGTCGATCTTGCGCTCAACAAATTCCATGAGGAGCAGTGCTCGACGATTTGAATACAGTCCTAGCCCTCGATGAATATGATCCCAGCATTCGTCGTTCGTTTACCAGACCTTGACAAATCCATGCATTTGCCGTTCGTCAACCAGTGCTCGATGAATCCCTGCATTCATTGTTCCTTAACTAGAGCTCGACAAATCCATGCTTGCTCGACGAATTATGCCAGACTCAGCGCTTGATGAAATGCCACCAGCGCCAGCTCGACGGATTTCTCTATGCTCGACGAATTTCCCCAGCCCCTGCACTCGATGCTTCCAGCAACCACTCAATGCCTTCACCATATAAATCTCCCGCCCTACTGCTTCCAGAAGCTTCTAAAACAATGTTATCCCACCGGCTTTGTCTTCCCCTGCACACTAGAGTGCCACCTCCTGTAATTTTTTTGCTTATAAATAGATCTTCTCTATAAGATCAAATGTTCCCTTTTTTGAACAATTTTGCTTAGGGTAGGGCTGCTTAGATGTTTTTCCATGCAATGTAAGGAGATTTTCTCCCCTCTCTTTAGTGTTTGTTTTTGCTTTTTTGTAACTTCTTTTTAGCTTAATAAAATTTATATATTTTCTCTCCTTATATTATATTGGAATGCCTTTGAGTACCCCTCCTTAAGTGATCTTTTTGTCTTTTGTTTTTCTTTTTAAAAATGGGTGTGTGTGTGTAGGAGAGTAATTTTAGGTTTTAGCTTTTTAGTAATTTTTAATGCTTTGTCCTCTTTTTTATGAGTTTATAGAAGTGTTTTTAAAAGTTGTTTTGATTTTTTTTACTTAGATTTTTCATAGGCTGTAAAACTTTTTGTTTTTTAGCTTTATTTCCACTTTTTATGCACTTTAATAAAATTATAAGAATGAAAATGTTATCATTATAATTTTTGCAACCCTTTTCTTTTTTCTCTTTTTATGTTGTGTGTGTGTATGTATGAGTTAAGTTTATCGCTTTATTTAACGCTTTCTTCAATTCATGTAGAGTGCATGTCTGTATGAGATAGTTTTTACAGCTTTCGTTTCCCGCCTACTCATTTGAGTAGGACTCGCAAATTTATCGCTTTCATTTCCCGCCTACTCGTTTGAGTTGGACTTGCAATTTTTCTGTTTTCTTTACTGCTTTAATTTTCCACCTACTCGTTTGAGTAGAACTCGCAATTTTCTACTTTAATTTCCCGCCTACTCGTTTGAGTAGGACTCGCACATTCAATTATGCAATTTCTTTTCTTAAGCCATCCCCATTTCGATGAGTCGAAAATCGCTCTTAGCTTTAGTATCAAAGAGCATTGGGACAGATAATTTTTTTTTAAATAATTAAAGGTCTTCTTTTTCTCGTTAATTAAAGAACTTAAGGTTTGCCCCGGGTCTACAACGCGTATGACCACATATCGATGTGTGGGATCTATTTCCATTGTCCATACGCTAGCTAGCCGAGAGGACGTGCGTATGGACCGATCACCCTTGGGTTAAGAGAATTTCGTGCATAACCTCGAGAGAGGAGAAGCGTAATTCTCCCAGATTGGGTTCCCCACCCAATAATGGGGTTATTAGCGTAATGCGGGCATTAAGAGGAATCCTTTGTCAGACGAGAGTTCAGTCGAATACTCTTAATGTTTAGTTGAGCGATATTTCTAGAGCTAGGTGAACTCATTCTTTTTGAACCTCCATGTCCAGGTCGCCCTTTAATCTATTTGAAATTTAGGATCTCTAATTATTAAAAGTTTTTTAGTTTTAATCAATTCGGTACCGATGCGCTATTTCTTCATTGTCTTTTTCAAGTTTATTTTACTTTTGTTTTTATATATGTAACCACGCTAGTTAATTAATAACCCGACAAGTTATCTTCAGTAAAATAATAATCCCTCCAGTGAAGAGTAGAAATAATCAACCCGTTCAGGAGAACAATACGACCCCAATATTCCCTACCGGAATATCCTGTACTACACGTGATAGTTGTACTTATATCAATTCATTAAAACTCTGTTTCAACTTTTATATCTAATAAAATCCACGCGCCCCACTTTTCGAACTAAATAAACCACAAACAAAAATAAACCAGCCTCGGGGCGCTGCGAGTTTTAATCATCACGCGTGATTAGTGTCCTACCAGGGGGCGAGAGTGAAACTGTAATGGCATGGCAATGTATCATCCTGTGATTGGAGGGCCTGTGCAGTTTCATGCGAAGTGAGGTGGTACTGCGCGGCGGTAGCTAGTTACCGCACGGCAGTAGATCGGTTTATATATATGGTTTGACCATTTTCTCTTCATTATTTCTGGAGTTGGAGAGTTTGGCCTTGTTTCCTGGAGTAAGAGTAGCAGTGCCGGAAGAAGGGAGATCTCGACTCCATTCGTGTTTCGGGTCTCGGGTTCGTAAGGCGAGTTCGGATACATGGGGGCAATGTTGGAGCGGTCATTTCCAATCGTCTAGATTTCTCCCATGGAGCCAAAGCGTACATCAAGGGTAACGATCCTCTTCCTTTGACATGTGAAGTTCTTCGTTTTGACATTTTGGCTAGACGCTCCACGAGTGCTTGGAAGTTGTTCTTCCGATATGTAGATCCATGTATCCCCATAGTTTTGCATTTAGATCGAGAATCGAAGTACGGAATAGACATACTATATGAAGCCCATCTAGACCGGTGGGTATGGATTGGTGATGGTTGTATACTTTGTATGTCGTTGAAGACTCCGTGTTAATCATGTAGACTTCAGATTCACGGGGTGTACAGATGACTGCGTTGAGAGTATTGGAGGTAGTCTCCAGGAAAACACCCGAAAAGGAGAAGAAACGATAGTCTTACCCCTATCGTGCGACGGTAGCGCTACCACCGGTAGTGGCTGTCACAACCCGCATTTTCTCCAAAAGGACAAGTATCAGAGTATGAGGAAACACGCGTCGTGATGCCACGTCGAGCAGGGGATAACTGCCGACGCTCAGGAAATCAGAACTATTATTATAAAAATATTCATAAGTTTAATGATTAGAAAGTTTCTTATGTAACTAAGAGACGTATCCCTCGGCTCAGTGGTTCATTAGCCCACTTAGAAGAAAACATAATTTACGCTGCGGAAAATACTTTTATTAAGATAGATTAACATCGTACATGAGTACAAACGTCCATGAAGGACAACTCATGTCTTGCAAGACTCTAGATTTAGTATAAGTAGGGAAATGCCTTTTTTTGCTAGCTATAAAGTACTTCTTTTAAGCTTAAAGACATGAGATGTATGTCATACTATTAGTAAGGTTTAATATTCAAAATAACAAACATGCATCCTAGCATAAAACATTCCCAAGAGACAAGTAATAGCTCCCAAACTGGGTAACCAAACCAACATAGAAGAGTAAACAGTAGTCTGAGAAAAACAACGACCGAAGGGCGCCGACAAACTGATACGAACCCCTCGGTGTACACAAATGTCTGAGTCAACAAAGCAACAAGCAATCTCACCTAAAGTGAGAGAAACACTCCTGCAAAGCGATCAACCAAAACGCAGCTCAAAACTAGCCGCTCGGACGGCTGCAACCAGGACCTGAGGCATTCAAAGACAGAATACCTCAGCACAAACAAAACAATGCAAGTGGCAAAAAGAGATAAAAGCTCAAAGCTAAGAAAAGATCAATCAACAGGGGAGGATCAAACCCCACCCAACAAGCTGTCAAACTCTGCAACAAGTCAACAAATGAACGAGATTATAACAAACAAATCATCAATAAAAGCTGAAGGAAATGCACCAAGTGCCTCGGGAAAAAAAACCGCTTCTGCTCAAACCTGCTGAAGCAAAGCAAGAAATGGATAAACCAGCCCATAATCCAAAACAAGGATAGGAGCTACAGTCCAAGGATTATGATAGGAAAATAGTTAACACTTAGTGATCCTCGTCTCGGAGGAGTGGGTGACCCTTATTTCAAAGGAATTTTATTTGCTTGTAACGACCTGGCATGCTAAGTAGCACAGCGTCTCCCGGCCCACTAGCAACCCATGGAGGACCCATTGCGCTCCAGTGGTGTAGCCGGAATCTACAAGACCTACCACGAAAACCAACACCCACAGAACACCTCACCAAGACCTCAGTATAACCGCATTCTAACCAACGGTACAAACTGATAGTTCCATACACATTAACTTTTATCAACGTTTCCTGGTCATACTTTCTAAAGGTTGGTGTCAAAACCCCGAAACAGACCCCCAAGGACTTCACTCAGCGGAAACGATGAAAGACAGACAATTCCTTCGGAATTTGTCAGGTATCACCATTGATACTCGACGAATTCGTCGAGAATTGTCGATGAAAACCAACGGGAGTCATCGAGTATCGTTGCGATAATCGACGATTTTCCCTAAATTCGTCGGGTATCGTGATGAAGGGAAATTCGTCGGGTATCGTGACGATACTCGACGAATCTGCCAGGGGCGTCTCTACGATCTTGCCTACCAATCTCGACGAAAAGCATTCGATTCTCGATGACTAACATAACGATTCTCGCCGAACCTGCCTTGCCATTCTGGTCGATTTTGCCTTAGCGTCAACGTCTCTACCGATGATTCTCGACGAATCCTACTTCGACGATTGTCTAGTGATTCTCGACGACTCCAACCCGATACTCGCCGACTCTGCCTTGTGATACTCGTCGAATCTACCTGGTCATTCTCGCCGATTTATACTTAGCATTCTAGGACAGCAAAACCGCGGGTAACGAGGATACTCGACGAATTCGTCGGGTATCCAAAGAGATATCCGACGTATTCGCCTCGTAGCGCGGGAAAGACTGGATAAACGCCCTATAGCGTAAACCTACTCAAAATAAAGGAGAGAAAAATAAAGAATAAGGGAAGAACTGGAAAAGCAAGGGAAGAAAATCCACCTGCCTCGATACCCACGGAGAAGACTTTGCCCGCCTCGGCCGCTTCCAGATCCGGCCACAAGGAGCACCAAGCAACGTTTCTTGAAACTTTTGGGGACGAAATCAAGCAAAAACCCCTAACCCTAACCTTCAAAAGTCAATGAAACGGAAAAATATTACCTCTACCGAGAAGCCCTCGCCGAGAGCAGCCCGAAAATCAAGTCAGATGAGGAAAACGAGTCCTCCTGCTCCGCACACCGCCGATCGAAGTCCTCGCCGAGTCCGCCGCTCCCCAAGTATCGCGAAAACGAAACTGCCGTCGGGTTCGGGAAGAAGAAGAAACGTACGGACCGGACAAACCCTATCTATCCTATTTATACCCTAAATAAAATAATATAATATATAATATAATATATTAATATAATAACACACCATCCTAATACAACACTCAACACAAACGAACTCGGAAATGCGCGAAACTCACGCCGTAGCCAAAAACCAACGCTAAGAACGCAACAGTGAGGTCAGAATCCTAATCTAATGGGTTGAACTCAGGCAAACACCTACCAAAGCCAAAACACAAGCGGCTCCGCCGAGTCAGCAAAACAGACCCGACTCGTTAGGGAAAACTCGCCAACAGGATAAGATACTACCCTGCAGAAAACTCAAGGAGCCAAGATCATGATCTAACCTCGGCACATGTCAAACACGTGCTAGGGCAACTTTTCTGACGTCAAAACCCGGGCAATTAAAGAATAATGGAAAATTAGTGGCGTTACAGTCACACCCCCAAAAAAGAAGTTTCGTCCCGAAACTTGGATCACGAAGCGAAGAAGAAGACAGAAGAAAAGGAACAACAGGAGAATTCTTAAACGAAAATACTAACCTGAGAAGACTAAGAGAACAACTGGGGATGCGATTTTCTCATCGCGGACTCCAATTCCCATGTTGCACCTCTAGCATCCTGGTTTCGCCAGAGAACTTTGACCATTGGAATTGTCTTCTTCCTTAACACACGATCTTGCGTTTCCAGAATACGGACAGGTTCTTCAATATACGATAGATTAGGCTGCAACTGGGGCACTGAGTCAAGAATATGGCAATCACAACGAACACACTTACGTAACTGGCTCACGTGAAAGACGTCGTGAACGTGATGTAGGCCACTCCCTAAATGGAAACCAGGCACGAAATGACAAGGGAAATTCCTATGGGGAATTTAAGCGAACACGTTGGGTGCGGGTTAAATCTACGAATTAGTCACATATGCCTCTCAACAATTCAATCCTACACTCGCACATTCGTCACGCATCACACTCGTTGGACATCTTTATCAAGTTAACGCTATCGTACGGTAGCCACGCCGTTTTAAGATCGTACAAACGACTATAGGTCGTCGTTCTCTCAAGCAAAAGGGATAATATTGGGCCCGACCGAGCGATGGTTGTACCAAAAGAGATCTACCGAAAAGTTCGGTTTGAAAGAGGTAGATCTCTCCCAACAAAACGAAAGCGAGGCTCGCCAAAACTCTCAGAATATTAAGCAACTAAAAATAACAACACAAGCAGTCGGAAAGATAAACCACGAATGAACAACGATTCCAAAATAATGCAAACGTATTCCACCGAAATGAAATTCTAAAATAATAGGAATCACACAAAACAAAGTAGAGGATCTCGTTACCCAACCGGGATAGATGATTCCGGTTCACTTTCTGGGACCGTTCTTCCACGACTCCGCCGGAGTTGCGCCGACCGGAGAGAGACTTGACCAATTTAGTCGCTTCACGCCGGAATGTAGAACTCACAAGGAAGTAGCCTTGCTCTTGGCCGAAATCTTCAAGAGGAGGGTGGTCGGGTTTTATGGATGAAAGGGGTGGTCTGCTATTTTGGAGGAGAGGTGGTCGGATTTGTGAGGGAACGGGTGGTGTGGTTTTGCTAGAGGAAGAAAGGAGAGGGGAAGAGGAGGAAGACCGAGAAGGGGTGGGGATATGGTGGCCGGCGTTCAAGAAGAAGAGGGAGGGAGATGGAGAGTTGGCCGAGTGCCAAGGGTGGAAGAAAGAGAGAGGGGGGCGACCAAGAGGAGAGAAATCACAAGGAGGTTTAGGGTTTTAATTTTTCTTCATTCACTAAAGCATAATGAAATAGTTCATGCCTATATATAGGCTTTACAACATGCATAGGCTATTTGCAACCCACTTAAATAAAAAGAAAACAACAACATGATAAATTAAAATGCAACATGATAAAATAGAAAGCAAATAAAAGAACTAAATATTATTTGGTAGTCTTTATTTTCATCATGTGGGAAAACGCCATCGCCGTCGCCATCATCATCTTCAACTGTAGGGGAACGCCGTCGTCGTCGCCATCATCATCTTCAACTATAACACACTGGGGGTCGCCGCCATCAATCCTCCCCCGCTCAAAAGAACTCAGCACCGATGAGTTAGCATGGAGGTGCTGGCGCCGAAGGACATCATCCAAAAGAACCATCGCCGAGTCCGGGATCCAAGAGTCTCCGGGGACTGGACGATCACACCATCGTATCATGGAACGTTGAATACTGCCGCTTGGAGAGGAGAGCAAACCACAAAAGTTGAACCTGTCTAGCAAAAAGATTGTCCTGCAGAACTTGGGAAATGCATTAGGCAAAGAAAGAGGAAAAATTTCTGCATCAACAATCAACGTACCTCCGTTGGAGACCAATGGAGAGAACGATCCAAGAACAAGCTCACCCCCCAACCCAAATGAAAATATAGTGGCACCAAACGTAGAGTTAGATATTTCAAATGGTGGAAAAACACAAAGCGTGAAATTGGAAACATATAAACTTGGGGAATTACCCCTTTCAGTGGTTAACTTCAATAGAAATGTTGTTTCTCCTAATTGATTAAAAATCCGAAAAGTTCTAACTCGCCGAATCGCCAATGTTTCTTTAGTGCCCGAAGGCATCCATTTAGGGACGAGACGCACCAAGAGTAATCCGAAAACCTTATAGGGAGTCACTCTCTTATGTAAGTTAGCGGTAAGTTGATAAGAAGACATTTGTGTGAAAAGCGCTTCCTTAACGTGCTGATGTGAAATGAGAATGCGAGAGGCAACTAGTAGTGCATTTTGACTTAACATAGAAAGTGGTGATAACGGAACTATATAAGGTGGTACTAGCAGAATGAAATCATGCGCTAAGTAGGGTGATTTCTCAAAAGTGCGCCTAACTAACTTGCTACCGTGAGGTGTGAACCCATGCGCTATGTGACTCACCACAATTATAGTGAATAAAGGAGTTAAGTCTGGGGGAACGGGATCCTTAAAATCAAAGATGATTTTCAAAGGCTTGAAGATCACAGTTCTAATTTTATGTTTAATATAATCACACGTGGCAAGAAGATACGTCAAAGTAAGCCACTCATCACTAATACTAGTAAAGTTGAACGCTCCCGGGAGTGACAACAGGCGCGAGCTACACAACTCACGAGGCCTAGTCGAGGTCACTAACGAGTGGGAAAAAGGATCATCAAATGGCGGGGGATAAATGCGACATGACATGTCCCTAGGTGGATCCAGCATGAACGGAGAAACAAAATGACTCAAATCAGGCAAAATTAATTCATATCCGAAAGGTTCTGCTGGTCGGGTCAACATTACGGGAGGGGTAGTCGGTAAAAGTAATATAGGGAGAGAGCTAAGATTGCAATTAAATTCACGCCACGGAGTTTGCATCAGGGGACGCTCATCTGGGTCTATCTCTATATCGTCCTCCAAAAATGTAACCCTCTCACTAGGAATTTCTCCCAACACATCAGTCTCCACATTAGTGGAAGTGAAAATCGCAGAAGTGGGCACTACAGTATGTCTCAGACTAATAATAACTAGCTCGCGTCCAAACATTTCATCGCCTAAATCACAAATGGGTAAACTCTCAGCATAAGGTAAATCTTCCAACTCAACCGGAATATCAACAGCCTCGGGGCCATCAGAAGACTCCATGGAAATCAAGGTAGACGGCTCCGAAATATCGTCGAAAGGGAAAGGGGGTGATTCCTCAGTCGAGAAATCATCATCCAGGTCACTCGGGTAACCAATCTCTTCAACGTCAATACTATCGTCAGTAATTTCAGCCTCGCCCTCAGTGACGGACACAGTCCTAGGCACGATCTTAGACTCATCAGGGGAATCAACCAATAAATCAGGCAACTCAGGGGAAGACTCAAAATGTCCAACGGGCGTATTTGGGGTAGGACGCTCAATAGAGCCACTACCAGATTTGCCAATAGAATCACATATAGTAATCGTCCGACATGTAACCATACTCCTAGGAATTTGGTGCTTCTACATTTCCAAAGCCGTAATAAAGATGGCGTCTAGATCGGTGTGAAAATAACGTAGTAACTTCCCCTGGATGTAGGGATCTAACCCCCTATGAAACCTAGACAGGGTAACCTCGGGCATTTCCTTCACACCGCTCCTAACCGTCCTTTCCCTAAAGAGTTGCATATATTCAGAGACTGACTTATTCCCTTGTTTAAGGGTAGCAAAATCATCAGTTATATGCCGCTTGGCCTGGGCATTTCGTCTATAGTCACCCCTAATGGTTGATGTGGAACCTACAGGTTTCATTCGGGAAACGGGGACATCATGGGCCATTTTCCCGTGTGCAAAACTGGGGATAGACTACTCGGATTTAGTGCACAAACAAGGATAAAAAGTACCTGAACCACAATTTTAAAATATATGGAATTGTTCCCACTAAAATAATATGATACCTAAATTATTTTTTTTTGTTTTCTTGCAGGAAAATAGTTGAAGATTATTAATAAAATTTTTTTGATGTTTTTGTTGAAAAATAAGAAATTTAAGCCGCTATTGGCAGACCAGAAATAATTTTTTTTTTGTGAATTTTGACAACTAACGTGCAAACAAAAGTGAGGGGAACGTGCCACAAGATGGGGGAGGGGTGCCAATTAGGAAATTGACGTGAACCTCCCTCTGATATCAAATTGATGTAGGCCACTCCCTAAATGGAAACCAGACACGAAATGACAAGGGAAATTCCTATGGGGAATTTAAGCGAACACGTTGGGTGCGGGTTAAATCTACGAATTAGTCACATATACCTCTCAATAATTCAATCCTACACTCGCACATTCGTCACGCATCACACTCGTTGGACATCTTTATCAAGTTAACGCTATCGTACGGTAGCCACGCCATTTTAAGATCGAACAAACGACTATAGGTCGTCGTTCTCTCAAGCAAAAGGGCCAATATTGGGCCCGACCGAGCGATGGTTGTACCAAAAGAGATCTACCGAAAAGTTTGGTTCGAAAGAGGTAGATCTCTCCCAACAAAACGAATGCGAGGCTCGCCAAACCTCTCAGAATATTAAGCAACAAAAAATAACAACACAAGCAGTCAAAAAGATAAACCACCAACGAACAACGATTCCAAAATAACGCAAACGTATTCCACCGAAATGAAATTCTAAAATAATAGGAATCACACAAAACAAAGTAGAGTATCTCGTTACCCAACCGGGATAGATGATTCCGGTTCACTTCTGGGACCGTTCTTCCACGACTCCGCCGGAGTTGCTCCGACCGGAGAGAGACTTGACCTCTTTAGTCGCTTCACGCCGGAATGGAAAACTCACAAGGAAGGAGCCTTGCTCTTGGCCGAAATCTTCAAGAGGAGGGTGGTCGGGTTTTATGGATGAAAGGGGTGGTCGGCTATTATGGAGGAGAGGTGGTCGGATTTGTGAGGGAACGGGTGGTGTGGTTTTGCTAGAGGAAGAAAGGAGAGGGGAAGAGGAGGAAGACCGAGAAGGGGTAGGGATATGGTGGTCGGCGGCCAAGAAGAAGAGGGAGGGAGATGGAGAGTTTGCCGAGTGCCAAGGGAGGAAGAAAGAGAGAGGGGGGCGGCCAAGAGGAGAGAAATCACAAGGAGGTTTAGGGTTTTAATTTTTCTTCATTCACTAAGGCATAATGAAATAGTTCATGCCTATATATAGGCTTTACAACATGCATAGGCTATTTGCAGCCCACTTAAATAAAAAGAAAAAAACAACATGATAAATTAAAATGCAACATGATAAAATAGAAAGCAAATAAAAGAACTAAATATTATTTGGTAGTCTTCATTTTCATCATGTGGGAAAACGCCATCGCCGTCGCCATCATCATCTTCAACTGTAGGGGAACGCCGTCGTCGTCGCCATCATCATCTTCAACTTTAACACATTGGGGGTCGCCGCCATCAGAACGCCAGGGAAAGAATTAGGCAAATCCAGTCTATACGCAAAACCCGATGCGCTCCAGAATCTGAAAAGGTCCCACATACCTGGGATAAAGTTTATTGTTCCTTCCAAACCTCTTAACACCTGGCATCGGAGAGACCTTCAGAAAAACCATGTCCCCAACTACAAATTCCAGATCAACTCTGCGTTGATTGGCATACTTCTCGTACCTCTCCTTAGCCAACCTCAGCTTTTCATGAATATGTGACACCAAAACGCTCATATCTTCTAACGCTTCTGGACCGAGCAAGGGTCTCTCACCAACTTCTGCCAAAAACAAAGGTGTCCGACAACGCCTTCCATATAACGCTTCAAAGGGTGCCATCTGCAGGCTCTCCTGATAGCTGTTATTATACGCGAATTCCATCAATCTGAGGTGTTTATCCCATGCTCCTCCATGGTCCAGAATATAACATCAAATCATATCCTCCAAGATCTGGTTCACTCTCTCTGTCTGTCCATTCGTCTGAGGATGATAAGCAGTAGAATATCTAAGGTTTGTGCTAAGGGCTCCCTGCAAGCTTTGCCAGAAACGAGACATGAATCGGGAGTTTTGGTCTGACACAATGCTTGTAGGTACACCATGCAGTCTGATAACTTCGTACAGATATAATTCAGCTATCTTTTCCATAAAATAATCAATCTTAAATGGAACAAAGTGGGCACACTTGGTTAACCTGTCCACGATGACCCACACTGCATCATAACCTCGGGGAGATCTCGGCAAACCGGTTATGAAATCCATGGATAAACTCTCCCATTTCCAGCTTGGTATATCCAAAGGCGTTAGCTTACCACCCGGTCTCCTATGATCTACTTTGACACGCTGGCAGGTATAACACTTAGATACAAACTTGGCAATGTCGTTCTTCATACCTGACCACCAAACAATCTGTTTTAAATCTCTATACATTTTCGTGGAACCAGGATGATAAGCAACACTCGAACCATGCACTTCACTACATATTCTTGCTTGGATGTCCCCAACAGCGGGAATACATTATCTTCCACGGTATCTTAAGGTACGCGTGTCATCAATTGAAAAATCAGGTGATTTCCCTTTCTCAGTCCTACTGAGGAGGTGCTGCAATTTAGGATCATCTTTCTGATGTTGCCTAGTGAGAGTAATCCACGAAGGCTCTTCCACCTCTAAGCTACTCGGCGAAGCACTATTCCCTACCGTTATGTCCATGAGCAAAAACTCTTCGATAAGGGATTGCACCGAGAGATTAAAGATATGCGCGGGCTTCCGGCTCAACGCGTCTGCTACTACATTAGCTTTGCCGGGATGATAGAGGATATCAACTTCATAGTCTGCAACATACTCTAGCCACCTACGCTGGCGCAGATTCAATTCCTTTTGAGTGAAAACATATTTTAAACTTTTATGGTCTGAATAAACCTTGCACGACACTCAATACAGCAGATGTCTCCACAACTTTAATGCATAAATGACCGCAGCAAATTCCAGGTCGTATGTAGGGTAATTCTTTTCATGCACTTTCAATTGTCTTGATCCATACGCAATCACCTTACCGTCCTGCATCAATACGCAACCGATTCCAACTCGCGAGGCGTCTACATAAACAGCATACTCTACTCCTTGTACCGGCAATACCAACACTGGGGTAGAACACAGTATTTTCTTGAGCTCCTGAAATGCTTCTTCACAGGTCTCACTCCATACAAAGGCTGCGCTCTTTTGAGTAAGCCTGGTCAACGATGGAGAAAGCACGGAGAATCCTTCAACAAATCTTCTGTAGTAACCTGCCAATCCTAGGAAGCTCCTTATTTCCTTAGGCGATGAAGGTCTCCTCCAATCCAAGACTGCAACTATCTTCGCAGGATCCACTGAGATACCTTCCTTACTTACGATGTGTCCTAGGAATGACACCTAAGAAACCCAAAACTTACACTTGCTAAGCTTCACATACAGCTTGTGCTCCCTTAGAGTAGACAAGACTAAGCGCAAGTGCAAGGCGTGCTCATCTGCATTTCTGGAATATACCAGTACATCGTCAATGAACACTACCACAAATTTATCCAGAAAATCCATGAACACTCTGTTCATCATGTCCATAAAAGCTGACGGTGCGTTTGTTAATCCAAAAGACTTTACCCGAAATTCAAAGTGTCCATAACGAGAAAGAAAAGCAGTTCGCGGGATGTCCGACTCCCGGATCCTTAACTGATGGTAACCTGAATGAAGGTCGATCTTTGAAAACACGGAACTACCTCGCAACTGATCGAACAAGTAATCGATCCTTGGTAGGGGGTATCTGTTTTTAACGGTCACTTTGTTTAGCTCACGATAGTCGATGCATAGTCTCATCGTTCCGTCCTTTTTCTTCACGAAGAGCACTGGTGCACCCTAGGGGGAAGAGCTGGGTCTAATAAAGCTGCACTGTAACAACTCATCTAGCTGAGTATGCAGCTCCTCTAACTCACGCGGCGCCATGCGGTATGGTGCCTTAGTAATAGGGCGAGTGCCTGGCTCAAGATCTATAACAAACTCCACTTCTCTTACTGGAGGAAGTCCGGGAAGACTAACCGGAAAGACGTCCGGAAACTCACTCGCCACAGAAACATCCTCAACTCGAGGCTCAACCGAAATAGTTTCCAAAGCAGAAATGGAAACAAGAAAAGAATCGCAGCCAGCCTCTAGAAGTTTGCGAGCACATACAGCAGAAATGATCGAAGATTCCTGACGTGGCAAACCATACACACTCATGGGCTGACCATTGTCACCTCTAAAGTCCATGTGCTTGTGCTTGCACTGAATGGCGGCATCATAGCTGGACAGCCAGTCCATGCCCAAAATCACGTCAAAGTCAGCCAAATCCAGCACCTTCAGATCCGCAAAGACTAAAGAACCACTATGGAAGATGGGGCATTTTTGGATACCCTGGTATGACCTCACCAGCTCTCCTGAAGGAAGTTTGACGCTTAGGGAGGCATCTAACGAGTCGAGACTCCAGCGGTGACGGTCTACAAAACTCCTTGCCACAAAGGAGTGAGTAGCACCCGAATCGAACAAAACACGGGCAAACTTACCGTTCACCTTAAATTCACCTAAACACATAGCGCGCACAACTAAATTACAGAAACTAAGAATCTACTAAAAGAGTTTACTAACTAAACAAGAGACTAACCTGAGATCACTTGAGTCGAAGATTGGGCTTCCTACTTGGTCAACACATTCAACTTTCCTTTTCCTTTGTCCACGTGTGGTACTGGCGGAGGTAGAGTCTACAACGGAACTGCATTCAGCACGGGCTGGCTCTGCGGGCAATTAGCTCTCTTGTTCCCCTTCTATTCGCAGAGGAAACAAACTCCAGCCTTCTTGCGACAATGGGCCGCATCATGCCCACTCCTCTAGCAATAAGAACAGACATGACTTCCTTTTGGAGCATCCTGGATCGCGTGAACCTGAGATAACTTCTGCGCATCCAGTCTCTTAAAGCACTTCTCGAAGGGGTGACCTGGCCTGCCACAGAAGCTACACGCTTATTTCCTATCCTTCTTCGTAGCAGGGCCAGATGTCCTAGCACTTCCTTCTTCATTAGGTTTCCTCTTGTCCTTCTTTGCATGTGTTCCCCTATTCTTTGCATTATCTATTGCCTCAACCTTCAAGGCAGCTTTAACCACTTCTGCAAGGGTCTCTGACTTGTACGCGCTAACCAACTGTTGAATGACATATCTTAGACCACCTAGGAAACATTTTACTCTGCCTTCTTCGGATGCTACCAAATCTGGGGCGAAATGACTGAGCTTGCTAAACTCGACTTCGTACTCACCCACAGTATGTTGCCTCTGCTTCAGGTGCAAAAAGTTGTTCATCAGGCGGTCTCTCTCGACTGATGGAAAAAACTTCTTCAGTAACATACTTTTGAATGAGTCCCATGAACATCCATCAGCAAGGTTCTCTTTCTCTCTAATCCACCAACTCTTCGTAAGACCCTTAAGTTGATATGCCGCAAACATCACCTTCTGATTGGCGGAGAGGCCGGAATAATAAAACATTTCCTCGATGGCGATGATCCAATCATCCAACGCGATGAAATCTTCTCTACCGTCATACGAAGGAGGTCCTTGTCGCTGGAAGTGAGAAATAAAATTCATTTCCGGCGGCAGTACGACTGGGGGAACTAGAGCAGCAAGGGGAGTAGGGGTAGCTTGGTCCACAACAGGGTCCTGGGCTTTAGACTGCTGCCCGGCGACCACAGGCAACAACGATTGTATCTGAGATTGCACATCCACCATCTGCCTCGTCAAGGCCTCATTACTTTGTCGCAACCCTTCAATCACCGCTTCACTCTGAGCACCAGAAGACTCCCCTTCTGACTGGGGGTTCGATCTCGTCGCAACGCATTTAGGCGGCATTCTACAGAACAAATGGATATCTAGTCAAAATTTTGCCGAAGGCATCGCAAACTAGGCGAAAATTCCCCTCGAACTAATCGGGCTAGAAATCTACCGACACAGGCAAAAGTCTTAACAAGGACCTAGTTTACGACACCGAAGCTGGAAAATTTGAATACTCAGATTCAGATTGGAACAAGAACGAACAACCGACACTTACCATGTAACGGCCTGGCCCGTAAGCTCAGAGGTTGCCGCACCCGCTATAGGCCGCACAGCATGGATGTAAACTAGCATCGCTACAGGACAGTAGCCCGATACACCCTCGATCAGAACTAGAGGAGGACAATCACTGACACCCGCTGTTACTTTGCTCTGGGAGATCATAGAATTATGTTATGCTTCTAACTTGTGCCTATGATATGAATGAATGAATGTTCAGATATCGTTTCAAATCATGAGTGTACATATGTCATCATGCAGATCGTTAACTTGGCACGTGTGCTTATGCGATGATATGCTATGGATGTTGTGCTATGCATTCTAAGAAAAAGGGCCTTAGTGCATGTTATGAGCGGCATACACATACAATGTTATGCATCCCATACTAAATAATATTGTATGTAACGAAGAAACTTAAACGTGCTAATGCACATCCATGTGATGGTGGTTATGCATCCCATACTACATAACCGTCATATGTTGCCACCTATTGTGGATCCATATACAAACACATATTATGCATCCCATACTACATAATATGCCCCGTATACTTCTTTTCATGCTATGAGTGTAGTGCCCAAGCTTCCATCAAGATCTCTGATGACATATCGGTGGGTGTATGCAAAGAAATGCTACTACTAGGGTTTTGCTCGGGGCAAAGTTGTTCGACTGACTTGCCAAACCAACTGACCCTTTGCAAAACCTTGATCTGATACCAACTGTCACAACCCGCATTTTCTCCAATAGGACAAGTATCAGGGTATGAGGAAACACGCGTCGTGATGCCACGTCGAGCAGGGGATAACTGCCGACGCACAGGCAATCAGAACTACTATTATAAAAATATTCATAAGTTTAATGATTAGAAAGTTGCTTATGTAACTAAGAGCCGTATCCCTCGGCTCAGTGGTTCATTATCCCATATAGAAGAAAACATAATTTACGCTGCGGAAAATACTTTAATTAAGATAGCTTAACATCCTGCATGAGTACAAACGTCCATGAAGGACAACTCATGTCATGCAAGACTCTAGATTTAGTATAAGTAGGGAAATGCCTTTTTTTGTTAGCTGTAAAGTACTTCTTTTAAGCTTAAAGACATGAGATGTATGCCATACTATTAGTAAGGTTTAATATTCAAAATAACTAACATGCATCCTAGCATAAAACATTCGCAAGAGACAAGTAACAGCTCCCAAACTGGGTAACCAAACCAACATAGAAGAGTAAACAGTAGTCTGAGAAAAACAACTACCGAAGGGCGCCGACAAACTGACACGAACCCCTCGGTGTAGACAAATGTCTGAGTCAACAAAGCAACAAGCAATCTCACCTAAAGTGAGAGAAACACTCCTGCAAAGTGATCAACCAAAACACAGCTCCAAACTAGCCCCTCGGACGGCTGCAACCTGGACCTGAGGCATTCAAAGACATAATACCTCAGCACAAATAAAACAATGCAAGTGGCAAAAAGAGATAAAAGCTCAAAGCTAAGAAAAGATCAATCAACAGGGGAGGATCAACCCCCACCCAACAAGCTGTCAAACTCTACAACAAGTCAATAAATAAACGAGATTATAGCAAACAAATCATCAATAAGAGCTGAAGGAAATGCACCAAGTGCCTCAGCAAAACAACCCGCTTCAGCTCAAACCTGCTGAAGCAAAGCAAGAAATGGCTAAACCAGCCCACAATCCAAAACAACGATAGGAGCAACGGTCCAAGGATCATGATAGGAAAATCATTAACACTTAGTGATCCTCGTCTCGGAGGAGTGGGTTACCCTTATTTCAAAGGCATTTTATTTGCTTGTGACGACCTGGCAAGCTAAGTAGCACACCGTTGCCTGGCCCACTAGCAACCCATGGAGGGCCCATAGCGCTCCAGTGGTGTAACCGGAATCTACAAGACCTTCCACGAAAACCAACACCCACAGAACACCTCACCAAGACCTCGGTATAACCGCATGCTAACCAGCGGTACAAACTGACAGTTCCATCCACATTAACTTCTATCAACGTTTCCTGGTCATACTTTCCAAAGGTTGGGGTCAAAACCCAAAAACAGACCCCCAAGGACTTCACTCAGCGGAAACGATGAAAGACGGACAATTCTTTCGGAATTCGTCGGGTATCACCATTGATACTCGACGGATTTGTCGGGAATTGTCGACGAAAATCAACGGGAGTCGTCGAGTATTGTCGCGATACTCGACGATTTTCCCTAAATTTGTCGGGTATCGCGACAATACGCGACAAATTTCCCTAAATTCATCGGGTATCGCGACGATACTCGACGAATCTGCTAGGGGCGTCTCGACGATCTGGCCTACCAATCTCGACGAAAAGCCTTCAATTCTCGACGACTAACATAATGAATCTCGCTGAACCTGCCTTACCATTCTCGTCGATTTTGCCTTAGCGTCAACGTCTCTACCGGTGATTCTCGACGATTCCTACTTCGACGATTGTCGAGTGATTCTCGACGACTCAAACCTGATACTCACTGACTCTGCCTTATGATACTCTCCGAATCTACCTGGTCATTCTCGCCGATTTTTACTTAGCATTCTCGGACAGCCAAACCGCGGGTAATGAGGATACTCGATGAATTCGTCGGGTATCCAAAGTGATATCCGACGGATTCGCCTCATAGCGCGGGAAAGACGGATAATCGCCCTATAGCGTAAACCTAATCAAAATAAAGGAGAGAAAAATAAAGATAAAGGGAAGAACTGGAGCAAGCAAGGGAAGAAAATCCACTTGCCTCGATACCCATGGAGAAGACGTTGCCCGCCTCGGCCGCTTCCAGATCCGGCCATAAGGAGCACCGAGCAACGTTTCCTGAAACTTTTGGGGACGAAATCAAGCCAAAACCCCTAACCCTAACCTTCAAAAGTCAAGGAAACGGACAAATCTTACCTCTATCGATAAGCCCTCGCCGAGAGAAGCCCGAAAATCCAGTCAGACGAGGAAAACGAGTCCTCCTGCTCCACACACCGCCGACCGAAGTCCTCGCTGAGTCCGCCGCTCCCCAAGTATCGCGAAAATGAAACTGCCGTCGGGTTCGGGAAGAAGAAGAAACATACGGACCAGACAAACCCCATCTATCCTATTTATACCGTAAATAAAATAAAATAATATATTATATATAATATATATATATATATATATATATATATATAATAACACACCATCCTAATACAACGCTCAACACAAACGAACTCGGAAACGCGCGAAACTTCCGCCGTAGCCAAAAACCAACGCTATGAACGCAATGGCGAGGTCGGAATCCTAATCCGATGGGTTGAACTCAGGCAAACACCTACCAAAGCAAAAAACACAAGCGGCTCTGCCGAGTCACTAAAACAGACCCGGCCCGCTAGGGAAAACTGTCTAAGATACTACCCTACAGAGAACTCAAGGAGCAAAGATCATGCTCTAACCTCAGCACATGTTAAACACGTGCAAGGGTAACGCTTCTGACGTCAAAACCCAGACAACTAAAGAATAACGGAAAATCAGGGGCATTATAGTGGCTCCCAATAAGCTATCTTTGGTTATAAAGCCTGTCTCTGGGAAACTTGTGGGCTATTACTTGTGAATCATGTCTGTAGGAGACCCAACGGCTATACTTTTGATGAACGTGGGCTTAATTTGCTCAGCTATAATTTAGATGAGCATGGGCTTAATTTGCTCAGCTAGTGAGGCCTGTCTCTCGAAGACCTGTGGGAAAATGTTATGGGTTTGGGCTTTATTTGCTCTGCCAAGGTAGAGATGAGAGATAACCTAAGATCATAATGGGTTTATGAATTTTACGGAAATTGGAAAGGTTATGCCGACCCACATCATGGCTGTCGCGCCTAATGAATTGAGCATGGGATATGGCTGAATTGTACCCAACCCTTATCTTCCTTTTTAAAGTGGGCCATACTATGGATCGGCAGATCGTTATGCCTTTTTCGGAGGATTGGGGCATTGTCTCTAGCTTACGCCCTTATGAGACTAAAATCTCAAACGTTAATTACCTTCAAAGGACGGTGGTGTGACCCTTGATGTCTTGAATACCAAGAATGTGCCCTGAGTGCACGGGGAGTTTGGATGGTAGTGCCAATGTCTGTGGCGAATGGTGCTTAAGTTGCACGTTGTGGTTGCCAATATATATGTACAATAATTCCTGCAGGGAAGGAGCACTGCCACCCCAAGTAAGGGGTAGGTTCGTTATAATTTTGTCAGCTAATGCTGATCGTTGTTTTTATTTTTCACCATTGCGGTGGGATGTTGCTTGCAGGTGCAGCAGATCTAAGTGGAAAATAGTGTTTTGGAGCCCATGATATCAATGTTAGCCCTAGAAGGCCAAAGCAAATTGCTAGTGTTTACTATTAACTCATGTGTGGCTGACCTGTGCGTCGATGTATGTAAAATATTAATCTTTGAGTGAACATTTTAAGGCCTTAAGGACGAGACTTTATATTTGTGTATTGGTTTACCATTCCTATTTTATTGAGTAGTAGACATTCTTGATGTTGTGTTCTATTTGAGTAACCTCTAATTTACTTCCACTAGAATGTGCTCGGTGATAGGATACGTTGTATTGGATGATGGTTTCAAACTAGTAACTCCTTGGTCTGTCTATAGTATATGACTTCGGGCCCCGGTCGGACCTTCTGTTATATGCTATGTGACTGATGGGGGTGTTACAAAAATAGAAGTCAAAAGAATGTAAATTAACATATAACGCGAGTACCTAAGGTGAACTCAAAAACAACTCCTAATCACTTCAAAAGAGAAGTCAAAAGCACGTAAATAAACATATAATGCGAGTACCTGAGGTGAACTCAGGAACACCTGCTAATCTTTGCAAAATAGAAGTGAAAAGCTGGTAAATTTAAAATGTAACGTGAGTACCTGAAGAGAACTCGCAAACACCTGCTAATTTATACAAAAGAGAATTCAAAAGCAGGTAAATAAACATATACCACGAGTACCAAAGGAGAACACGCGAATACCTACTAATCTCGGCAAAAGTGACGTAAAAAGCAGGTAAATAAACATATAATGTGAGTGCCTGATGTGAACTCGCAAATATTTGCTAATCTCTGCAAAAAAGAAGTCAAAATGAGGTAAATTTAAAATATAATCTGAGTACCTGAAGTGAACTCGTGAAAACCACCTATTTTCTGCAAAAGAAAACTCAAAAGCATGTAAATAAATATGTAATGTGAGTAACTAAGTTAAACTCACGAACATCGGCTAATATCTGCAAAAGAGAAGTCAAAAGAAGGTAAATTTAAAATATAACACACTTAACTGAAGAGAAATCGCGAACACTGCTAATCTCTGCAAAAGAAAAGTCAAAAGCAGATAAATAAACATATAACGTGAGTACCTGAGGATAACTCGCAAACATCTACTAATCTTTATAAAAGAATAGCCTTTAAAATATAACGCGAGTACCTGAAGAGAACTAGCGAACACCTGCTAATCTCTACAAAACAGCCGTAAAAAGCAGATAAATAAACATATAATGCGAGTACCTGAGGTAAACTCTTGAACATTTGATAATCTATGCAAAAGAGAAGTCAAAAGAATGTAAATTTAAATTATTACACGAGTACCTGAAGAAAACTCGCGAACACCTGCTAATATCTACAAAAGAGAAGTAAAAATGCAGGTAAATAAACATATAATGTGAGTACATGAGGTGAACTCGTGAACATATGCGAATCTTTGCAAAAGAGAAGTCAAAAGAAGGTAAATTAAAAAATAACGCAAGTTCCTAAAGACAACTCGCAAACACCTGCTAATCTCAACAAAAGTGAAATCAAAAGTAGGTAAATAAACATATAGCGCAAGTACCTGAGGTGAACTCGTGAACATCTGCTATATAACATCCCTCAGACTTCTAGACCCCTAGGTGGTTTTGTCATAACGAGGTCATGAAAAAACCCTGGGAAGCACTAAAGTGTCTAATGATACCCAATATAACACCCAAAAAAAATACAGGCTAATCGTCGAGCAGAGCTGGACGGAAATCGTCAGGCAGAGCTGGACGGAAATCGTCGAGTAGAGCTGGACGGAAATCATCGAGCAGAGCTAGACGGAAATCGTCGAGCAGAGCTGGACGGAAATCGTCGAGCAGAGCTGGACGGAAATCGTCGAGCAGAGCTGGACAGAAATCGTCGAGCAAGGCTGTACGGAAATCGTCGAGAAGAGCTAGACGGAAATTGTCGAGCAGAGCTGGACGAAAATCGTCGAGCAGAGCTGGATGGAAATCTTTGAGGAGAGCTGGACAGAAATCGTCGAGTAGAGCTGGATGGAAATCATCGAGGAGAGCTGGATGGAAATCATTGACCAGAGCTGGACCGAAATCGTCGAGCTGAGCTGGATGGAAATCTTCGAGCAGAGCTGGACGGAAATCGTGGAGCAGAGTTGGACGGAAATCATCGATCAGAGCTGGATGGAAATCGTCGAGCACAGATGGATGGAAATCGTAGAGTAGAGCTGGGCAGAGAATATCGAGCAGAGCTGGACGGATATCATCGAGTAGAGCTAGACAGAAATCGCCGAGAAAAGCTGGAAAGAAATTGTCGAGCAGAGCTCGAAGGAACCGTCGATCAGAGCTCCAAGGAACCATCGAGCAGAGCTCGAAGGAACCGACGAGCGAACCATCAGGAAGAGCTCGATGGAACTGTTGGGCAGAGCTTGACGGAACCGTCGGGAAGAGCTCGACGGAACCGCCGGGCAGAGCTCGACGGAACAGTCAGGCAGACCATGACGGAACCGTCGGGCAGAGCATGATGGAACAGTCGGGCAGAGATCGACGGAACTGTCGGGCAGAGCTCAACAAAACCATCGGGCAGAGCTCGACGGAAGCCTCGTTCAGAGCACGACAGAAGCCTCGAGCAGTGCTCGACGGAAGCTTCGAGCACAGCTCGACACAAGCCTCGAGCACAGCTCAACACAAGCCTCGAGCACAGCTCAACGGAAGCCTCCAGCACAGCTCGACGGAATCCTTGAGCAGAGCTCGACGGAAGCCTCGAGCCGAGCTCGACGGAAGCCTCGACCATAGCTTGAAAGAAGGCTCGAGCACAGCTCGACGGGAGCCTCGAGCACAGCTCGACGGGATCCTCGAGCATAGCTCGACGGGAGCCTCGAGCACAGCTCGACGGGAGCCTCGAGCACAGCTCGACGGGAGCCTCGAGCACAGATCGACGGGAGCCTCGAGCAGAGCTCGACGAAATCATCGAGCACAGCTCGACGGAGTCCTCGAGCACAGCTCGACGGAATCCTCGAGCACAGCTCGACGGAATCCTCGAGCACAGCTCGACGGAAGACTCGAGCACAGCTCGACGGAAGCCTCGAGCACAGCTCGACGGAAGCCTCGAGCACTGCTTGACAAAAGCCTCGAACAAATCTGAGCAGAGTTTGATGAATAGAATAGCCATGGAGGCTCTATAGCTCCCACTTTTATGGGGCTTTTATTCCTCTTAGGGAGAGGAGGAGTTTCTGGAGGTGGCCGGCCAATATTTTGGTTCATCCACCTTAATTTGGTTAAAACCGAAGGAAAGAAATTAATGGTCATTAATGGAGTTTAATGACATTTGGGAGTTACAAGCCTCCTCACCCAAATTCCCTCTTTAAGGACCTTCACCAAATCAATTACAAGCATTTCCCCCTATTAATTTTCATTTCGGTTGACGTTGGTGTAGAGATTTTAGAGGAGCCAAAGTTTGGTGGCCTAAAATGGTAAGGAGGCAAAGTGCACGTCCTCAAGCCACAAATCAGGTCCTCCTCTACTCCTTCTTTGTGGGCTAGATCATATGATTCATTAGATAAAAGAATTGGTCTCAGTTCAGCTAATTAAAAGCTTCAAAATCCATAAAATTTCGGATTTGGGCTTCCTCTTTAGTTTGCCGGAATCAGCCCCTCCGGCAGCCGTGGAGCTGCCTAGTGATAGCCATTACCTAAATGGAGGTGGTGGTGGCGGTGGCCAGCCAGGGAGGCGGTTAGATAGCCGGCAAAAGGGCTTGGAACATGCTCAAGGTCGGGTTGATCTCAGCCATTGGCTGGAGGAAGAAGAAAACTAGGAGCTACTTGATCTGCTTTAAGATTTGTGCTAGATCTTGTATATTGAGTTTTTATTTATGTATTTTTATCACATAATATCAGTTACATTAGGATTTAAATTAAAAATACTTAGAGGCCATTTTAGAAAAAGTGGTTAATATGAAACTTATAGCTCTATGAGTCCACTTAATTTTAAAATTATTTTGAACCAATTTGAAGTTCAGTTTAGACCACAACTGCAACATCCCTCAGGCAACTAGACCCCCTAGGAGTTGTTTTGTCATGACTAGGTCATGACAAAACCCTAGAAGCCCAAGAAGACCAAGTGGACATAGGAATATAGATGAGATCATTATGATCTACAAATAGTAGATTTTTAAACCCTAGTTTAGGATGATCAAGAGACTCCAAGACCCCACTATGACCTCACTAATCTACAAAAAGGCCCTAAGGTTCCATTTGAGTCAACTCGGGGTGACCAAGTTGATCTAGGATCATCCTAGGCCTAAATAGGGCAAGATGCCCTAGCCAAGGGAAATGTGTCCTAATAAGCACAACCAACCCTACAAAGGTCTGCCTAGACCTATAGTGGGGTCAATGTGTCACCAAAGATCCATTGGGGTCAACCTTAGAGCTTAAGTTGACCTAAGTCAACCCTAATCCTAAATAGGTCAAAATGACCTACATAGGGTCAATTGACCTTCCCTTAGCCAAGTGGACCCCACCCATTCCCTCCTAACCCTAGAGTGAGGTCAATGGGTCACCAAGGACCCATTGGGGTCAACCCTAGTAGCTAAGTTGACGTAAGTCAACTCAAACCCCAAAGTGGTGAAATGCCCTTAATAAGGGTCAAGCAACCTTCAAGGTTCCAATTCACCCCTACCCATCCGTACCTAGACCCTAGGTGAGGCCAATAGGTCACCAAGTACCCATTTATGGTGACACAAAAGGTCAATTTGACCAAAGTTAACCCTAGGCTAGGTCAAGTAAACCTTAGCTCAAAAGGGCTAACCCAAGCTCAAGCCCTAGCCACTTGGGCTAACCACCTCCTAACCACTTTATATAAGCTTAGTGGGTTGCATTTAGGCTAGTGCCATGACATAATTCGGCCATGAATAGCAGGAGAGAGAAAACTCCAAATTCTTCTTTAATGGAGGAGAGAGAAAGAGGAAGGAAGAAAGCCATTCATGGCTTAGGGAGGCCAAAGGCCACCTTTATTGGCTGGATTCAACTAATCTGTGGAAGAGGAGAAGTTTCCAGCCATTTCTTGGCCACCATAAGGCAGTTGCACTGCCCCCCCCCCAACCCCTTGGCTGAAAGCTTCATTGAGGGCCATTAATGACCATTGGTGTTTGGCCCCTCCTCTCCCCCATTTCACTCTTTAAAAGCTTCACTAGACTCATGGGAGTCGTTTTCACACTTCATCTGACCGATATGAAGCATTTTACTGTGTTATTACAGAAACCTAATCGGCAGCACCACCACCATGGCATCCCGGCGATCGGCGCGCCTCCAGCTCGCAAATAAGGTCCTCCCCTTCCTCTCTCACTGTGGGTAGATCATAGGAACTGTCAGGGAGGTGGTCGGATGGTCGGGAAATTGGGCTGGAAGTTGCTCTAGGCGGTCTGGATCGTGTCTGTCGGCCAGAGGAAGAATACGATCTAGCCACCCTTGGATCCTGCTTTACGATTCGTGCAATCATTTAATTTATTTTGGATTATTATATTTTTTGTCCCTTATAATCACTCATATTGGAAAATTAATTAAAAATACCTAGGGCTAAACATGAGAAAGTGGTTAACATATAAATTGTAGACCTAAGGGTCTACTTTAATTTAAACTTGATTTGAATCAATTTGGATATATGGTTTGACCAAGGCACCCATTTTGGTGAGAGCTATACCTAGTTCTCGACAAAGATTAAAATGTGTGCCCCCACTTCACCACAAGTCCCAATGACTACAAATTTGGACAGGAAGTTAGTCTTACCTATATCTAGGTCATTTAGAAAAATGGGAATTTTTGGTGACAATTTTCTATAGTTATTGAAATTATTTAATAATCCTATGGTAAATTAATTTGGACACCTTGTGACCTCCAAACCCTCCAAAATTTTTGGTGAGTGGTCCTTAGGGTCATTATGAAGCTCTGTATAAATTTTCACACCATTTAGAGATGATTTAGTTGGGAATTTAGCAAACCCTAGCCTTGCCCTAAAGGGGGTATTTAGGTCAAAAGTGCACCTTGTGGGATTGGGTGGCCAAACCACCTCAATAGAGGCTGAAATTTGGGCCACTGGTTTGGCATGACTTTTAAAACACTCATATGGGTTATGGGGTGGTTTGGGTTATGATTGTCCTAGGATCCAAGTTCAAACCCTGGGTGTGAACTTTGGGGATTTAGAAGGGCATGGGATCAAATGCCCTTGTATGGACTTGAAATATGGTAGAAAGGATATTAGGGTATCTAAGGTCCTCTGGTAAAAATCTTAGAGGATTTGGAGATATATAAACCCCTCAAAACCCTAACCCTAATTTAGGGCACAACACTTATTCATGTAAGATAGGCCACCAAAACTTAATGAAAAGTTATGGAACTTGGGTAGTATGGTCATATGGTTAATTAGAGCTTCTGCAGATTTTGTTGGTAATTTTGGAACAGTACACTTAGTACCTCCTTTATAATTCATGGAATTGCCCTTGATAGACATTTGTTTATTATGATCACACTGTTAAGTAGTAAGTTATGAAAATTGGGCAGAGTGTATTTTAGGTGAATATACCCATATTTGAATTTTATTATAATTTTTAGACGTATATTTCCAGTACTTTCATCACAAGATTTTAAAAATGCAATTATATTCAAAAAATAGACTCAGAGCTCTATAATTGATTTAAAAATGTGAAATTTGACCCGTAGTTTTCCTAGGACAATATCCTCATGTGGGAATTTTATTGTAATTTTTAGATAAATTTTTTTTTGTATTTAGTTCATTAATTTATCAATTTGGATTATTGTGTATTATTAAGTTCAGAGTTCACTACTCTCTGAAAAATTATGAAACTTGACCTATAGTGTTTATAGATCATTATATACATGCTTTGATTTTCTCAAAAATTTTGGAAGTATTTTAGCATTACTTGTCTGTTTAAAATTATTAATGTAGGTTATGTTTAAAATTAGGTTTAGAGGTCTAAACCATGCTGAAAAATTTGGAGACTTTGAATTTATTGTTAAATATCCATCTTGTATTTTTCATAAATTTTATGGCGCATTTCAAATGACAACAAAGGTACTTTATGTTCAAACTAAGGTATTTGGATTTCTTAGAAAAAAATTAAATTATTAAGTAAATAAGGAAAATTATGAAATTATGGATGTAGGCTAAACATGTCATTATAGACCCCCAATCATTATTATAGGGTTTTTGGATGATAATTTGGAGTACCTCCCATTGTATACATCATATAGCTTAGGATGGTCTGCGTTTAGTAAACTGCTGAAATCGTGTTAACATGGGGAATGGTCGTAGGGAGATTGGATTGTGATTTACTGATTTTGGTATGTGGATTGGAGTATACCATTGAAGCTGGGGAGAGTAGGTAGTAGAGTTGTCTAAGTTTATGCGGTATTCGGGATCGACGAAAAATCGGCTATCTTGTGAAGGGAGAAAGAAGGTCAAAACACTTTAGGGTTAGAACCAGTGTAATACTAAAGAGATCATGAAGCGGGTATTAACAAATAATAATAAGTGTCTTGCGAAAGGGAGCTTTGGTCTTCAGCCCATCGTACTTCCTAGTGCCCTTTGAGAGCCCTTCACGGGGTATGCTGGGGGCAGTCTAGGGCTAACCTAAAATGTAGGAAAAATAAACTGCAAGAGTAACTAGCATAACTAGGGATTCACATTCACTCACCTCGATGTCTCGGGATGTTAGGTTGGGTCATACGGGCAGTAGGCTCAGTGGTTTTGATGATGGGCAGGTTGGCCCGAGAGCTTAGGCTCGGTGGTTGACTGTGACGGACGGGATGGTCTGGGGAGCTTTGGCTCGGTAGCTGATACATAAGGTTGCATATACATAATTATAAGGTGGTGAGTGTTCGGTATTGGAGGGTCGATGCATCGATGCCAATACGTTGACTCGGCAAGTGTGGTTTTGCACATCCCAAATTAAGTCCGGTGAGCCAGCCAACAAGAGTGTGAAGGAGCTCCGCTTAGTGCACTAGCGTCAAGGTGTAACACCCCTATCCGTCGCATAGCATATAGCAGTAGGTCCGGCCGGGGCCCGACGCCATATACCACGGACAGACCGGTTGGTTACGCGTTGAAACCACACAACCAATCAGAGCGTCCTACACAACAACTAGCGGAAGCAATTTAATTAAGTTGCAAAAAGTTAAGAACCCTGCCACAGAGCATGAATGTCCACTATAACCCAGGAATGAGTACATACACAAAATAGTTCACGGCCTTAAGGCCTTACAGAAGTGTTCGCTTAACAAAATAGCGTCTTTCATACATCGGCGCGCAGGCCGGCCATACATGAATATGAAAAGCTAATATCTAAGCCTTCGAGGGCTGGCGCTGCAACCTGGGCTTTAGCCCGCTATTTGCCGCTTGGCTCCGCAGCAGCACCTGTAGAAACAACCCACCCAAGAGGTGGCAATACAAAAGGGCAACGGTCAGCAAGAGCTGACCAAATTATAACGACCCCGTCCCGTTTCTCGGGACGGCGGTGCTCCTTCCCTGCATATAAGACTATCATAGCAATTATATAAAGCATTCTATTCGCCACAAGTGTCGGCACGCACGGCCGCACACTCCGTGCTCTCAGGGCACTAATCGGTGAACCCGGTCCGGACCCAGTCCGACACCGCGATTCCACCACCATCCCTCGGATGGCAACACACGTGAGCATTTAGCCCTTTCAGCCGAAGCCTAGGCCCGTTTCCAGCCCCCCGGGAAGTCCCATGTACTTTAGGTCGCTTCTACCGAGACCACTTGGAATGGGTAGAGTTCCACCCGCCCGTTGCTCACTTCACCACGGCCATTTAGCCATCGGTGCGGGCCAAGTTTCTCCTCATTCCCACAAACGATCAAAACACGCACATAACCCCGTTATGTACCGATTTGCCCTCCAAGGCAACATCGTGGCGGCAATGCGATTCCGCCCAAGCTTTCCGGGTGCGCCTCGAGGTTAACCCCCAAGGATCCCTGTATGCAATCTACCGCGTAGAATTTTCGGAAAACTAAATTCACCGGCGCGGAGTCTTCTCCGGCCATGCAATGCAAACATCACCGATCCG
Organism: Platanthera zijinensis; assembly: GCA_039513925.1. Lineage (NCBI taxonomy): Eukaryota > Viridiplantae > Streptophyta > Magnoliopsida > Asparagales > Orchidaceae > Platanthera > Platanthera zijinensis. Next base: position 85,009,972 of record CM077082.1, read on the forward strand.
GGCTAAACCCGAATAGGCTTCACACACAATGCCTACGCCCGTACTCCGATTCCGGGCTCTAACAACGGGGACTTTACATATCTACCCGAAGGGATTCCGCGCCTCAACGCTCACTCGCGAGAGGGGGATTTCCCTATGCATAGAAAGAAGGGCGACTACACATGCCCTATGAAGAGGATCGTTACCCTCGCATTTTTCCGCGGCGCCATGAAGATGTAGCCGGATGGAAAGCTTCGCCTCGCCCTTGCCTTCGAGGATCCGGACTCGGATCGCGAATCGGTGCTCCGGTGCTCCGCCGGCGGCCGGAATTTGGGCTCACACCACCAAAGGAGTTCTCCCCTCTCTCTAAGATGAAGAAAGAGAAACTCAAAGTGAAAATGAGGGTTTCTCCCCCCATTTCCCGACTAATAACCCCCCAGGAGCATCCCCCACCGTCGGATCCAGATCCAAGGGAACGAACGGCCGAGATTAGATCCAAAATCCCAAAAACTGGGCCGAACACGGCTTGACACACGGCCGTGTGTCTGGCCGTGTAGCTCATTCGCCGATCGACACGGGTCTTGACACGCCGTGTTCGAGGCCGTGTGCCCCACACACGGCTTGAGACACGGCCGTGTGTCTCAGGCCGTGTCCTTCTCTGACTCGAGACTGCACAAAAACGCATTCGACCACTGAACACGGGTAGGCACACGGCCGTGTGCCTGGCCGTGTGCCCCTGAGATGACCTCAAATCGAAAAGTAGTCAACATGAAAGTTGTAGATCTCGTCGATACGAACAAAATTCATGTTGACCATTTTTCCACCCGACACCGTTTTGACCCTCAAAATGGTGCCCGAACGCGATCATCTCCGAGGTTGGGGTCTTACAACTCCCTCCCCCTTAAGAGAATTTCGTCCCGAAATTAAGAACAGAGACTACACAAAATAAACATAACGAGTACCTGAGGGGAACAACTCGGGGTACTCCTCGCGCATTGCCTTCTCTCGCTCCCAAGAGAGCTCCTCGCGTCCGCAGTTATCCCAACGGACCTTCACCATTCTGATTTCCTTGTTCTGAAGCCGCTTGACTTCGAAATCCTCAATAGATATGGGCTTGACTTTCGTTGTCAACCCTTCCTCAACCGGCACCTGATCAACCGCGATCACTTGTGAAGGCTCTTGCACCGCCTTCCGCAACACAGAAATGTGGAACACATCATGTAAACCACCCAATTCCTCCGATAGCCTCAAACGGTAAGCCGCTTCGCCGACTCGCTCCAGAACCTCAAAAGGTCCAAGGTATCTTGGGCTCAGCTTCTTCAAGCATCTCACCCGCGAAACCCCCTTGAACGGCTTCACTTTCAGATATACCCAATCGCCTACCGCGAACTCCACGTTCCGGTGCTTGGCATTGTAATACTTCGCTTGCCGGTCCTGAGCGATCAACAAGCGCTCCCGAATGATCCGCACTAACGAGGTAGCACTCTCCACCTCCTGCTTCTTGTACAACCTTGCCTCACCCGTTTCAAGCCATGATAACGGCATGCGACACTTCCTGCCATACAGGGCCTCGAAGGGCGCCATTTGTATACTCGCTTGGTAGCTGTTGTTGTACGCGAACTCCACCAAATAAAGGTGGTCTTCCCAATGCTTACCGAAATCCAGAACACACATGCGTAGCATGTCCTCCATCGTTCTATTGACCCTCTCGGTCTGCCCATCCGTCTGCGGATGGAAAGCTGTACTGAACTTTAACTTTGTCCCCAGCATCTGCTGCACCAACCTCCAATCATTTGACGTGAACCGCCCATCGCGATCACTCACAATGCTACGAGGCACTCCATGCAGCCTGACAATATTGTCAACGTACAACTTTGCCAATTTCTCCACTGGATCATCCTTCCTATGCGGAATGAAATGCGACACCTTAGTTAGCCGATCTACGATCACCCAGATGACGTCGTTCCCCTTCTGCGACCTTGGAACCCCTTCCCCAAAGTCCATGGATATATCGTCGAATTTCCACTCCGGTATAGGCAAGGACTTCAGAAATCCTCCCGGCTTTTGGCACTCCGCCTTCACCAAGGCGCACGTTTGGCATTTAGCCACGTACAACGCCACATCTTTCTTAAGCCCCGGCCACCAAAACAACTTTTTGAGATCACGATACATCTTCGTGCTCCCTGGGTGGATTGAGTACTTGGTATGATGAGCCTCGTACATCAACTCCGCCCGGAGGTTACCCCCACTTGGGACGCACAAACGATGATCCTTCCTTAATAACCCATCTTCTACCGAGAACTGGGAATTTGACCCATCCAAAGCGGCCTCCAAAAGCTCTTTCATGGAGTCATCTAACTCCAATGCCTGCCGAACCCGGTCAGCCAGGTCATACTGCACCTCTGTCCAGTTTAACATTGCTTTGGCGCTCGTCTGCTTGTCCACGCAACAGATCTCAAGCTCCTCCAACTCCCGCACTAGCCGCTCATCATGCACCGACAACCAGTTGGCTCGGGCGGGAGCCCTGCGGCTCAGCGCATCCGCAACTGCGTTGCCCTTCCCGGGTACATAATGTATTTTGAAGGTGTAGTTCCCCAGGAACTCCATCCACCTCCTCTGCCTCATATTGAGATCCTTTTGATCCAACAGGTATTTTAGGCTCTTGTGATCGGTGTATATGTCGACCCTTACTCCGTATAGGTAGTGCCTCCACAACTTGAGTGCAAATATCACGGCCGCCAACTCCAAGTCGTGCACCGGATAATTTCTTTCATGCACCTTTAGCTGACGCGATCCACACGCTATCACGCTACCATGCTGCAACAACACGCAGCCCAAACCGCTACCCGAAGCGTCGCTATACACCTCAAAGCCCTCGGTCCCACTCGGCGAACTTAGCACTGGCGCCGTGGTCAACCGCCTCTTCAGCTCCTCAAAAGCTTGCACGCACTCTTGCGTCCACAGGAATTTCTGATCCTTCCTTGTCAACTTCGTGAGAGGTAACGCTACCCGCGAGAAGTTCTCTACGAAGCGCCTGTAATAGACGGCAAGCCCCAGCAACTCCGGACTTCCTCTACCAAAGACAACACAGGCCACTCTCGTATCGCAACAATCTACGCCGGATCCACCGCAACACCTTCCCCACTAACTACGTGACCAAGGAATGCCACTGAGGATAACCAAAACTCGCCTTTGGAGATCTTTACGTATAGCTCGTTCCTCCTTAGCGTCTCCAAAACCAAACACAGGTGCTTGAGGCGATCTACTTCGTACTGCGAGCACACCAATAGGTCGTCAATAAAGACGATCCCAACACTCCTTAGCGTACTCCCTGAACGTTTTGTTCATCAAAACCATGAACACCGATGGCGCATTAGTCAGCCCGAACGGCATGACCGTAAACTCGAAATGACCATATCTTGTTTTGAACGTTGTCTTTGGGATAACACTTCCCTGATTCTCAACTGATAGTAACCAGACTTAAGATCCCGCTTTAAGTACACCGATGACCCACCCAACTGATCAAACAGATCGCCAATACTTGGGATCAGGTACTTGATCTCTTTTAACGACTTGCTCAGTTCTTCATAAACGATTCAGAGCCGCAAACTCCCGTCCTTCTTCTACACGAAGAGGGCCGGTGTGCTCCAAGACGACAAACTTGGACGCACAAAACCTTCATCCATACGCTCTTCAAATTGAACTTTCAGTTCTGCCAACTCATTAGGCGTTAGCCTATGAGGAGAGCATGACCCAGATTTGGCACCTGGCGCCAGCTCACTCACGACAACGATTGCTCGCTACGGAGGGACTCCAGGGAAACACATCAGGAATATACCCGAGATACTACCCAATGTAGGCTCAGGCTTCAAAGCCTCCCATGATGGCAGTAACGACGCTTGCACGTCGAATCCCTGACCCCTAAACCGTAACCTTGCAACACAGAATCTCTTTTCGCGCGCATTGAACATCCGTAACGCCACAACGCATCCAATTTGTCCTTTGCCATCGAAGAAGGTACTTCAATACATGATATAAATCCCTTGGACAAAAGGTGCGCGAATCTCCCGTATCGAACAATGCTCTCGCCGGATTGCCAATAATCCAAACAAAACCTAGAACCTCCAGTCCTAAGCTAACACGCAAAAGGGTGGCAGGTATAAGAAGCTAAATTGCTATCAATTAAACCATACCTGTCTTCCCGACGGTCGGCCACACGGCCTCCTGCTGGCCAAGGCTGTCCATTCCCAGTTGGACCGGAGTAAACAGCGGTGTGACGAATGCCACCGCCTTTCCCTTCTCCTCAGATATTGCCCCTGACTTCTTTTTGGACATTGGGCGTCCAAACCAACAATCCCGGGCATAGTGCCCCGGCTTTTCACAAACAAAGCATTCATCCAGGGTTTGGACTGTAGTCGCTCCGGATGTGCTAGAGGAAGGGACTAGACCCGACCTCCTAGCCTTCTTGTACCACCTACGGTACCCAGATTTTGAAGTTGTCCGCTTGACCACCGAATCTTTTGCCATAGGATCTCCGACTGTTCCTGCCAAAACTTTCCTTGTCTTCTGAGCACTCTCCCAACACTCTCTGGCGAGGTGCCCTTTCTTGCCACAAGAATAACATTTGACGGTAGTTTGGGTAGTAGATGACCCAGCCTCTTCTCTCGTCATCTTTCGATACGCAGTCCTTATAGGATCTGTAAGGTTTGGTACCATATTCACCGGTACTCGGTGGGTTTCCCCAACTCCACTTCCAAAGCTCTGGCCGATTCCACCAAAGCTCGGAATCCCAATAACTTTGGTCCTAGCAGTAGGATACGCAACTCGCTGCGCAGACCGTTATAAAATCTATCCACTATAGATTGCTCGCTTTCCCATTCAAAGCCTGGGTAGCGCCTTACCATAAGGAACGTCCACAAATATGCGTCCACCGAATGCGCTCCCTGCGCCACAGTTAGGCTCCCCTGCTGCTCTACTTGACCCCCAAATGCCCTTTGCTCCAACATACCACCCGATATTGGGGCCACCTCAGGGACAAATGGTTGCACATTACTCCCATGATGTGCGTTGGTCACAGCGAACACCGCTTCAACCACCCTTCTTATGGTTTCCAAAGACGTAGGGGTCTCCGGCACGTCGCTGGGTGCAGTACTTTTCCCAGAAAGTGTGCATTCAGACTGCCACACGCCACACTCGTACACCTACAATCGTACAGAACACCAATAAGGGACCGAACAAAATTGCAAAAAGCAATTATAGGAACACGCAGGTTCCCCAAACATGTGTATTTTCATTCCTAAGTGGACATTCATGGGTTCTTTTCATGTTATAACGATGACGCACATACATGTGCTCACCACCCCTTAAAGTGAATTCGTCCACGAATTCATTTAAGCTTGACCGAAACCAGTAGTCTGATACCAATTTGTAACACCCCTATCCGTCGCATAGCATATAGCAGTAGGTCCGGCCGGGGCCCGACGCCATATACCACGGACAGACCGGTTGGTTACGCGTTGAAACCACACAACCAATCAGAGCGTCCTACACAACAACTAGCGGAAGCAATTTAATTAAGTTGCAAAAAGTTAAGAACCCTGCCACAGAGCATGAATGTCCACTATAACCCAGGAATGAGTACATACACAAAATAGTTCACGGCCTTAAGGCCTTATAGAAGTGTTCGCTTAACAAAATAGCGTCTTTCATACATCGGCGCGCAGGCCGGCCATACATGAATATGAAAAGCTAATATCTAAGCCTTCGAGGGCTGGCGCTGCAACCTGGGCTTTAGCCCGCTATTTGCCGCTTGGCTCCGCAGCAGCACCTGTAGAAACAACCCACCCAAGAGGTGGCAATACAAAAGGGCAACGGTCAGCAAGAGCTGACCAAATTATAACGACCCCGTCCCGTTTCTCGGGACGGCGGTGCTCCTTCCCTGCATATAAGACTATCATAGCAATTATATAAAGCATTCTATTCGCCACAAGTGTCGGCATGCACGGCCGCACACTCCGTGCTCTCAGGGCACTAATCGGTGAACCCGGTCCGGACCCAGTCCGACACCGCGATTCCACCACCATCCCTCGGATGGCAACACACGTGAGCATTTAGCCCTTTCAGCCGAAGCCTAGGCCCGTTTCCAGCCCCCCGGGAAGTCCCATGTACTTTAGGTCGCTTCTAGCGAGACCACTCGGAATGGGTAGAGTTCCACCCGCCCGTTGCTCACTTCACCACGGCCATTTAGCCATCGGTGCGGGCCAAGTTTCTCCTCATTCCCACAAACGATCAAAACACGCACATAACCCCGTTATGTACCGATTTGCCCTCCAAGGCAACATCGTGGCGGCAATGCGATTCCGCCCAAGCTTTCCGGGTGCGCCTCGAGGTTAACCCCCAAGGATCCCTGTATGCAATCTACCGCGTAGAATTTTCGGAAAACTAAATTCACCGGCGCGGAGTCTTCTCCGGCCATGCAATGCAAACATCACCGATCCGGGCTAAACCCGAATAGGCTTCACACACAATGCCTACGCCCGTACTCCGATTTCGGGCTCTAACAACGGGGACTTTACATATCTACCCGAAGGGATTCCGCGCCTCAACGCTCACTCGCGAGAGGGGGATTTCCCTATGCATAGAAAGAAGGGCGACTACACATGCCCTATGAAGAGGATCGTTACCCTCGCATTTTTCCGCGGCGCCATGAAGATGTAGCCGGATGGAAAGCTTCGCCTCGCCCTTGCCTTCGAGGATCCGGACTCGGATCGCGAATCGGTGCTCCGGTGCTCCGCCGGCGGTCGGAATTTGGGCTCACACCACCAAAGGAGTTCTCCCCTCTCTCTAAGATGAAGAAAGAGAAACTCAAAGTGAAAATGAGGGTTTCTCCCCCCATTTCCCGACTAATAACCCCCCAGGAGCATCCTCCACCGTCGGATCCAGATCCAAGGGAACGAACGGCCGAGATTAGATCCAAAATCCCAAAAACTGGGCCGAACACGGCTTGACACACGGCCGTGTGTCTGGCCGTGTAGCTCATTCGCCGATCGACACGGGTCTTGACACGCCGTGTTCGAGGCCGTGTGCCCCACACACGGCTTGAGACACGGCCGTGTGTCTCAGGCCGTGTCCTTCTCTGACTCGAGACTGCACAAAAACGCATTCGACCATTGAACACGGGTAGGCACACGGCCGTGTGCCTGGCCGTGTGCCCCTGAGATGACCTTAAATCGAAAAGTGGTCAACATGAAAGTTGTAGATCTCGTCGAGACGAACAAAATTCATGTTGACCATTTTTCCACCCGACACCGTTTTGACCCTCAAAACGGTGCCCGAACGCGATCATCTCCGAGGTTGGGGTCTTACACAAGGCCTACGATAGGTCTGACTAGTAGTGAAATTATCGGTTTATATGTGGGAGAGGACCAACCCACCGCTTTCGTTTGCCACTACGGAGGTATCCTTGGAGGTTAGGCTCCAGAAATGGGGAACTAAAGTTCTGTGTACAAAGACTCGAGTGGGTGAGTTGCACTTACATGTTCACATCATAGCATATTTTGCGTGTCATACCATCATCATTGCATATAACCCAGACACCTATTGTATAAAGTGGTATGGGACGATTTATACAATAGGCCCTACAAAACGACCCCTTGGCTTATAATCCAGTGTGAGCGTGCTTATAAGTTAAGGTTTTTTACTCTGTAGATATATACATGCTGCTAGAAAACCGACACCCTATCATATAAATTGGTATGTGACTTTTTATACGATAGGAGCCTTGCAAAAGATCCCTTAGATTATGTGTTTTCATATAAGTTAAGGTTATATATTATATATTCAGTCTTTCATACTTTCATTACTGTCACGTATACTCTTAGAACTGCTAGATTAGTTCCGTCGTCACCTGTACTTTATTATTCTCCACCTTTGATTTCCTCTCCTTTCTTCCTCCCCGCTTAGTGCCTAGGAGCCATGGGGGAAGGGGCGGGGCATGATAGGAATTAGTCTTTTAGACTAACATTTTTCGAACCACATCATTTTAGGGGACCGTGGAGCACAACATGGAGGAGCGTCCCCGGAGGTCGGCATGCTTGGAGATGCGACAGTCTAGCACCGGAGTTCAAACAGCTGGGACTATGAGTCTCGATCGTTATTAGATGTTTAACTTTTGATTCCATGCTGAGTGATTTGTAGTGAGGATATTGATGTACCGAGCATGAGCCCCCGGCCTATTTTATGTACCTTCATTATTTCTGTGGACACTCCCTTCGTGGAGATTATTTACTATATATGTGATTTTTGTAGACTTGCCTTTTATTATTTGCTTATTTTCTGTGATCGATTTGGCCGGCAGGATCGGCGTTTTGTAGTGGCGACCTTCCCAGGCGTAAATGTGTCACAGCAAGCGGCGGTTATGGGCCTAAGACCCCGGTGGTTTAAAAAAAATGGGGTCTTACAACAACACTCATTTTGGTAAGGTCTATACCTACGCTTGATCATAGATTGCTTTGAGTACCTCCATCAATCCAGCCATCCATATGACTTGAAATTTGGGCTGGGGATCACTCTTACCAATACCTAGAACATATCCAAAAATGGGAATTTTTGGAAAACATTTTTCTAAAGTTTTTGTAGGAATTTAATAAACCATGTAAGAATTATTTAAAGGGTCTAACGACCTCTAAACCCACCAAAATTTTGGTGACTGTCTTTTACAGTCATATTATGACTCTGATAAAAATCTCAGCCAAATTGGGTTATATTTGAATAGTTTTTGGTGAGACCAATGTGTGGACCTTTAATGGTTAACTAGGGCAAGTGTGAGTTTGGGGGATGGATGGGCCAATTCACGCATAAAGGGGTTAGGACTTTGGCCAGAGCCACATGATTTGTTTAAACAACCTCACATAGAGTTTAGGGTGGATTATGGTGGATTTTTCCTAGGACCCTAGTTCATACCCTAATGTTGAACTTTGGGGGTTTGTGAGGGACTTGGGGTGATATGTCCTTGTATGGACTTGGTGTTTAGTCCATGTGATCTTAGGGTGGTGAAATGCTTTAGGAAGGACTTTGGTAGTATTTAGAGACATGCACTACACTTAAATCACTTGGAAATTATTTAGGTCTTGTTGGTACCCTAGTTTGGATTTGAGTTAAGTCTTCTCAATTAGTTTCTTGACCAAAGAATTATCTATGGTCAAATATTAGATTTAGGTTAGATCCTATTAGTTTTATAGAATTATTGTTTATCTATTTAAATTCTGGTGAAGTGTTCTTTAGTTTGACTATGGTTGAATATCGCTCGACCATCATCAGTCAGCTGATCGAATATCTCTGAGTTAGTTCAACTCTTATAGTTCGACGATCTATGGTCTAAGTATCGACAATCGACGAGTCTTGCTCGATTTCTTCTGCCCAGACAGATATCTTGTAGGTCGACGATCTGCTTCGATAGTTCGACGATCTTTGTGATTCGTTCTACTATCTTTTGTCTGCATTTAGTGATTTTGTACTCTTTCTATTCTGTGATTTATTTCTTATATATCTGGCTTATTTTATTCTAGATTATTTCATTGACTTTATGCTTATATATCAAGGCAATATTTGCCTCACTCTTTATGCATAAATCAAGTGCTATCTTACAAAGTCTTTTGTCCTATTAGTTGAATAATCTTTGTGCTTTATCTGTCATGCGGTCCTTTATAGTCGTTAGACACATGTGTCTTTCTCTTGCTGTAAAGAGTTTATTTTGATGTGACTTTCTCTAATACCTTTTGGACTTGCAGAATGGATAAGTAGCTTCTAAGAAAGCTTGATTTCTTTATAGAATGTCCTTTCTGCAGGCTAGTTGTATTATGTTATTTGCTGGCCAGATTTCAGATCTCAGAAGAAGACAAGATTCAAATAAAGAGAAAGATAGAATCCTTTACAAAGGCTGGTATATAAAGAGTTAGTGAAAGAAGTTAAAATATACATATACACAGATATACAGATACGACACAACAAGAACAAGAAGATATAACAAAGAGTTATACAGACAGCTCTCAGATAGTTTTCAATACAGCTGAGAAGAACAAGTATAGAACAACTCTCTTCAGTGTTCTCTTCTTCAATCCTGAGTTCATCCTGCTTACAGGAACATTCATACTCAGAGCTTCAAGTAGTAGAAGAAGAAGAAAGAAAAGCTGTTGAAGAAGAACAACCATTCCATATCAAGAGTCTTCTTCAAGCTTCCCCTTCAAGAACCTCAAGACAACAGATCTTCTCTATCAAGAGTTCTGAAGAGGACCTGTACCCTGAAGCAAGGCTTCTTCCTGGATATTCTATAAGCCTGGGAGAGCTTTGATTCCTTCAGAGCTTTCTATAGCTCAATGCAATCCACTAACTTCTCTAATTTTGTTTAATAATAGAGAAGACATTCTAACTCTCTCAACCTCCTGTATAAAGGTTTATTACTCCATTCAAAAGTGAACCTTGGTGGCAGGGCACCGTAGCAAAAACCTGTGTTGTATTTTGGGCTCCTGATTAAAAGCTCAAAGGGTTAACTTGATCTACCTGAATCAGATCAGTTGGTGGAAGGCACCTGAACAAAAACCTGTAGTGGATTCCTACCAGTGTGGTAGAAGAGTGGATGTACCTATTGAGAGGGAACCACTATAAATCTTCTTGTGTTTTCTGTGTTGCTTATTTTGATTACTGCACTGTGGATGTGACTAGAACTACCTATGATTGCTAGTTGATGTGTTAGGACTAAAGCTCAAACTGTAATTATAGTTAGCTTTCCCTTGTGCACCTCACTTTGTGTTAGGCTCTAGGGTTTCATATATCTATTTACTTTTTCCGTAAATTAACTCTAAGGGAGTTGAGTATATTCCCATATTGTTGAATACTCTATTCACCCCCCCTCTAGAGTTGTATCTATCCTCACTTTCAATTGGTATCAGAGGGAGGTTGACTGACTGTACAGGCTAACACCTGAGTCACAAGATCTAGATTGATACTAAGTTTATAGATATTCACTTTATGGCCCAGTGATAATACGTTTTGTAGCCTAAACTATTATCGTATTTTCTATTTTATATTGTACAAAAAATGTCTATTATTAGTTTATTTGTATCATTTTTATGTAAATATTATTGCCGCTGACTTTTTCTTGTCTTTTTGCAGGTTTCCAGAAAATTGTCCAAATTGACCTGACACGCCCCCTGTCACGCCCTCCCTGGGCGTGACCTAGGGCGTGTCACCTGATCCCGAGGACTTCTGCTGGAAGGGACAGGAAAACAAACAAAACCGCTGTCACGCCCCCCTGACACGCCCTCCCTGGGCGTGTCACCTAGCGTGACTATGGGCGTGTCGCCCTCTGCCGCAAAGCCTGCCGTCGCATTAAATGTTGTTTCTCCACAGCACGCAAACAGTACTGTCACGCCCCATGTCACGCCCGTGACATGGGCATGACACCCTCCTTTTTCGGTGACTGACGGATTTCCGACCAATGATTTGGACATGACGTGCCTGTCACGCCCCACCTACACGGGCGTGACCAAGGGCGTGACCACCGACGTACCGAAGCAATCATCCCTCCCGCCAGAATCCAGAGCCCGAGGTTAACAAAGTACTGTCACGCCCCCTAACACGCCCCCCTAGGGCGTGTCGGAGGGCGTGACCAACCCGAGAAAAAAAATCTATAAATTGAGACCCCCCCTCTCCATTTCAGTATGCTTTGGTTGAGAGGGGGAGGTGCTGCCCCTTTGGTTCTTGAGTTTTTTCATGCTTTTTCTCTCTCTCTCTCCCTCTCTTTGTAATTTTTGTTTAACCCTAGCTTAATCTTAGTTTGTTCTAGCATTTATTGTAATTTTGCTCTTGCTTAGTGCTACTTGTAGGGCTAGAATAGGATTCCAATTTCATGCACTTGAAATTTTAATTTCAATTAGTGTAAATTGCCCCTTTTCATTAATAGAATTGTTCTTTGTTTAGCTTGTGTTTTTTTTTATGCTTTACTACTCATCCCCCTCCTCCACTCCATTATGATTAACTAATCCTCCTTGTACTTGATCCTGATGATCCGAGGTTAGAGCGATTAAGTTATGATGTTTTAATTAATCTTTTCATTTTAGGTTAGGGCCTTGAATTACTCTTGATTAATCCCGGGTTGGAGGTATATTATCGATATATACTCTCCGCCTTTGCTTTCATTCTGGGCTAGCCAAGAGGCCGAAAGAATGAAGTGAGCATTCAAGAGTAAAGGTAGTTGTACACACCCCTCGAGAGAGGCAGACATCCAAATCTCCCGGATTGGAGTAAAATCCAATAGTGGGGTTCACCGCGTAAAGCGAGTTTTAGGCCTCCGATTTAGACGAGAGTCGGTTGGACCTTCCTAAACTCAGTTGGGCACGACTTCGAGAGAAGCGTGTTCAAGATTTAGGAACCTCCACGGTCAAGGACCTTTATCCTATTATGTTTAGATTTTTATCGCATTTTCTTAATCGTCTTTAGCCGAGGTGAATCTTGATCGAGTGCATTTCCATTTCATATTTTCTACCTTTCGTAGTAATCACCTATCTTGTGCTCTTTAATTAACTGCAGTAGTTTCCTTTCTAGCATAGTTCTTTGCTTAATAGCTTTACTTAATTGCAGTAGTTCTCTTTCTAGTATAGCTTTACTTCCTTCCTTGCAATTAGTTTTTCTCTAAACCCTAGTTTTTCCGTCGATAAGATAATAGCGTTCGTGTGAGTAAGCATAGCCAATAGTTCCCGGATTTCAATACGACACTTGTGTCCCCTTGCTACAATTCGATAGGTATACTTGCCTCATCGGGTTGCTAGTTCGGTTGCCTTTATTTTCTTTGAACCCTAGCGCGCAACACCCAGTATAAGGATTACTCTAGCACCAGACCTCCAGTATGCAACTTAGCTAAGTTCATTATGTGGAAGGAAAGAATCAGACTGTATATGAATTCTATTGATGAAGATATCTTTTCTTTTATTTTGACAGGGCCACAAACACCACCTACTGCAACTACTGCTATAACTTCAACAAATCTGAGTGCAGTGCCACCTCCTGACTATAATGATGTTTACAAGAAAGCAAAGATAGCTGATGCAAAAGGTATGAATATTCTTGGTCAGACCATGTCTGATGAAACATTCCAGAAAGTGGCTGATTGCACCTCAGCAAAAGCCATGTGGAACTCACTGAACCACATTGTAGCTGGTTTAGCGGATGAGAGGAAGGACAGAAGGTCCAACCTCACATCCAAATATGAGAATTTCAAGAAGACTGAAGCAGAATAAGTTGATGTAATGTACACCAGGCTCAGCTCTATCATCAATGAGCTGAGAACCCTTGATAAAGAGATCATATTGACAGAAGTCAATGACAAAATATTGATGTGCTTCCCCAGCACATGGGATCTCAGGATCTGGCCCATCAAAGTGTCCAGAAGTACAACTGAGATTTCAACTGAAGCTCTCCTTGGCAAGCTCAAATCATTTGAGCAAGTACTGAAGACAAGGGAAGCTGAAGCTGAAGCCAAGACTCCCACTCCTACCAGGAAAGAGCAAACTCTTGCTCTAAAGACTGCTGATGCATCTGAAGGAAGCCAATCAAATGAGCAACTTATAGCACTCTTTGCCAAAAGATTTCTCAAAATGGGCAGAAAGGAATTCAGAAAGAAGTCTTCCAGATATGAAGATAAGCCAAGGTATGACAGAACACCAGCTAAAGAACTTATATGTTATGGCTGCAGGAATCCTGGGCACACTCTACCTTAGTGTCTAGAGGAAAAGAACAAGGAGAAGAGAAAAGACAAAGAATATAAGAAGAACCATTCCAAGTCCTCCTCCTACAAAAACAAGAAGGAGAAAGGATTTGTGGCTAAAACCTGGAGTGATACTGATGAGGAATCTTCCTCCTCAGGATCTAATGAAGATGAGGAAGTGAAGAAGGCAAAAGAAATTTGCCTAATGGCAATTGATGCCTGCAGCAATCATTCAGCTGTAGAGAGTTCTTATGAAGAAGAAATGCCTACTGAAGATCAGGTATTGTCTTCTTATGATTTTACTTCTTTTGAATTCAGATTTGAATTTAAATCTCTCTGTTTAGATTTAATTAGCTCAGAGAAGGAGATTAAGGAGCTTAGAAATAGGATAGCTGAATTAGAATCCCTATCTAGTGAAAATGCTAGGCTAGAAGCTGAAATCACTAGATCTACTGAAGAAATCAAATTTCTTAAAATTGAGCTTGCCCAATCTAAAAGATTAGAAGAATCTCTTAATGGTAGAAGTCTTAAGCTACTATAGATTACTAGCATGTCAAACACTAGGACAGGTAACAATAAGCTAGGCTTAGGAGCTTCACCAAGTGAACCCCCCATGGTTCTGAAAAACAATCTTTCCACTCCAGTAAACTTTATTTCAGCTGATGGAATAAAGATTACTTAGCAAATAATTCAAGTAAACAAAGCTTTAAATAAGGCTAAGAGAGAAAAGAGAAAACAAAAATTTAAAGAAATACAAAAATCATTGAACAAAGTTCGACGATCGCAAGCCCAATGGTCGACCGATACTCGACGATCTGGGCATCGATCATTGAATATTGATCGACGATCTGAACAGGATTTTCAAATTAATAATCAGAACCTTAGAAACACTAAGGTAAATAGAAAACCAAGGTTCATTGACCCATCAACTGGATGGAGTATTCCACCTAGGAGATCCTATCCCTTAGGATAGGAACCTCAGCCTGCTTATTCTTTCATTTCAAGTTTTAATTGTGTGAAGAATAATGGACCCAAGGTTGTCTGGGTCCATAATGTCTAACTGTTTATTTTACAGGTGAAGACCTCTCCAATTACTTAAGACAAATGGTATTTGGATAGTGGCTGTTCCAAACATATGACAGGGAACAAAGACAATCTATCAAGCTTCAAGGCCAAGCTTGGACCAAAGGTGATCTTTGAGGATTCCAGCTGTGGTCAAACAGAAGGATATGGTAGGTTTACCATTGGAGCATTGACATTCAAAAGGGTTGCATATGTAACTGGGCTGAAGCATAACTTAATCTCAGTAAGCCAGTTATATGATGCAGGTTATCAGGTATCATTCACTGACACTCTTTGCAATATTACTTTAAATAGTAATGTAGTGTTAGTAGGCATTAGACAGGATAATATTTACTTAGTAGATTTTAATTCAACTCAATCTTAAATCTTCCTCTTTAATGAAGTAACCAATAATAACACCTTATGACATAAAAGGCTTAGCCATGTTAACCTCAAGAATATATCTAGGTTATCTAAATACAACCTTGTTAGAGGTTTACCTTCTTGCCCCTACAAGAAGGAAGGTCTATGCAGGGCTTGTCAATTAGGCAAGCAAACCAAAAATTCTTTCAAATCTGTAAATAAGAGTGATTCACCTAGAATCTTGTATTTATTGCACTTGGACCTTTTTGGCCCAATAAAGGTACAGAGTCTAGGAGGGAAATTTTACACTTTAGTGATTGTAGATGATTTCTCTAGGTTCACTTGGGTGTTCTTTTTGAGAACTAAGGCTGATAACTTCAAAGTTCTTACAGACTTTCTGCTATGTGTGCAGACTGAGTATTCTACTCATGTTGCCTTGATTAAAAGTGATCATGGTACTGAGTTTGAGTCTCTTCTCATTCAAGAATTTTTTGAGAAAGAAGGTATCAAACATAGCTTCTCTACTCCTAGAACTCCTCAACAAAATGGGGTAATGGAAAGGAAAAATAGAACCCTAATTGAAGCTACAGGAACATTGTTGGCAGATGCTAACATGCCTCTCTCTTATTGGGCAGAAGATGTTAGCACAGCTAATTATATTCTGAACAGAAGTCTAATACATAAGCTTAAGGGTAAAACTCCTTATGAATTACTTAAAGGAAAGAAACCTAAAATTAACTATTTTAGAGTCTTTGGTTGTGTAGTGTACATTCACAATAATAACAAAGAATACCTTAGAAAGTTTGAAGCAAAAGCTTCAATGGGAATTTTTCTTGGATATTCACAAGTAAGCAAAGCTTATAAGGTGTTTAACAAATCAACTTTAAAAATAGAAGAATCTGTGCATGTTTCCTTTGATGAGTCAAAAATGTTTTACAAGGAGAAGGAAACTTCTCCTTTCTCGAACTCATTGCAGGTAACTGAGTTATGCAAGGATCTCACCCAAGAGATTCACCCTCAATCAACTCTTCATATCACATATTCAGACAATGATGAAGTCACTGTGGAAGCAGTTGTTGTACCACCAACAGTTAATCCTATTCCACAAGAGGAATTAATCCAAACTGTTGTTGAAGATCACATCCCACCTACTGATCTTGTCACACTTAGAGATCATCCTACATCTCAAGTGATTGGTGACATATTAGCTAGTGTGCAAACAAGACATAAATTAAGACTGGATGTGATGCATGCTTGTTTCCTTTCACAAATTGAGCCCCTCACCATAAAAGATATTGAGCTAGATCCCCACTGGATCATTGCTATGCAAGAGGAGCTTAATCAATTTGAAAGATGTAAAGTATGGATTTGGTTCCAAGACCAAAAGGCCAACTGATCATAGGCACCAAGTAGGTATTCAGAAACAAGTTGGATGCCCAAGGAACTATTATAAGGAACCAAGCTAGGCTTGTAGCTCAGGGCTGCAGACAGGAGGAAGGTATAGACTATGACCAAACCTTTGCCCCTATTGCAAGGCTAGAGTCAATAAGGATCTTTCTAGCATATGCAGCCTATATGAAGTTTAAGGTTTTTCAAATGGATGTTAAAAGTGCAATCCTTAATGGTGAGCTAAAGGAAGAGGTGTTTGTTGAACAACCACCTGGTTTTGTTTCTTCAACTCAACCCTCATTTTTTTATAAGTTGCAAAAAGCTCTTTATGGACTTAAGCAAGCACCCAGAGCCTAGTATGAGACTCTAGCTAGTTTCCTTTTAGAGCACAACTTTGTTAGGGGAGTAGTTGATAGAACCCTTTTTGTTAAGCATCACAAGGACACAATCCTTTTAGTTCAAGTCTATGTAGATGACATTATCTTTGGTTCAACTGATCCCAAACTATGCAAAAGATTCTCAGATCTGATGCACTCTAAGTTTGAGATGAGTAGTATGGGTGAGCTGTCTTACTTTCTCGGTCTCCAAGTGAAGCAAGATGCTGATGGCATCTTCATCTCCCAATCCAAATATGCCAAGGAATTGGTAAAGAAATTTGGGATGGCTGATGCTTCAGCAATGCATACACCCATGGCTACAAATGTAGTTATAGATTCTGACGATAAGGGTAAGCCAGTTGATCAGAAAAACTATAGGGCCATTGTTGGTTCCCTATTATTTTTAACTGCAAGTAGACCTGACATAATGTTTGCCACATGCCTGTGTGCTAGATTCCAGGTCAAACCCAAGGAATCTCATTTGATTCTTCTCAAGAGAATTTTGAGATACCTGAAGGGATGTCAAAATTTAGGACTATGGTACCCAACTGAATCAGAATTTGAGTTAATTGGATTCTCTGATTCTGACTATACTGGTTCTAGAGTTGACAGGAAGAGTACCTCAGGGACATGTCAGTTCCTGGGAGAGAGATTAGTCTCTTGGTTCTGCAAGAAACATGCTTCTGTCTCAACTTCAACTACAGAGGCTTAATATATAGGAGCTGCTAATTGATGTTCACAGATCCTGTGGATTCAAAACCAACTTTTGGATTATGAGTACACACATAATAACACAAAAATCATGTGTGACAGTACCAGTGCTATTTCCATAGCACAAAATCCTATGCACAACTCTAGGACCAAGCACATTGAGATCAGACACCATTTTCTAAGAGATTGTGTGGAAAAGAACAAGATCAATCTTGAGTTGATATCCACAGACCTTCAAAGAGGTGACATTTTCACCAAACCCCTAGATGAACAGAAGCATCTGTTCTTTTTGAATCAACTTGGCATGATAAATGGAATAGACCAAGTGTAAAATTCTGCCTATGTTGAAATCTGCTCGAATATGGTCGAATGACGTTCGACCATAGTCAATCAGGTTGAGCCTATCGTCGACTTATGTTTGATGACTACTTGTTTGTTTATGAAGACAGAGATGGTCGACCGATAGTTCGACTACTTTACTTCAGGAAACGATCGTCGAACGATCGATCGGCCATCGTTTATAGTATCTGTTGAAATAGGTCGTTGATTATTGTTTAAAACTAAACCGATGGTTGACCTAGGTCAATATATCGTGCCTTTTATAGTCGAAAGAGCTCGTATTTTCATATTCCTCATTCCTGCTTGAAAGGTCTGACTTAAGGTCTGCCCCGCGCTTTCTGCTTTCGTCTCTCTCTCGTCTTTCCCATCCGAATCAATGGTGATTGCTCCAGCATTGCTGACCGTGATGAAGTTTTACGTCGGCTTCAGCGTCGATTTTGAATCATTCAGTGCTTGCGATGCTGACATTCTCGAGATGCTATAGTTGTGTAAAGATCAAGGACTCGTGAAGCTGATGTCTACCAGGATTAAGATAAATGTTCCATAAATCAAAGAATGGGTCTATACATTGTCTTCCAGCGACGAATCTATGATAGGGACTATCGGCGGCGAGGAGGTAATTTTGACTCCTGCCGTCTTGACTGAAATTTTTTGTTTGATCAATGGACAAGAAGAGTATGAACAAGATACTCATGAATATAGCAGGATGCTATTAGATCTAGGACATTCTGAAGGCATTCCTTCCAAATTGTTAAAGATAAGCTTCCTGATGAAGATTAAGTTCTTAGCAGAACTAGTAGGGAAAGTGATGTTGGGAAAGCACTCTGCGCACGATAACATTACCAGGCAGTAGTTTGCCTTAATGTGTGTTATTGCTAATAGGAAAGCAATCAATTGGGCTGGAATAGTGTTTGAATTAATCAGGAGAAAGAAATCAAAGAAAGAGGTAACCCTTGGAAGGGTGATTGGGATATTTCTGAGAGAGAAATATCCTCAGCTGTTGGGAACAGTCTCAACCTCAATCAATGCAAGCAAGAACATGGACCCCACTCTATTTTTAAAGTGGAGAAGGAATATCCAGAAGCCTTCACCAACTGGGGTTGCTCCTGTTCCATCAGAGAATACAAGGACAGTAATAGTCACCCCCCACCTACTTTAAGAAGACTCTTCCATTCCCCCCATTCCATCTTCATCTGCATTGCCATCCACTTCTATTGTAGTACCATCTACACCCACTGCTATTCATCATGCATCACAACCAGCATCTCCAACTCCCTCACACCTTGCTGGGATTTCAAATCTCAACATTGATCTTCATGCATCTGCATCTCCATCACAAGTTCACACTACATCTGCATGTACATCTTTTGAAATCTCACCAGCATTCATTGTAAGCATCATGGAGCTAATTACTCCTTCAATCCAATCAATGATTGAAACATCAATTGCCCCTCATATTTCTTCCATTTCATCTCTTACATCCTCCATTGCATCCCTTTCAACTTCTGTTGAGCCCTCTTCACTTAGGGGCCTGAGTTCAGTAGCCACTAAAGTCAGGCAGGGGGAGATGTTCCATGAAGATGTCTCATGACTCCCTCTGGTCATTCCAGATACAGTTATAGTTCTAGAAGTTCAAGATTTAAAACAGAGAACAACTGAAGTTATAGCTGAAGCTGTATTTGCTTTTACGGTTTGTCTTGAAGAGATATCTACTACTGCTATTGCCAAGTACCCAGAAGGAGTTGTTACCTCCTACCTAGATGATTTTTGAGAGTTAGAGGATTCTGCAGGTATGACCATTTCTCAATTCACTGACCTAATGACTGATATGTTAACTAGTGAATACCTTTAGGAGATGATTCTATACCATTTAGAAAACTTTTGTGTCCCTTTGGCTATAGATCTAGTTCAATGTGTTCAAGAAGCTGCTCAAGAAACTACTACAGAAAGTAAAGACCCTGAATCTGTTATACCAAATCATGACTTTGCGGAAGACTCAGAAAAACTGGTCCCCAAGATAGTTACAAATGATTTAGAAGAAAGATCAACCGTTTGGGATGATACTCCAGGACTAGACCTGGATTTCCTATTGGCACAGGATGCCATAGAAGAGGAAAAAGAAAAGGCTGTTTTGAAAGCCAAAGAAAAAGCTTATCAAGATATCATTGATCCATATAATCAACCTCAGTCATCACATTCTGATGATGAGGAGGACTCAGAGGATTCTGAAAGATCAAAGAAAAGAAAGATTGCTCAAAAGAAAAGGAAGGCTCCAGCTCCACCTCCTTCTAAGCCAGATAATGACATCCCTTACTACAACTTAAAAGGGATTGATCCTAAGTCCAAGAACTTTCAGCATTGGATGGGATTGTCTAGGAACCAGCAGAAGAAGAGGAAGAAGAACAAGAGGTATGATACTCCAGCTCCTAAGTGGACTCCCAGAGGTCCTCCTCCTCCTCCTAGTACAGGGGCCTCAGGGAATGTAGCTTTTGATCCCTTAGCTCCTCAAGCCAGATTCACTCCTTCTCAAGCCTATCAGAGAAGAGGAAACCAAGGTTATCAAGGCAGACCCCATCAAGGCCAGTAAAGACAAGAAACTGGACCTAAGGAGTATGCGAAGGAGATGATTTACCAGAAACCCACATTTTCTCCTCCACCTTCACCTAAAAGAAAGGTTTCACCTCCTAAGGAGAACAAAACTCCTTCCTCCAAAAAGCTAGTTCAAAATAAACAAGTGGATTCAAAAGGAAAAAGAGCAATATACTCCGATAAGTCTAGTAATAAATTTGCAGAATTTGCTCGACCCTCCTCTCTTGTTATTCAAGAAGATATAGAACCAACTGCAAGTCTGTTAGATCTTTCTACCAAGTTTTAAACTGTAAAGCCTCTAGACCCAGCCGATGAGAATGCATATAAAAGTCAAGAGCTTAATCCTGAGTTCAGGATGGCTAGATTTCTTGAATTAGTTGGATCAGCTCAAATCAGAAAAGTAAAAGCTGAAGGAAAAGACATAACAGGTTTAACAACAATGTCAAAATTCAGAGAGAAAGAACTAGATAGATTTCAAGTTAAACCAGAAGTTTTTGATCCCTTAAAATACATGGAAAAGCATCCAGAGGCTGTTTTGCCCAGAGCAGGAGAATCAAAGATCATTGTAGAACAGGACCTGAAGATTTCAAAGAAGGATGCGCTTGATCCCAAGAGAATAATTTCCTTCTTTCCTGCTTCTTCTAATTCTAAACTAGACTCTGCTAATGAATAGATTTATTTGTATTGACAATCTGATATGCTTGATGATTATTTGTGAATTTTTGATATGAAATGCTACTTAGTTGATATGATATGATACACTGTGATCCTAACAGATTATTGTTGTTTTTATATCTATCTATAGCTTTCTTTTTGTTTTGAGAGACTTGACCAAAATAAGGGAAGATTGGTCATACCCTAGTTTGGATTTGAGTTAAGTCTTCTCAATTAGTTTCTTGACCCAAGAATTATCTATGGTCAAAGATTAGATTTAGGTTAGATCCTATTAGTTGTATAGAATTATTGTTTATCTATTTATATTCCGGTGAAGTGTTCTTTAGTTCGACTATGGTCGAACGTCGCTCGACCATCGTCAGTCAGCTGATCGACTATCTCCGAGTTAGTTCAACTCTGATAGTTCGACGATCTGTGGTCTCAGTATCGACGATCGTCGAGTCTTGCTCGATTTATTCTGCCCAGACAGATATCTTGTAGGTCGACGATCTACTCTGATAGTTCGATGATCTTTGTGATTCGTTCTTCTATCTTTTGTCTGTATTTAGTGATTTTGTACTCTTTCTATTCTGTGATTTATTTCTTATATATCTGGCTTATTTTATTGTAGATTATTTCATTGACTTTATGCTTATATATCAAGGAAATCTTTGCCTCACTCTTTATGCATAAATCAAGTGCTATCTGACAAAGTATTTTTTCCTATTAGTTGAATAATCTTTGTGCTTGATCTGCCATGCTGTCCTTTATAGTTGTCCTTTATAGCCGTTAGACACATATGTCTTTCTCTGGCTGTACAGAGTTTGTTTTGATGTGACTTTCTCTAATACCTTTTGGACATGCAGAATGGATAAGCAGTTTCTAAGAAAGCTTTATTTCTTTATAGAATGTCCTTTCCGTAGGCTAGTTGTATTATGTTATTTACAGGCAAGATTTCAGATCTCAAAAGAAGACAAGATTCAAATCAAGAGAAAGATAGAAGCCGTTACAAAGGCTGGTATATAAAGAGTTAGTGAAAGAAGTTAAAATATATATATACACAAATATACAGATACAACATAACAAGAACAAGAAGATATAACAAAGAGTTATACAGACAGCTCTCAGATAGTTTTCAATACAGCTGAGAAGAACATGTGTAGAACAACTCTCTTCAGATTTCTCTTCTTCAATCCTTAGTTCATCCTTCTTACAGGAAAATTCATACTCAGAGCTTCAAGTAGTAGAAGAAGAAGAAAGAAAAGTTGTTGAAGAAGAACAACCATTCCATATCAAGAGTCTTCTTCAAGCTGCTACTTCAGGAACCTCAAGACAACAGATCTTCTCTGTCAAGAGTTCAGAAAAGGACCTGCACCCTGAAGCAAGGCTTCTTCCTGGATATTCTCTAAGCCAGCGGGAGTTTTGACTCCATCAGAGCTTTCTATAGCTCAGTGCAATCAACTAGCTTCTCTAATTTTGTTTAACAATAGAGAAGACATTCTAACTCTCTAAACCTCCTGTACAAAGGGTTATTACTCCCTTCAAAAGTGAACCTTGGTGGCAGGGCACCTTAGCAAAAACCTGTGTTGGATTTTGGGCTCCTGATCAAAAGCTCAAAGGGTTTACTTGATCTACCTGAATCAGATCAGTTAATGGTAGGGCACCTGAACAAAAACCTATAGTGGATTCCTACCAGGGTGGTAGAAGAGTGGATGTACATATTGAGAAGGAAAAACTATAAATCTTCTTGTGTTGTCTGTGTTGCTTATTTGAATTACTGCACTATGGCTATGACTAGAACTACCTATGATTGCTAGTTGCTGTGTTAGGACTAAAGCTCAAACTGTAATTACAGTTAGCTTTCCCTTGGGCACCTCACTTTGTGTTAGGCTCTAGGGTTTCCTATATCTATTTACTTTTTCTACAAATTAACTCTAAGGGAGTTGAGTAGATTCTCATATTGTTGAATACTCTATTCACCCCCCTCCCTCTAGAGTTGTATCTATCCTAACTTTCAGGTCTATACACCTTTAGGAATAAATAAGGGGAATTATTACCTTGGATCCTTATGAAATTTTGGTAGAAGTAATTTTATAGTGCTATTGACCTCTGAGATTTATTATTGGATGATTAGAAAACAGTAGCTCATACTTGTAGGTATAATCTCCACCTTGCCCTTTTTGATGATTTTGAAGTAACCATGGTTAGCTTAACTTAGAATGACATGAAACTCTGGAAAGGTTTTTTAAACATCATTTGGAGGCACTAGTAAATTATTTGGATCCTTTGGGCATTTTTCTTAGTACTTCATGTGTAAAGTAATTAGTGCACCATACATTGATAAATAGATAATTAATATTATACTTTTCTGGAAAATTGTGTTACTTGGCTAAAGAATCTTTTAGGGCATAATAAATCCTAGAAAATTTGTTTCATGTTATTTTGATGAGTTTATAAGAATGTTGCTTTACAAAGTGCACTTGAATGAAATTAGTTGAAGTATTTTTATACATTGCTCACTGACTTTGGAATTGCATGAAACTTAGTCAGTAGTGTTTTATGAGCATTATAACGCTGTGGTAATTTTTATATAATTTTTGGACTATGATTTATGGTACTCCCTTCATTATTTAAAATTATTTGAATTAACTTAAATTAATTATTTAAAGGTTATTAACTTTATGAGAATCTATGAAATTTGGACTTCACTGATATATTTTTATCATACACTGTTCATAATTTTTTGGTGGCCATAACTTAAGGAAATTTAGTACCTCATGTCAAAATTACTCATGGCCTAACTTTTGGGAAAAATTAATAAATGTCAAATTAATAAAAAAATTACAAGTTTCTGGATTTAGGCTAAAAGTGTAATGATAGACCCACAATAATTATCTTAGGGTATTTAGGTTAAAATTTGGAGTACCTCCTGTCATGTACATCATATAGCTTAGGTTGGTCTGCATTTAGTAAAATTGCGGAAATTGTGATAACATGGGGGATGGTCGTAGGAAGTGGGGATTAAAATATGCTGATTTTGTAAGATGAAAAAGTGAGATTTATTAAGATTCATGATGAGGGGAATGTTGGGTTGACTTGTTTTAAGAGGTGCTCGGGATCGACGAAAGATTGTCTTTCCTGTGGAGAGAGAGAGAGTCAAAATACACTGAGGTTAGATCAAGTATATTATTAAAAGGGATCGGGAATTAGGTAATAACCAATAATATTAAGTTCCATGCAAAAGGGAACGATGGGCGTCAGCTACCATCATAGTTCCTAGTGCCCTGTGAGAGCCCTTCACCGGGAATACCTAGGGTAGTCCTGGGCTAACCTAAACCATAAGAATAATCAATGTTTAAGAGAACTAGTATAACTAGGATTTCAGCTACACTCACACTCCTCGGTGCTGTGGCAGTTAGGTTAGGTCTCACGAGCGGTAGGCTCTGTGGTTTTAGTGATGGGCAGGTTAGCCCGACGAGTCGATGGCTCGGTAGATATTTGTAACGGATGGGATAGTCCGGGGAGCTTTGGGTCGGTAGATAATTTTGATGGACGGGATTGTCTGGGGAGCTTTGTCTCGTTTGGAAAATATAGTAATATTGCATGTGCATAAGATAAAGGGTGGTGGGTCTTCGGTATTGGTGAGTCGTCACACCGACACCAATACGTTAACTCGGCGAGTGTGGCTTAGGACTTGGCCAAATAAATTCTGGTGCGCAGCCAGCAAGAGTATGCAAGAGCTCCGCTTAGTGCACCAGCTTTGAGATGTATGATAGGTCTGACTGATAGTGTGATACAAGTTTAGAGGTGGGCGAGGCCCAACCCACCGCTTCTGTTTGCCACTACAGAGGTATCCTGGGAGGTTAGGCTCAAGAAAGGTGGAACTAAATGTCTATGTGCACAGAGTCGAGTGTGTGTGTTGTACTTGCATGTTCACATCATAGCATACTTACATGTCATAGTATCATCATTGCATATAACCCCTGACACCTATTGTATAAAATGGTATGGGACACTTCATAAAATAGGCCTTGCAAAATGACCCCTTGGTCAATTGGTTTGTATGGGCATTCCTATAGGTCATGGTAACATACTTAGTTTATCTTCTCATACTATTCTTGCTCACATGTTCTTGTGTATACTTATACTGCTTACCTACTACTGCTTACATATACTTGCTCTTTTTATTAACTTATGATAGACTTGTTACGCCGCCACCTGCTTATCTTTGTTACTCTCCACCTTTATTACCTTCTCTTTCTTTATCCCTACTCAGTGCTCAGGAGCCATCGGGGAGGGGTGGGGAATGATAGACATAGTCTTTTAGACAAACAGACGTTGACCAAATCATTTTAGGGGATCGTGGAGCCGAACCAAGAGATGTAGCCCCAAAGGTCATTGCGTTTGGAGACGGGACAATCTAGCACGGGAGTTCATCCAGCAGGGGTAGTGAGTCCTGATCATTAGCAGATATTATAAATTTTATTCCGCGGTGGATTGATTTGTAGTGAGGATTTTGATGTATCGGGAAGGAGCCCTCTTTAGTACTTTGCTTTATCATTTCTGTTGACTCTCCCTTCGTGGAGAATTATTTATATATATGTGATTATGGTGGCCTAGTTTTGAGATTCATTTTACTCCTGTAATTTTATACTTTTAGTCTTCTCTTCTGCGATTGTTATGACCGCCAGGATCGGCGTTTTGTAGTGAAGACCTTCATAGGTGTGCTGGTGTCACCGCAAAGCAGCGGTTCTGGGCATAAGACCCCAGTTGTTTTAAAAAAAGTGTTACTTAAGGTCTGGTTGTTAGTGTGATACAGGTTTAAAGGTGGGCGAGGCCCAGCCCAGCACTTCCATTTGCCACTACAGAGGTATCCTGGGAGGTTAGGCTCCAAAAAGTGGGAACTAAAGGTATATATGCACAGAGTTGAGTGTGTGTGTTTCACTTGCATGTTCACATCATAGAATACTTACAGTTCATAGCATCATCATTGCATATAACCTCTGACACCTATTATATAAAATGGTATGAGACACTTTATACAATAGGCTTTGCAAAACTATCCCTTGGTCAATAGGTTTGTTTGGGCATTCCTATAAGTCATGGTTACTTACTTAGTTTACCTTCTCATACTTTTCTTAGTAACTTGTTCTTGTGTATGTAACACCCCCTTTTTTTCTATCAAACCCCGGGGTCTTATGCCCAGAACTGCCGCTTTGCGGTGACACCTCCGCGCCCGGGAAGGTTGTCACTACAAAACGCCGATTTTGCCGGCCTTATTGATCACAAAAGTAGCTGTAGAATAGTAAGAAAATGCAGTCCACATCCAGATCACATATAATCAAAAGCTCCACGATGGGAGTGTACACAAAATAATAAAAAGGTACAGAAATGAAGGACTTAAGCCCAGTACATCAATATCCTCACTACAGATCTCTCATGCGGAAGCAAAATGAAACCTCACTAGAAGTCGGTAATCACGATCCCAGCTGGCTGTACTCCTGAGCTAGACTTCCCTGTCTCCAATCGCACAGGTCTCCTGGGCTGCTCCTCCCTGCTGGGCTCCGCAATCCCCTAATATGATGTGGTTCGAAAATAGTTAGTCTATAAGACTAAGCCCTATCGTCCCCCACCCCTTCTCCCAAGCTCCTAGGCACCGAGCGAGGAGGAAGAAAGGGAAAGGACGTGAAAGTGGAGAGTAAAACAAACAGGTGACAGGGGGACCTAGCTAGTAATTTATAATCATGTTGTAATAAGTAAAGTAAGAAAAGAATTTAACCTTCACTTATGTGAGTAAACATAAGCCATGGGATCTTCTACAAGGCTCCCATCATATAAAATGTCCTATACCACTTTATACGTTGAGGTGTCGGTTATCACAAGTAGTATATATATAAATTAAAATAACCTTAATTTATAAACTTGCCCACACAAGCTTATAGACCAAGGGGTCGTTTAGCAGGTCCTAATGTATAAGCGTCCCATACCACTTATACATTAGTTGTCACAGGTTATTATGAATGATTATGATATGCATCTATATGGTGGGGATGTTATGCTCAAGCAGTGCAACTCACAAACCTGACTTTGTGTACACAAACCTTTAGTTCCCCCTTTCAGAGCCGTTACCTCCCAAGATACTTCCGTAGTGGCAGACGGAAGCGGTGGGTTGGGCCTCGCTTACCTCCAAAGTAGTATAGCACTACCGGTCTGACCTATCGTACGCCTCAATGCTTGGTGCACAAAGCGGACTCCTGCGTACTCTTGCGAACTGGACCGCCGGACTTAGCTTTGGCGAAGTGTAAAACCACACTTGCCGAGTCATCGTACTAGCGTCGGTGCTACGACAATCCAATATCGAAGACCCACCACCTTAGATATTCCTTTTTATGCACATTCAATATTCTTAAAAGAAACCAACAAGTCAAGCTCCCGGAATCAACCTC
The DNA here is from genome assembly GCA_039513925.1 of Platanthera zijinensis. NCBI lineage: Eukaryota > Viridiplantae > Streptophyta > Magnoliopsida > Asparagales > Orchidaceae > Platanthera > Platanthera zijinensis. Next base: position 85,037,640 of record CM077082.1, read on the forward strand.
AAACCGAGATTAATCTCCCCGGACTAACTGTCTGAATCAACCTCAAACCGAGACTAAGCTCCCCGGACTAAACCGTCCGGCTAAATTGAATGTCAATCTAGTGTCAACTACCTTCACCTATGGGGGGATAGGTGATTTGTTGTCTTTTTGCGGAATTAAAAATAAACCTGCACAAGAAAACAAGACAAGTACAACACAGAAACACACAAGCAGTTATAGTGGTTCCCCGATTTGGGTACGTACACTCTCCCCCTTCGACCTATCTCCCAACAAGGGATGACTCGGTCACTTCACCAACAAAATTGAAGTCCAATCCACTCACTATGGAAGAAACCCTTCCACCCGAAGGAGTCACTACTCCTCGACCACGGGTTGCACCCAACCCTTACAACGAGGAAACAAAGTTCCTTTACAACAAAGATAAAATAGAATGTACAAGAAATACAAACTACGTTTGGAGAACCCGATGTTCCTCTTCGTTCAATGAAGCTTTCTTGATGAAGACGAAGAGTCCACGATCGGCGCACTCTCTTGGAGAGGATCTTCCCGAGATCGGCGACGGCAAGTGAATGCAGCGGCGATGCTTTGAAGATCCAAACTTCTTGACGAAGCTAGCGAGGTCTACCAACGATCTTACTTGGATCGATCGTCTCAATCAATTCGGAGGGGAAAGATATTCCCGTTCAACAAACCAAGAGACAAAGGATCTCAAGATAGACACGTGAGACGCTAAGCTTAGCCTCGGTTCTGTCGTCGGACGATCAAAGATGGCCTCTAAGATCAGCGGCGGTGACTGACTTGCGAGCGGCGATGATGACGGAACGATCTTCGCGATCGGCTAGGTTACTCTCAGCGGCTTTGATTTCTCATAAATGATTACTGTTGGAGTTAGAAATACGCGAGTATTTATACTGTAGATCTAGCCTTCATGATCGTTGTGGGCCCCACTAGACGAAACCCTAAGCCCTGTTCAAACAGCGCCTGATAAATTGGTTCGGTCCAGCGAGCCAACAAAATTCGCCTAAGGAAAATTCGGCGGGAATCATTGGTGATTCCCGTCGAAGTCAATGAGAATCACTCATGATTCCCGTCGACTTTTCATTGGAAGAATTCCAGTTGAAAAGCTTGCCATCCGGAGTGAATCAGTGAGAATCAAAACCATTCTCGATAAATCAGCGAGAATGCGGAGTCATTCTCGACGATTAGGCGAGAATCACTTATTGATTCTCGCCGATTCTGACTTAGCAGAATTCTTGAAGGCATTGAGTCAGCCGGAAGCAGACGGTGGGAATCGGCGAGTGATTCTCGATGAATCGGTGAGAATCACTAGTGATTCCCGTCGAATCGGCGAGAATCATTTGGTTACTCCCGTCGAATTTTTCTTGGATGATTCTTCGTCTTCCTTCCCAAGAGCTGGTCTTTGACCCATCCTTGCTCCTCTTCAGCTCTCGATCTCAACCCTGTACTTGAAAATAAGTACTCTCCAATAGAGAGATTACACGTGAGCCAACACACTGATCTACTCAACGAGGGATTACATTCCGCAGACCCGTATATATTGACCCACTGCACCCTGACATTGGTGTGTACTTAGCGAGGAATAACTGCAAGCACATCTTGAAGAAAATCATCAAATACATTATCTATTCAACTTAGCTTGTTCAGGGGCTTCTTCAAATCAGGTACATTTTGGATACAATACCCAACAATCTCCCCCTATTTGAAGAAGCCTAAACCCTACAAGCTAAGGTGAATAGAATATATGGGAATGAAAATCATAAACTAAGAATTCAGTTGAGAGTGAAATTCATTACCACTTTCCTGAGAGCATACTTGGAGCCACCTTAGCCTTAGCCGAGAGGGTAATCTCCCCCTTTTCGGCTTCTGCAAATCTGGGACTTCACTTGGAGCCACATGCTCCCCCTCAGATCTTGCATCCATGCTCGAGCTTGATTTCCTTGCTGATGCTCCCCCTTGATCTAAGAGCCTTGAGCCAGTCAGTCTTCACTCTTCTTAGTTCAGCATGTCGAGTTCAGTTTTGAAGAGACTGAACTTGGCCTCATCTAGGGCCTTTGTGAAGATATCTACAACCTGCTTATCCGTGGGGACATAGCAGAGAGATATATCTTTGTTTTCCACATGCTCCCGAATGAAGTGATAGCGCACTTCAATATGCTTCGTTCTGCTGTGCGACACAGGATTGTTCGCAATTGCTATTGTGCTCGAGGAGTCGCAATACATTGGAACTTATCTGAACTGCAAGTCATAATCTTTGAGCTGATTTTTGATCCATAGAAGTTGTTCGCAATAGCTGCCTGCTGAGATGTACTCAGATTCAGCCGTGGAGGTTGCGACACAATTCTGCTTCTTACTGTTCCAAGATATAAGCCGTCTTCCGAGGAATTGACACGTCCCGGAAGTGCTTTTCCTATCATCCCTGCTTCCTGCAAAATCAGCATCTGAAAAGCCTATTAGCTCGACATCATTGTTTCGAGGGTACCACAAGCCAAGATCAGGTGTACCTTTAAGGTATCTTAGAATTCGCTTTGTAGCGACATAATGAGATTTCTTAGTGTTCACCTGATATCTGGCACATACGCATGTGGAAAACATAATATCCGGTCTACTAGCAGTAAGGTAGAGCAGGGATCCAATTATTCTTCTGTACTTGGTTTAATCAAAAGGTTTCCCTTTCTCATCCTTGTCCAGATACACAGTGGATCCCATTGGAGTCCTCATAGAGGTTGCATTCTCCATTCCGAATTTCTTGAGGAGTTCATTTGTGAACTTCGTCTGAGAGATGAAAATTCCATCCTCAGACTATTTCACTTGAAGTCCTAAGAAATACTTTAGCTCTCCCATGCTGCTCATTTCAAACTTTCCTTGCATAAGTTTAGAAAACTTTTTGCAAAGATTGTTGTCCGTAGAGCCAAAAATTATGTCATCGACATAGATTTGCACCAGCAAGATCTTGCCTTTGACTTCCCTAAGAAACAATGTCTTATCTATTTTTCCTCTCGAGAACTTGTTCTCAAGAAGAAAACTAGACAGAGTCTCATACCAAGCTCGAGGAGCTTGTTTCAATCCATATAACGCTTTATTAAGAAAATAAACATGATTAGGGAATGTAGGATTAACAAAACCTGGGGGTTGCGCGACATATACTTCCTCTTTCAATTTTCCATTGAGGAATGCAGATTTCACGTCCATCTGATAGACAGTGAATCCTTTGTGCGAAGCATACGCCAGGAACAATCTGATCGCCTCGAGCCTTGCAACTGGTGCAAAGGTCTGGTCGAAGTCAATCCCCTACTCCTGTCTGTAACCTTTAGCTACCAGCCTGGCCTTATTCTTTATGATGACACCGTGTTCATCCACTTTGTTTCTGAAGATCCACTTGGTTTCAATCACATTCTGGTTCTTTGGTCTGGGAATAAGCATCCAGACGTTTCATAGTTCGAATTGATGCAGTTCATCTTGCATGGCCAATATCCAAGCTGCATCTTTGTTCGCTTCATCGAACTTCTTTTGCTCAACCTGTGATAGGAAACTAAGGTGCAAAATCTCATTAATTGTACCTCTCCGAGTTCTGACACCGTCACGAGGATCTCCTATGATCTGATCTCTGGGATGATCCCTCACGTGTCGGAGCTCTAGGAGTCTGGAATCTGGAGCTCTGACATCTTTTCGGGCTTCTCCTTCTTCTAGGAGATTTTCTCCATCCTGAGCTTCAACTTCTCCAGTTGGCATTAAGGTGGAAACCTTGACGTACTTGGGAGTTACATCTTTGGCAGTCTCATCGAGACTTAGCTGTTCAAGTATTGCACCTGCATCTTCATGAATGCCGCTAGAAGAATTGCTATGAAGCAAGCTTCCTTCATCAAAAACAACATTAATGGACTCCTCTACCACTAGGGTTTTCTTATTAAAAACCCTATATGCCCGACTATGGCTACTATAGCCCATTGATATACCTTCGAAGCATTTTTCACCAAATTTAGTACGCGGGTACTTCCCGTTATTTAGTACATAGCATCTGCAGCCAAAGATCCTTAAATAGGACATGGTTAGTTTCCTGCCTTTTAGTAGCTCATAAGGCGTCTTACGATGATTCTTGTTGATCAATGCTCTATTTTGTACATGACAAGCCGTATTGATAGCCTCTTCCCAGAAGTATTCTGGGAGAGAAGCATCATTCAACATTGTCGTGCAAGCTTCAATTAGCGTTCTATTTCTCCTCTCCGCAACTCAATTTTGCTGAGGAGTACGCGGGGAGGAAAACTCATGAAAGATACCATGTTCTTCACAAAATTTTGTCATAGCCCCAGATTTGAATTCTGTTCCATGGTCACTTCTGATTTTGATCACTATGCAGTTAAGTTCGTTCTGAATTTGCTTGACAAAACTCGTGAAGATGTCAAACGTATCTGACTTCCATTTTAAGAAGAACACCCATGTAAACCGAGAGTGATCATCAACAATTACTACCGTATATGACTTGCCTCCCAAGCTATGAACTTGCACTAGACCAAACAAGTCCATATGCAGAAGATAAAGACATCTGGAAGAGTCTTTGTCTGCAATGCCCTTAAAGATAGCCCGAGTCTGTTTTCCCTTCTGGCATGCAGGACAGGGGCTATCTTTGATGCACTTAATAATGGAAGCATCCCTTACTAAATTTTTAGAAAACAACATATTAATTGTCTTGAAATTAATATGTGCCAATCTCTTGTGCCCTTGTTCACAAAGAGATGCACTGCTTTTTGCTACTTGGCATATGTGGGTAGAAGAATCTAAGCTAAGAAAATTTAAGCAAAAGATATTTCTTCTCCTAATGCCGGTTAATACCGTCTACGAAGAGGCACACAATATTATCAGGCATTTATCCTTACAGAACTTAACGTCATATCATTTATCACACAACTGACTTACGCTGATCAGGTTATGATTTAACCCTTCAACATAGGCCACGTCGGTGATAGAGATTATACCGGTGGAAATCATACTGTAACCTCTAGTGATTCCTCGATCTGATCCTCCAAAGATGACTTTGGGTTTATTTTCGACTGGAGAGTAATCACGCAGCAGGCTTCTAGTCCCTGTCATATGCCAGGAACATCCACTGTCCAAGTACCAGATAAGCATTTTGGTGGCCTTTGGACATACCTGCAAAACAGAATCAGTTTCCCTTAGGAACCCAATCAAACTTGGGTTCTAGATTCCTTGTTAGCATACTCCCCCTCGGGTGGTTAACTCTAAGAGTGGTTGGCCTCGCATTGTTAACATGAGGAGTTTCGTTGAACCTTGGATTAAACCAACAATCCACGGCAAAGTGACCAACTTTGCCACAACACCAACAGTCGAACCAGTTGTACCGCTTCCTAGGCTCCAGCTTTACCCTGGGAACGGTGGGTCCAGCTGGGGCCTTGGATCTGGAGGTGGAAGCATCATGATGACAACAATCACATGATTTCTTCACTTCCTGTTCCTTTAATATAACAGGCTTGGCTTTTGGTGCCTGCTTCCTATTATGGCTGCTAGAGAAATGGCCATAATTTTCCACTTGAATTTCCTCATAAGGTGCCTTGAAGACACTCTCGTTGTAGTTGCGGGGGAAGACCCAACCATCATACCGGCTCTTGGGCTTTTCAACCGAGGGCCGGAATAAGTGGCCATAGGTTGACTCAAAGTCTTGTTCATTGCAGGGAAAGCCAGGCTTCCTGAATTTAACAGGGTTGAGTGGGGCCTTTCCCTTTTCTGCAGCAGAGGCCTTCTTAGCAGCCTTATTTTTCCTCTGCTTTCTGTTTCTCCTGGATGATTTACCAGGCACACCCACATGCCCCCAAGCCAGCCCCCTTAGCCTGACTAGAGAAGGTATCAACCAGTAGAAGAACAGTCTTTGGAATATAGAAGCTTTTGACAATCTTTCTTTCTGCCACAAGTTGTTCTTCCAACTTGTTGACCTCTTCCTGTTTAAGGTCAAGGAGCCTTAGAGACTCTGAGTGCTCAGAAGTCTGGCCCAGGTGTTCCTGTCGGAGAGAGATCAAGCTAGTGATCTCTTCTTATAGGGACACACCCTCAGCCTTAAGGAATTTGACTTCCTTTTTCTGAGCCATCAACCTCTTACAACATTCCTCAAAGGTATTGAGCAGAAGCTCATACTTTTCGAGGAGCTCAGCTTCACGGGCAGATGGGCTGTCCTCGAGATCATCATCAGGAGACTCATAGTCAGAGTCAGATAGGGGGGTACGAGCTTTTACCTTCCCAGTAAATGGGGGGCAGTCTCCTTCTGAGTCAGAGCGCTCCACTAGCCCGAAGTAGGCTTCCTCATCATCACTAGAGTCTTAGGAATCAGGCTCACTCAGTGTCTTTGACTTTTTGGTGATGTAGCTCCTCTCCTTCTTTTTATCTCTAGAGGACTTGTGCTCCTCTCCCTTCCCCTTATCTCTCTTGCCTTGGTGGCAGTCAGCGATGACGTAACCTGGCTTATTGCATCCAAAGCAAATAATATCATTAGAGAGATGTTTGTTCGGTTTGGATTCATACCTGTCAGAAGAATAATTCTTCTTCTGATGTTTGGAGGAGGAGCCGTCTCTCTTTATTTGATTCCTGAACTTGAGGAACTTCATGAACTCCCGAGTGATGAGGGAGAAGTCTTCTTCAGATATCTCTGAGCCGGAAGAGCATGGCTCATATTCTTCTTCCTCATCCATTTTCCGAGAGCGGGATGAGGCTGCACCCTTGCCTTTCCTCGAGTGATTGGCTTTTAGGGCCACAGTCTTCTCTCTGGCAGCGACTTTATCGGCTTCTTCTTCAGCTTTTCTGGTGTTCAGCTGAAGCTCATAGGACAGAAGTTTCCCAAACAGAATCTGGGGATCTGTCTCTACCAACCTGCCAAATTCTCTGATGGCGCAGATCTTGATATCCCATTCCTTAGTAAGAGACCTAAGGAACTTGTCATTTAGTTCACCATCGGTGAACACTCTGTCATAGCCCTTCAAGGCATTGATGATCTTCAGGAAGTTCTTGAATGTCACTCCGATTTCCTCCTTGGGACCTTGCCTGAAGGCCTCGTACTTCTTGTTCAGAAGGGATCTTCGATCATCCATTACTTCATCAGTGCCTTCCATCAAGATGATCAGGCAGTGCCAAATGTCCTTGGCAGTCCTGCAGTTGTAGAAAACCTGCATCATGGAATCATCGACGGCGCTTACCAGAATGTTCCGAGCTTTCTTATCAAGTCCCACAAGCACCATATCATCCTTATCCATTTCAGAAAGTTTCTTGGGTACTTTCTTGGTATGATCAATGGTGGAGGCCTTAGTGGCGATATAAGGTCCCTCCTCCACTATCATGATGAGTCGTGGGTTGACTGCTTCCATGTAGTACCTGATCCTTTCCTTCCAGATAGGAAAGTTCAACTTGGTGCATACTGGGATCTTCCCTGAATACTTGAGTCCTTCCATTTCATAGAGCTTCTTTCTTCTTGACACTAGATGCGGGAACTTACTCAAGGTGTTAACTTTTTTGATGAGTAACCTCCCTCTGATACCACTTGAAAGTCAATCTAGTGTCAACTACCTTCACCTATGGGGGGGGGGGGATAGGTGATTTGTAGTCTTTTTGCGGAATTAAAAATAAACCTGCACAAGAAAATAAGACAAGCACAACACAGAAACACACATGCAGTTATAGTGGTTCCCCGATTTTTGTACGTCCACTCTCCCACTTTGACCTATTTCCCAACAAGGGATGACTCGGTAACTTCACCAACAGGATTGAAATCCAATCCACTCACTATGGAAGAAACCCTTCCACCCGAAGGAGTCACAACTACTCCACCACGGGTTGCACCCAACCTTTACAACGAGGAAACAAAGTTCCTTTAAACCAAAGTTAAAATAGAATATACAAGAAATACAAACTACGTTTGGATAACCCGATGTCCCTCTTCGTTCAATGAAGCTTTATTGATGAAGACGAAGAGTCCACGATCGACGCACACTCTTGGAGAGGATCTTCCCGAGATCGGCGGTGGCAAGTGAATGCAGCGGCGATGCTTTGTAGATCCAAACTTCTTGACGAAGCTAGCGTGGTCTACCAACGATCTTACTTGGATCGATCGTCTCAATCGATTCGGAGGGGAAATATATTCCCGTTCAACAAACCAAGATACAAAGGATCTAAAGATAGACACGTGAGACGCTAAGCTTAGCCTAGGTTCTGTCGTCGGACGATCAAAGATGTCCTCTAAGATCAGCAACGGCGACTGACTTGCGAGAGGCGACGGCGACGGAACGAGCTTCGCGATCGGCTTTGTTACGCTCGGCGGTTTGATTTCTCGTAAATGATTACTGTTGGAGTTAGAAATACGCGAATATTTATACTATAGATCTAGCCTTTATGACCTTTGTGGGCCACACCAGACGAAACCATAAGCCCTGTTCAAATAGCGCCTGATAAATTGGTTCGGTCCAGCGAGCCGACAAAATTCACCTAAGGCAAATTCGGCAGGAATCATTGGTGATTCCCGTCGAAGTCGGCGAGAATCACTCATGATTCCCGTCGACTTTTCCTTGGAAGAATTCTAGTTGAAAAGCTTGCCATCCGGAGTGAATCTGTGAGAATCAAAACAATTCTCGACGAATCGGAGAGAATGCGGAGTCATTCTCGACGATTTGGCGAGAATCACTTATTGATTATCGCCGCTTCTGACTTAGCAGAATTCTTAAAGGCGTTGAGTCAGCCGGAAGCAGACTACGGGAATCGGCGAGTGATTCTCGACGATTCGGCGAGAATCACTAGTGATTCTCGTCGAATCGGCGAGAATCACTTGGTGATTCCCGTCGAATTTTCCTTGGACGATTCTTCGTCTTCCTTCCCAAGAGCTGGTCTTTGACCCATCCTTGCTCCTATCCAGCTCTCGATCAATCTCAACCCTGTACTTGAAAATAAGAACACCTCAATAGAGAGAGTACACGTGAGCCAACACACTGATCTGCTCAACGAGGGATTACGTTGCGCAGACCCGTGTATATTGACCCACTGCACCCTGACATTGGTGTGTACTTAGCGAGGAATAACTACAAGCACATCTTGAAGAAAATCATCAAATACATTAACTATTCAACTTAGCTTGTTCAGGGGCTTCTTCAAATCAGGTACATTATGGATACAATACCCAACATCAATTACCAAACCTCATCCCCTTGAAAACTGCGGGATGGAGCCCCTTTGAACACCTCAGGACGACTTATCCATTTCCAAGTCCTGTCCACCTCGTGCATGCAGTGTGAAACCCTATCTACTAAATTACTCTTTTAGTTTATCTTAAGGTTTACGTTAGCCCAGGACTGCCCAAGGTATGTCCATTGAAGTGATCTCGAAGGCACTAGGAACCGAGATGGGATGACAAGCCCAAAGTTCCCTTTCTCAAGGATATTTACTTTAGTTGATGTCTACCCATGATTTGCCCAACTCTTATTATTACTTTAGAGTTATCCTAACGACTTAACATGTTATTAGAAGTGCGCCGGTCTTCCGCTGTACCCCATCACTATGGCTATATCACCTTGCACTCCACTCTCGTCACTAACACTACCCTCCAGGGTTATACTTCTGATCGTAATAATCAGCACAATAGTCGATCTATCCCCTAGTGGGCCTTATGGTATAACCTACTTTTACTGTGCGCAGCCCATGACCTAACACCACCCCAGAATCGAACTTCTAATTCTTTGGGCCATATGTCTCAAATTATTTATCCTAGGGTTGTATGGACCTATATAATGGCCATGATGATTTTCATAATTTTCCAACTTAATTACATCCTTAAATTAATTTCTTCCATTAATTCTTCAGGTCATTTTACACATGAAGTAGTACAATTTGTAATACACTGACCTAAGGAATTTAACCTGGATTGTATATTGATAAAATATTACTAACTGTAGAATTTCATAATTTTCCTTAAATTATTTACATTTATTCCCTTGTTAATACAAGAATCCCATAGTTGCTATTTCCAAATGAAGTATCTGAAATGAATGAGTCAAAATTCCAATAAATTTACAGGGCATACATATCAACATTTTAAGGCTAATGGCAGAGTTTCAATAACCTTTACAGTGTAATGGCTAATCAAATTCCATTCTTAATTATTTACCAAAATGCCATTTTGCTAATTTAAAAATTATCAGTGCATCCAAAATTTTGGAGATAATTACCCAATGATATTCATGCAATTATACAATGCTATAAATAATTTCATAATTTTCTGATAAGAATTTTCATCAAATCATGAATAATTACAATATGGGTAAAAATGGTAATTTCCATGCATTTACTAAAAAGGTTCTCAAACAGGAATGTAAATTTTTCCTAAGCCAAGTATAACCTCCATTTATAATTTGACAAGATTTGGGGATTTTTTTACTTGATCAAAACCTATTTTTTAAATTTATTTTCCAAAAAGGCTATATTTTAAAAAAAATCCAAATAATGGGATTTTTGATCTCAAAAATCCCATAATTGATTTGAGGGGTGAAATTTCCCCTAATGAATCTTTGGAATTAATTCCATGATTTTTGAATGCCTCAAATAGGCTGAATGTTCATCATTTCATTTATTGCTATTTGCACCCCAAGGCCATATTTAGCCAACACATGCAAGTGGATTAACCCAACATGCAGTGATCCAAATGTGCTTAAAATTTAACCATGTTATAATAATGTCCCCATGGTCATGCCACCAAAAATTGGGGCCTTTTGGAGTTGAACTACTCCAAAAATCACCTAAACAATCCTAGGGGTATTTTAGTAATTTCCCCCTAATTTTAATTCCAATTAATCCCATTTTTTGGCAGGGCCTAAATATGCCGTAAACTAGTTACTGACCAAAATCCCAGGTCATTTGGGCCTCAGGATGGGCTTGGGCATCTCGTCCAATTTCCTTTATTTTTGCTATTTGCAGCCCAAGACAATTCCTTTTTCAGATCTTGCAAGTGAGATATCTCAACATGCAGAGGGCTAAATTGACTAATGTTTCGACCATAGGTCTAATATACCCCTAAGGGCAAACCAAAAAAATTTGGGGCCAATTGGAGTTGGTGTGCTCCAAAACTCAACATTATTTAATTTATCAAATTATTACTAAACCTATAGGATTATTTTCCCCCAAAATTCCCATTTTTGGGGAGAATCTAGCTTTACCTAAATAAGCCACATGCCCAAAATTTCCGCCCATTTGGACTTAGGGTTTGGGCAGGACACTCATTTTAATTTCTGACCTACCCTAGGACCAGTCCTAGGAAAATGGCTCTATAGGGCAGCCTACTCAACCAAATTAAATGTGTAATTTTTTAAATTAAATGTAACTCAAAGACCTATAATTTTTATGTTAAACACTTTTTATGAAAAGGGACAGAGGTGCCCTAACTTTTACATGCAAAAGGTCTGTTATCTAAGGCAGAAAATGGCACTATTCATTAAATTAAACAAATCCGGGATTAATAACTTATGCATGGCACGGATCTTAAAGCAATCGGATGGCCATTGTATTTCTTATCCAAATGGATGGAATCCAGCCGACACATGGTGGTGTCTCACGGGGCGGTTCCCGGCGGCTAGGGCGGGGCAACCCCCGACAATCTTCTCCTCACACCTCAAGGTGGTGGTGGCGAGCCTTTGCCGGCAGATAGGGCGGCGGGAGGCGCCGGCGCAACCCAACCAGTGAGCTTCTAGAACTCCATTAATGGAGAAAAAAACGAAAGTTAGTTCGAGCTCATTCGAGCCCGAACCCTACCCTAAACATTCCTAAGATCAAAGCATGAAGAGAGAGGTGAGGGAGGACCTTCCAGGAGGCCATGCGACGTGAGGAGCGGCGGACGACCATGGTAGCGGCGGTGGAGGCTTTTCTCTCGGGTTAACTGCCCAGCTCGGCTTCTCTCTCTCTCGCTCTCTCTCTCTGCTGCTCTCCTTGTTCTGAGGGTGAAGAGACCATGGGGAGTGAGGGGAGGGAAGATGAGATGAAATATAGGGGGGCGATATTTCCTATGTGAGGGGGTGGGTTTGCATAGTTCTTGTCACCATGCATGCATGGGTGGGCCCCACTATTCACACTCCCCCTAAATAAGTTAAAGGGGTCGGCCAGCCCATGTGTGGGCTGATAGCATGAGCCCAAGTGGCTCAATCCACTAACACCCTTAAATATACCCCTTTCTCTCTCCTAATTATCCTCCAATTTGAGATTCTCTCTCTCCTTGTCACTAGGTTGGCTAGTCAATCCTCTAGTCTATTGGCAGCCCACCCATACATAAAATATTAAATGGGGGAGGGGGAATGATACCAAGGCTTGTTGGTGGAGAGAGAGGCCCTTGGTCATGAATATTCATCCTCCAAATTTTCTCTCTCCTATTCTATTCAAATTCTCTCTCTCCCAGGGTAATTCTTAAATTATCCATGCATGAAACCCATTTTTCTCCTCCTTATGGGGTATGAGTTGTCTTTGACCTATTGGGTGGCACAGGGTTAGTTTGGGTGGACCCAACTCAAGGAATAAGGCTTAGGGTCATTTTTGGCTAATAAGGTCAAAGTGTTGACTGGGGTCAACATGGGTCCTAAGGTTGACCCTATGACCTACCCTAGGGTCCACTTAGGTTGGACTTACTTGGCCCTCCAATTTAAGGGTTTCTGGGTTTTACTATTTGCAGACCAAGCGACACTCAACTGAAACCCTAGGTTCACTTGGTCCTTCTTGGTTCTCTAAGGGTTTGTCCTGACCTAGTCAAGACAAAGTCATCCCTAGGGGTCTAGTTGGGAAATGAGATGTTACAAATCCCAATAAACAAAATAAAAATTTCGTCCCCGAAATTAAAGTTAAGGCTACGGGGTTTTTCTATCGACAAAACTAAAGTGTAACATCCCATAAGTGAGTTGACATGCCTACTTGCTTAATATAACAAGGGCTTGCCCCAATAAACAAAATAGATTAGCCACTATCCTTTCAGATGATTCTATGAGTAAAAGCAATTAGGAAGAACGCTTAAACCACTTGAGGAATTGCGAGGTATACCTGACGAAATTGTTCTGGATATCTTTCCTGCATCAGGTCTTGTGGCTCCCAAGTATGCTCCTCTAGTCCGTGGTTCCTCCACAAGACCTTAACTAGCGGGATCTTCTTGCGGCGCAAGACTCGTATCCCCTGGTCGTCGAACTGTATCGGCTCCAAATGTACAGATCGATCCGAAGCTACCGGCCCATCAGTGGCCGCAATCTACAACTCCGGGCGTAGTAGAGCCCTTCTGAGTGAAGACACGTGAAAAACGTCGTGCAACCCGGCCAGCTCCAGCGGCAGCTCCAGCCGGTAAGCTAGGGGACCGATCTGCTCCAGGATCCTGAACGGCCCCATGTACCTCGGGCTAAGCTTCTTCCGCCGACCACGTACTCGTGAAACCCCATGCATCGGCCGGATCTTCAAGAACACCAAATCCTCTACCTGAAACTCCACTAGACGATGCCGAGCATCATAATATTTTGCCTGCCTGCTCTGCGCCTCTAGCATTCTATCCCGTATCAGCCGTACATGTGCCTCCGTAATCTCAATAAAGTTCATGCACACAGTCTTCGGATCCTCGTCTTGTATCCAAGACAACGGAGTCCTACACTTCTGCCCATACAATGCCTCATACGGAGCCATCCGTATACTGGACTGATGACATATATTGTACGAAAACTCCACCAGGGACAACATCCTCTCCCAGGGTTCTCCACGATCCACAATACACAGCCTCAGCAGGTCCTCCGGTGTCTGGTTGGTGCGCTCTGTCTGCCCATCTGTTTGGGGGTGGAAGGTCATACTGAAAGCCAGGTGAGTACAAAAGTATGTCTGTATGGACCTCCACTCCCTGGACATGAATCGTCCATCTCGATCTGATACGATCGTCTTGGGCACCCCATGATATCGCACAAAATACTCTATGAACTTCCGAGCCAGTACTCTGACAGTATCCTCCTTCCCGATCAGGATGAACCTAGCCACCTTCGTCAGTCGGTCAACGATTACCCAGATAGAATCATTTCCCGTCCGTTACGAGGGAGGCCATGGATGAAGTCCATCGCGATATCCTCAAATTTCCACTCCGGCACCAGAAGTGGCTGCAATAAACCAGCGAGATGTCTGCAATCTTCCTTCACTAACTGGCATGCCTCGTAGTGGGTCACGAAGTAGGTGATGTCCTTCTTCATGCCCGGCCAGTATAGAGTCTTCTTCAAATCTGCCGTCATCTTAGTGATCCCGAGATTTATAGAATATCTGCTATGATGAGCCTCGACCATGATGTCCTCCCGAATCTGACCTCCATCCAGTATATAAGTCCGACCTCTGAAACATATCAGATCATCTCATATCGTGTAGTCCCTAACTGAGCCTGCCTCCAAGGCCCGAAGAATTGGCTCTAGCTTGGCATCCCGTCTCTGCCAATCTCTGACTCTGTCATGTATATCAAAGGTGGTGCTCGTAGCGGCCAGGTACACCTCGTACAGCTCAGGGTAATCAGATGATACCAGAGTGATATGCATCTCTTCAAAAATCCGTTGTAGGTTCATGTACATAAGCTGGGGCCCTGCTCCAGAAGTGGCAACTCGCCGGCTCAGTGCATCGGCCACCACATTTGCCTTACCCAGATGGTAGTGCATCTCATACTGATAGTCCGCTAGAAACTCCACCCATATGCATTGCCGGATATTCAGTTCCTTCTGCGTATCCACATATTTCAGATTTTTATGATCTGAAAATATGTCGCAGTGGACACCATAGAGGTAGTGCCGCCAGACCTTCAATGCAAATATAACCCCTCCCATCTCCAGATCGTGAACTGGGTAGTTCTGCTCATGTTTCTTTAGCTGGCGGGAGGCATAAGCGATCACATGTCCCTTCTGAATCAAAACGGCTCCCATGCCCTGGTAGGAGGCATCCACATAAACCTGAAATCCTTCTCTCCCCGTGGGGAGGGCAAGTATCGGGGCTGAAGTGAGTCGACTTTTCATCTCCTGGAACGCCGTCTCGCACTATGGTGTCCAGACAAATGGTGTCTCCTTCCTCGTCAGAGAGGTAAGTGGGAGGGCAAGTCTAGAAAAACCCTCTATGAACTTCCGGTAGTAGCCGACAAGTCCTAGGAAGCTTCGTACGTCCGTAGCTGTCTTCAACTGTGGCCAATCCCGGACTGCCTGAATCTTGGTCGGATCTACTGCCAACCCTGCTCCACTAATAACATGTCCGAGGATGGCCACCTCCTTCAGCCAGAACTGGCATTTGCCGAATTTGGCATATAATTGATGTTCCCGTAGATTCTCCAAAGTAAGTGTCAGATGCCTCTTGTTCTCCTCCTCGGTCCTCGAGTAAATGAGGATGTCATCGATGAAAATGATGACAAACACATCTAGATATGTCTCGAAGACCCAGTTCATGTGAGTCATGAATGCTGACGGCACGTTCGTGAGCCCGAAGGGCATCACGGTAAACTCGTAGATTCCATACCTGCTACTAAAGGCAATTTTCTGTATATCCTCCTTTCGGATCCACAACTGATAATAGCCTGATCTCAAGTCCAACTTCGAGAAGAAGTGGGCTCCTTCTAGCAAGTCGAACAGCTCGTCTATCCTTGGCAAAGGATAGGTATTCCAGACTGTTAGCCAGTTCAACGCCCGGTAATCGATACACAACCTGAGTGTTCCGTCTTTCTTCTTGACGAACAACACGGGGTCTCCCCATGGCGAAGAGCTTGGCCGGACAAACCCGGATTCCACCAACTCCTGCAGCTGACTCCGGAACTCTGTCAGCTCCCTTGGGGCCATGCGATAGGGAGCTCTTGATACCGGCTTGGCTCCTGGCATTAGCAATATCTGGAAGTCCTGCTCTCTATGCGGGGGTAGCCATGGTAGTTTCTCCGGGAAGACGTCCGCAAAATCTCGCACCACGGAAACGTCGGATACAAATCCCTTGACCTCCACCATCTCGAAGAGAATCTGATAAATCTCATCGCCCTGCATGTGGTCCTTGACGGTCTGAATAGACGATATAGATATATGGGAGGTAGGTCTAATACCTTGAAAGATAACTTCTGTGTCTGTATGCCACAACCAGACTAGCCTCCTTGCACAATCGATCCTGGCGTAGTGGTACCCCAGCCACTTCATGCCCAAGATGAGATCAAACCCCGACATTTCCAATACCATTGCAGGTCGAAAATCTTCCCTCCAATGCATACTCCCAGGTCGCACTTCGCCGATGATGTCATCTCGGAGCCGTCTGGGAGGAGTACTCTACGAGGGATTCCCGTGAAGTGATGTTCCGCTCCTATCTCCTTAGCAAAGTTTGCCGAAACATATGAGTGTCTAGCGCCGGTGTCAAACAGGGTGTAGGATGGCTTGCCATTGGCTTTGACTATGCCTGGGTATAATCAAATGTCTTAGAAGTCTAACTCTAGTTTTAATATCTAGTTTGAAGTTTCTAAAGCAAAAGTCCAATTATTTATGAAAGCACATAAAATATTATGGCATACCTGTGATTACTTGTTCCGGGTTCCTGGGTTGAGCCAGGTCCAGTGCATAAATCTGCTATCCTTCCGGCCTGCGGTCTCTACCCTGATATCTGCGTCCTTAGCCACGTCCTCGACCTCCATAATGCTGAGCCGGTGGGGCAATTTGTGGTGCTGGTGGAGGCATCCCTCTCATGGGATAGTTTCTCTTGATGTGCCCCACCTGATGATAGTGGTAACATTCCGGCGGAGTGTAAGCCCCACCTCCCAGTCTCTGCATATCTCACATCTGAATAGGCTGAGGGTCCAGTGTCACCTGCTCCCTCGGCTCCTGCCTCACCTCCTGTCAAGGCTGATCTTCCACCTTTAGTACCTCTGGCACACGACCTTGCCGTTTATCGTTCTGGGCTCCCCGGCTCTGATCCTCCGTTGGCCGCTTCCGGCCCCTGGTGGTGAGCCAATCTACCTCTAACCTTTTTTACATCTCCAGAATACGAGATATAGGCCCGTACGAAATGAAAAGAAGGGCATCCCTCATGTCTTCCCATAAACCTTTGTAGAACCTCTTGATGTACGCTGCCTCATCTAGCTTGTAAAAGTCTACAAAACGGGCAAGGTGGTTGAAATCTCGATGGAAATCCACCACCGTACTGATACCTTGCTTCAAATATAAGAAGCAGTCCTCTAGCTCGTCTCGGGCCAACTGCAGAACAAAGTGCTCTGTGAGAACCCGCCCACCCATATCGCATCTCAAAACCCAGGTGTTGAGATGAAGGGTGGCGGGGTACATAAACACGGAGGAGCAGGCGCTGCGGGCGATGTGGGACTAATCCCAACCACAGAACCGCGGGGATATTCCGCCACACAGGGGGCCCACCGGGGTCAACACCCAGACCAGGAACGCGATGGGGAAAGCCACGGGGGCGGTCCCACACACACGGTCCTACTGGCAAATCACTCTCAACACACCCCCGCAGCAGGACAACCGTACAACCTCTGATACCATGTGAGAACCCGCCCACCCATATCGCATCTCAAAACCCAGGTGTTGAGATGAAGGGTGGCGGGGTACATAAACACGGAGGAGCAGGCGCTGCGGGCAATGTGGGACTAATCCCAACCACAGAACCGCGGGGATATTCCGCCACACAGGGGGCCCACCGGGGTCAACACCCAGACCAGGAACGCGATGGGGAAAGCCACGGGGGCGGTCCCACACACACGGTCCTACTGGCAAATCACTCTCAACATGCTCATACAGCATGGGCCTGAACTCCTCCCACGTCACCTAGGCAGCATCCCTACCAGCAAAGGTAGTCTATAGAACTGTCTTCCACCACCGCTTGGCATGGGACTCCAAGCAGGAAACAACCAGTGGCACCCTTTCCTCCCAAGGGCTTCGTATCCCTGTCAGCATCTCCTCCATGATGTCTAGCCACTCCTCGGTCTGAACTACGGCCTCTGTCCCCAAGTAGGACGGGGGAGAGAGTCCTCGAAAGATGCTGAGCTAGTTGGCTCCCAGAATAGGCTGCGGAGCCGAGGCCTGTTGGTTCCTGAAGGCTTCCAAGATAGCCGTCAGAGTCTGCCCCATGTAAGACTGTAGGAACTCAGTGGGAACCGGCGGCGGTAGTGCAACTTCAGGAATCTGCGGGGTTCAACCCGGTGGTATAGGCCGTGCTGGAGGCTGCGCTACAAAATTTATCGTCAAAAATTTTTCAACCTAAACTAAAATGGACAATTATATATGAGATCCCCATATGGGCACACCACTTCTTCCGCTGCTTAGTTTGGTCCTCAAACTAAACTCGAGCGGGGGTGACCTAGGGTTAGTGGACTGCTACTTTTTCCGATCGATGTTACCCTCTGATACCAGTTTGTAAGACCCCCCCCCCCTTTTTTTCTATCAAACCCCGGGGTCTTATGCCCAGAACCGCCGCTTTGCGGTGACACCTCCGCGCCCGGGAAGGTCGTCACTACAAAACGCCGATTCTGCCGGCCTTATTGATCACAAAAGTAGTTGTAGAATAGTAAGAAAATGCAGTCCACATCCAGATCACATATAATCAAAAGCTCCACGAAGGGAGTGTCCACAAAATAATAAAAAGGTACAAAAATGAAGGGCTTAAGCCCAGTACATCAATATCCTCACTACAAATCTCTCATGCAGAAGCAAAATGAAACCTTACAAGAAGTCGGTACTCACGATCCCAGCTAGCTGTACTCCTGAGCTAGACTGCCCTGTCTCCAATCGCACCGGTTTCCTTGGCTGCTCCTCCCTTCTGGGCTCCGCGATCCCCTAATATGATGTGGTTTGAAAACTGTTAGTCTATAATACTAAGCCCTATCGTCCCCCACCCCTTCCCCCATGATCCTAGGCACCGAGCGGGGAGGAGGAAAGGGAAAGGATGTGAAAGTGGAGAGTAAAACAAACAGGTGACAGGGGGACCTAACTAGCAATTTATAATCATGTTGTAATAAGTAAAGTAAGAAAAGAATTTAACCTTCACTTATGTGAGTACACATAAGCCAAGGGATCTTCTACAAGTCTCCCATCATATAAAATGTCCCATACCACTTTATACGTTAGGGTGTCGGTTATCACAAGAAGTATATATATAAATTGAAATAACCTTAATTTATAAACTTGCCCACACAAGCTTATAGACCAAGGGGTCGTTTAGCAGGTCCTAATGTATAAGCGTCCCATACCACTTATACATTAGGTGTTACAGGTTATTATGAATGATTATGATATGCATCTATATGGTGGGGATGTTATGCTCAAGTAATGCACCTCACACACCCGACTTTGTGTACACAAACCTTTAGTTCTCCCTTTCAGAGCCGTTACCTCCCAAGATACCTCCATAGTGGCAGACGGAAGCGGTGGGTTGGGCCTCACCTACCTCAAAACCAGTATAGCACTACCGGTCTGACCTTTCGTACGCCTCAACTCTTGGTGCACAAAGAGGACTCCTGCGTACTCTTGCCGACATGACCGCCGGACTTAGCTTTGGCGAAGTGTAAAACCACACTTGCCAAGTAATCGTACTCGCGTCAGTGCTACGACAACCCAGTATCGAAGACCCATAACCTTTGATATTCCTTTTTATTCACATGCAATATTCTTAAAAGAAACCAACAAGTCAAGCTCCCGGACTAACTGTCCGAATCAACCTCAAACCGCGACTATGCTCCCCGGACTAACTGTTCGAATCAACCTCAAAACGAGACTAAGCTCCCCGGACTAAACCGTCCGGCTCAATTACCAAACCTCATCCCCTTGAACACCGCAGGATGGCGCCCCTTTGAACACCTCGGGATGACTTATCCATTTTCAAGTCTTGTCCACCCCGTGCGTGCAGTGTGAAACCCTATCTACTAAATTACTCTTTCAGTTTATCTTAAGGTTTATGTTAGCCCAGGACTGCCAAAGGTATGCCCATTGAAGGGATCTCGAAGGCACTAGGAACCGAGATGGGATGCCAAGCCCAAAGTTCCCTTTCCCAAGGATATTTACTTTAGTTGATGTCTACCCATGATTTGCCCAACTCTCATTGTAACTTTAGAGTTATCCTAACGACTTAACATATTAATAGAAGTGCGACGGTCTTCCGCTGTACCCCATCCCTGTGGCTATATCAGCTTGCACTCCACTCTCGTCACTAACACAACCCTCCAGGGTTATACTTTCGAACGTAATAATCAGCACAATAGTCGATCTATCCCCCGGTGGGCCTTATGGTATAACCTACTTTTACTATGTGCAGCCCATGACCTAACATCACCCCGGAATCGAACTTCTAATTCCTTGGGCCATATGTCTCAAATTATTTATCCTATGGTGGTATGGACCTATATAATGACCATGATGATTTTCATAATTTTCCAACTTAATTACATTCTTAAATTAATTTCTTCCATTAATTCTTCAGGTCATTTTACACATGAAGTAGTACAATTTGTAATCCACTGACCTAAGGAATTTATCCTGGATTCTATATTGATAAAATATTACTAACTACAGAATTTCATAATTTTCCTTAAATTATTTACATTTATTCCCTAGTTAATACAAGAATCTCATAGTTGCCATTTCCAAATGAAGTATCTGAAATGCATGAGTCAAAATTTCAATAAAATTACAGGGCATACATATCAACATTTTAAGACTAATTGCAGAGTTTCAATAACCTTTACAGTGTAATGGCCTATCAAATTGCATTCTTAATTATTTACCAAAATATCATTATGCTAATTTAAAAATTATCAGTGCATCAAAATTTTTTGAGATAATTACCCAATGATATTCATGCAATTATACAATGCTATAAATAATTTCATAATTTTCTGATAAGTATTTTCATAAAATCATGAATAATTGCAATATGGGCAAAAATGGTAATTTCCATGCATTTACTTAAAATGTTCTCAAACAGGAATGTAAATTTTTCCTAATCTAAGTATGACCTCCATTTATAATTTCACAGAATTTTGGGATTTTTTTACTTGATCAAAACCTATTTTTTCCAATTTATTTTCCAAAAAGGCTATATTTTTAAAAAATCCAAATAATAAGCTTTTTGATCTCAAAAATCTTATAATTGATTTGAGGGGTGAACTTTACCCTAATGAATCTCTGGAATCAATTACATGATTTTTGCATGCCTCAAATAGGCTGAATGTTCATCATTTCATTTATTGCTATTTGCACCCCAAGGCCATATTTAGCCAACACATGAAAGTGGATTAACACAACATGCAGTGATCCAAATGTTCTTAAAATTTAACCATGCCCTAATAATGTCCCCATGGTCATGCCACCAAAAATTGGGGCCTTTTGGAGTTGAACTACTCCAAGAATCACCAAAATAAGCCCAGGGGTATTTTAGTAATTTCCCCCTAATTTTAATTCTAATTAATTCCATTTTTTGGCAGGGCCTAAATATGCCCTAAACCAGTTACTTACCAAAATCCCAGGTCATTTGGGCCACTAGATGGGCTTGGGCATCTCTTCCAATTTCCTGCATTTTTGCTATTTGCAGCCCAAGACAATTCCTTTTTCAGATCTTGCAAGTGAGATATCTCAACATGCAGAGGGCTAAATTGACAAATTTTTCTACCATAGGTTAAATATACCCTAAGGGCAAACCACCAAAATTTGGGGCCAATTGGAGTTGGTATGCTCCGAAAATCAACATTATTTGATTTATCAAATTATGACTAAAACTATAGGATTATTTTCCCCAAAATTCTTTTTTTGGGGGACAATCTAGCTATACCTAAATAAGCCAAATGCCCAAAATTTCAGCCCATTTGGACTTAGGGTTTGGGCAGGGCACTCATTTTAATTTCAGACCTACCCTAGAACTAGTCCTAGGAAAATTGCTCTATAGGGCAGCCTTCTCAACTAAATTTAATGTGTAATATATCAAATTAAAGGTAACTCAAAGAACTATAATTTTTATGTTAAAGACTTTTTATGAAAAGGGCCAGAGATGCCCTAAATTGGACATGCAAAAGGTCTGTTATCTAAGGCAGAAAATGACACTATTCATGAAATTAAACAAATCAGGGATTAATAACTTATGCATGGCACGGATCTTAAAGCAATCGGATGGCCATTGTATTTCTTCTCCAAATGGATGGAATCCAGCCGGCGCATGGTGGTGTTTTACGGGGCGGTTCCCGGCAGCTAGGGCGGCGTAACCCCCGACAATCTTCTCATCACACCTCACGGTGGTGGTGGCGAGCCTTTGCCGGCGGCTAGGGAGGCGGGAGGCGGGAGGCGGCGGTGCCACCCAACCCGTGACCTTCTAGGACTCCATTAATGGAGAAAAAACGGAAACTGGTTTGGGCTCATTCGAGCCCGAACCCTACCCTAAACATTCCTAAGATCTAAGCATGAAGAGAGAGGTGAGGGAGGACCTTCTCGGCGGCCATGCGACGTAAGGAGCGGCGGACGACCATGGCGGCTGTGGTGGCGGCTTTTCTCTCGGGTACACTGCCAAGCTCGGCTTCTCTCTCTCTCTCTCTCTCTCTGCTGCTCTCCTTATTCTGAGGGTGAAGAGACTGAGGGGAGTGAGGGGAGGGAAGAGGAGATGAAGTATAGGGGGGGCGATATTTCCTAAGTGAGGGGGGGGGGCGAGTTTGCATTGTTCTTGTCACCATGCATGCATGGGTGGGCCCCACTGGTCACACTCCCCCTAAATGAGTTAAAGGGGTCGGCCAACCCATGTGTGGGCTGATGGCATAAGCCCAAGTGGCTCAATCCACTAACACCCTTAAATATACCCTTTCTCTCTCCTAATTATCCTCCATTTTGAGATTCTCTCTCTCTCCTTATCACTAGGTTGGCTAGTCAATCCTATAGTCTATTGGCAGCCCACCCATGCATAAAATATTTAATGGGGGGGATGATACCAAGGCTTGTTGGTGGAGAGAGAGGCCCTTGGTCATGAATATTCTTCCTCCAAATTTTCTCTCTTCTATTCTATTCAAATTCTCTCTCTCCTATGGTAATTCTCAAATTATCCATGCATTAAACCCATTTTTCTCCTCCCTATGGGGTATGAGTTGTCTTTGACCCATTGGGTGGCATTGGGTTAGTTTGGGTGGACCCAACCCAAGGAATAGGGCTTAGGGTCATTTTTTGCTAATAAGGTCAAAGTGTTGGCTGGGGTCAACATGGGTCCTAAGGTTGACCCTATGACCTACCCTAGGGTCCACTTAGGTTGGACTTACTTGGCCCTCCAATTCTAGGGTTTCTGGGTTTTACTATTTGCATACCAAGCGACACTCAACTTAAAACCTAGGTTCACTTGGTCCTTCTTGGTTCTCTAAGGGTTTGTCCTGACCTAGTCAGGACAAAGTCATCCCTAGGGGTCTAGGTAGGAAATGGGATGTTATAGTGTATACTTATACTGCTTACCTAATATTGCTTACATATACTTGCACTATTTATGAACTCATGATAGACTAGTTTTGCCGCCACCTGCTTACCTTTATTACTCTCCACCTTTATTACCTTCCCTTTCCTTCTCCCCACAAGGTGTCATGGAGGATCGGGGAGGGGTGGGGGATGATAGGACTTAGTCTTTTAGACTAACGATCGTTGACCAAATCAATTTAGGGGATCGTGGAGCCGAACCAGTAGATGCAGCCTAATAGTTCGTTGCACTTGGAGACGGGACAGTCTAGCACTAGAGTTCAAGCATCAGGGACAGTGAGTCCCGATCATTAGCAGATATTATAGATTTGCTTCCGCGATTGAGTGATTTGTAGTGAGGATTTTGATGTATCAGGAAGGAGCCCTCTTTAGTACTTTGCCGTATCATTTATGTGGACTCTCCCTTCTTGGAGAATTATTTATATATATGTGATTCTTGTGGACAAGATTTGTGTTTCATTTTACTCATGTATATTTATACTTTTACTCTATTCTTCTATGATCAGTATGGCCGGTATGATCAATGTTTTGTACTGATGACCTTCCCGGTTGTGTTGGTGTCACCGCATAGCAGCAGTTCTGGGCATAAGACCCCTGTGGTTTAAAAGAAAAAATGGGGTCTTACAAACTGGTATCAGAGGGAAATCGATAGAAAGAGTAAAAGTCCACTAACCCTAGGTCACCCCCGCTCGACTTTAGTTTGGGGACAAACTAATCAGTGGAAGCGTTATGTGCCCATATGGGGGATCACATGTAATTGCCCACTTTTAACTTGGTTCGGGTCAGATTTCTTACAATTGGCCTTTGTTATGCAGCCCCTGATACATTCTACACTGCAGGGCACAGCTCAACAAACTCCGAATGTTGCACCACCTCCACCAGCTCCAACTCTGTTTCTATAGTCAGAGATGGGGCATACTTTGAAGTCCATTCTGGAGGTCTTAAGGGCCCATCAAGCTCAAGCTCTGTAGCCATACACGGGGGACAACTGGTTGAGCATCTTCCAGGGACTCTCTCACCCATCATACATTGGGATGGATTCAGCCATACGGATGGAAGAGTGGATCTATATCAAGTTCGAGAAGTTTACCGGGATACAAAGCCCATGGGAGGAGAGGGTACCTATGGTGGTCTCCTGCTTAGAGTCTCATGCCAAGAGATGGTGGAAGACACTTCTTGATAATACATTTACAGATCGGGAGGTTGCTGACGTTACTTGGGAGGAGTTTAGGGACACACTATTGGAGCACTTCATTCAACAGTTCGAAAGAGACGAGCTGGAAGATATGTTCATACAACTGAGGTAGGGCAACAGGGCGGTGGTGGAGTACCCCCGGGAGTTCAATCACTTAGCACATTTTGCGGACTCCTATCAGCTGGACGAAGCAGGGTATACCAAGAGGTTATATAAGGGCCTTCGAGAGGACCTGAAAGTGGCTCTTTTGTTTGTATACGACGGGCCTATACCTCGGATTCTGGAGATGTCAAAGAGGTTGGAGGTTAATTGGCACATGACTCGAGGCCGGAAGAGGCAAACTGAGGATCAGCGCCGAGGAGGTAGGAATGATCAACGGAGGGGCCGCTTTGCTGAGGAGAGAAGGGTAGAGGGCCAACCCCGCCAATAGGTAAGACAGAAGCCGAGGGTGCTGGTGGTATTTGCCCATCAACAACTTCAAATGCAGGAGATACAGAGGCCCAGAAGTGTGGCACTTCTCCCGCCCAAGTGCTACAATTATCATCAGGTAGGTCACATCCGAAGGAACTATCCTATGAGAGGGGAACCTCTATCGGCACCACATGCTGCCCCGCTTGCTCAGTAGTTTGCAGCTCGAGGATGTAGAAAATGACGTGGTTTCTAAGTCGGAGATTGGAGGAAAGAGAGGGAGCAGGTGTGTGCTCTAGACTTGGCTCCACCTCGGGACCCGGGCAGGGTGATTGCAGGTATACTGATAATTTAATGTTGTTATTTACTTTTGAAATATTTGAAACAACAAAAAACAGTAGCATACTAGGAAAGAAAACCATAGGTTCAGTTACCTAACCACGTCTAAATAAACATGAATAGTCATGGTGTACGGCAAATCTGCCCGCACCTTGGTGGATAGGGGGCGTCGCATAATTTCATCTCCGAGGAGTTCTTAAAGGGACTAGAAGGAGTCATACGTTATTCGGGAGTCGCCAAGAGGGTGCGTCTCCCCAACGAGGCGGAGGTCTGCGTTACTGCTAAGTGCCTCCTAAGGGTGACTATTGATGGACTGATGCATGATGCCCCGACTACGGTCTTGAGGATGCAAGACTTAGACTTGGTTATGGGCATGACATGGCTTACTTGGAACCACTCCCAGATAGATTGCCCGAAAAAGAAGGTTATACTGAGATACAATGACACCTTCGCGACCTTGGAATTTATCACTCCTTTCTCCCAAAGGATATTATCTTCTTTTCAGGACGTCAAGGCCCACATGTAGGTAGATGAGGTCTATCAGGTGTTCTTCGATATGGTCGAGGTCAAGAAGGTGGTTGTCGATATATCGGTGGCGCAGGAATTTGTGGATGTGTTCCCAGAGAAGCTACCAGGATTGTCGTCGCATCAAGAGAAGGATTTCCATATCCAGTTGGTGCCGGGAGCTAAGCTGGTGTCAAGGGCTCCTTATCGGATGAATCCAAAGGAACTAGTGGAGTTCACGAGTTAACTGAAGGAGCTGGTGGAGGCTGGATTTGTTAGGCCAAGTTCCTTGCCTTGGGGAGCTCCGGTCTTGTTCGTAAAGAAGAAGGATGGGACCCTCAAGTTCTGCATCGATTATCGTGCAGTAAACCGGTTGACAGTCCGGAACACATATCCACCACCAAGGATCGATGAGTTTTTTGATAAGCTTGTGGCAGAATAATGGTTCTCGAAGCTCTGAAGTCAGGATACTATCTGCTTGGATTCAGGAGGAAGATATCCCCGAGACGGCATTTAGCAGCTGATATAGCTTGTACGAGTTTATCGTGCTGCCCTTTGGGCTCACGAATGCGCCATCGGCCTTCATGAGTTTGATGAATAGGGTGTTCGCGCCGTACCTCGAAAGGTTTGTCATTGTGTTCATAGATGACATACTTATTTATTCAAGGACAAAGGAAAAGCTTGGACAAAATCTGGCCTTGACTTTGGAGAAGCTCAGGGAGCACCAGTTATTAGCCAAGTTCAGCAAATGCAAGTTTTGGCTGACGGAGGTGGCCTTTTTAGGTCACATTATTAGTGGATCAGGATTGGCGGTGGGTCCCGTAAATATTCAGGCAGTATGAGACTGGGCTCAGATGAAGATGGTCACGGATGTCCAAAGTTTTCTAGGATTGGTCGGGTACTATCGGAAATTTGTCTAAGGATTCTCTCAGATAGCCCTTCCACTCACTTCTTTGATGAAGAAGGACTCTTCGTTCGTTTGGATGCCACAGGGTGAGGCGGCCTTCCAGGAGTTGAAGGGTCGGCTTATGTCAGCCCCTATCCTCACTCTTCCATCTGGGAAGGAGGGTTTCCAAGTGTACGCTGATGCATCGTTACAGGGGATGGGCGCTTTACTTATATTGCATGGACATGTGATAGCATACGCCTCCCTCCAGCTGAAGAAACACGAGCATAACTACCCTGTGCATGACTTAGAGATGGAAGCAGTGATGTTCGATCTGAAGATTTGGCTGGCATTACCTTTACGGTGTGCACTGCGAAATATTTTTGGATCACAAAAATTTGAAATATGTCGATATGCAGAAGGAGTTGAACATTCGCCAGAGACGATGGGTGGAGTTCTTATTTGATTATGAGTATACGATACACTATCACCCGCGGAAGGCGAATGTGGTGGCAGACGCACTGAGCCAGAGGGCTACCACTTCGGTAGAAGAGCCCCAGTTGATGGCTATGGACCTGGTACGGATGATGGAGGATATGCAGATTACTTTGGTGTCCTCGGATGACTCAGAGCTTTATGAGGAGTATCTAGCCGCGATGAGCACTACCGATGATATTCGAGAGCGCATCAGGGCTGAGTAGAGGAAGGATGACAAGCAAGAGCCAGTATTCAGGACCTTGGAGGCAGGCACGACCGGGGAGTATGCAGAGAGAGATGGGCTGATATGCATTAGAGGACGGGTGTACATAATGGCTGGGGGAAGGATTTAGGAGCACATTATGACCGAGGCTCACTACAGAAGGTACTCTGTGCGCCCAGGCATCACTAAGATGACATCCGACCTTAAGAGGATGATGTACTGGCTGGGATTGAAAAGGGATATCACATACTTCGTGACCCATTACGAGGCCTTTTAGTTAGTGAATGCCGAGTGTCAGAGTTCGGCCGGATTGTTGCAGCAACTTCCGGTACTAGAGTGGAAGTTCAATGATATCACCATGGATTTCATAAATGGTCTTCCTCGGTCACATGCGGGGAACGACTCGATATGGGTGATCGTCGATCGATTGACGAAGGTGGCCAGATTTCTACCGATCAGGAAGGAAGCTCCGGTGAGTGACTTGGTGTAGAGGTTTGTGGAGTAGTTCGTCTGACACTATGGAGTGTCAAGGACGATAGTATCCGATCGTGATGGTCAATTTATGTCTAGGGAATGGAGGTCGGTCCAAGCTTATTTGGGGACCCAGTTGACATTTAGTACCACCTTCCACCCTCAGACGGATGTACAGACAGAGCGCACCAATCAGACACTAGAGGATTTGTTGAGTCTTTGCATTCTGGATCGCGGAGAGCTATGAGAGAGGCAGCTACTGTTGATCGAATTCTCGTACAACAACAACCACGAGTCTAGCATCGACATGGCCCCTTATGAGGTTTTATACGGGCCTAGATGCATGACTCCTTTGACTTTGATCCAGGATGAGGATCCGAAGGCACTTGGCTCGGAGTTCATCGAGGATACAAATGCTCAGGTGTGTTTGATTCGAGACATGATTTTAGAGGCCTAGAGTAGACATATAAAGTATTACGATTCTCGGTATTGTGAGGTAGAGTTCCAGGTAGGATACCGAGTGTTTCTTAAGGTATAACCGATGCATGGAGTCTCGCAGATGCGTGGTCAGAAGAAGCTCAGTCTGAAATACATGGGGCCTTACAGGATTTTGGAGCGAATCGGCCCCTTATCTTAAAGACTGGAACTACCACCAGAGCTAGCAGGTTTGTATGACATCTTCCACGTCTCCTCCCTCAGGAGAGCTCTACTTCGGCAAGAGCAACAGATTATGACTACAGATGGGCATATAGCTTCTGATCAATCAGTTCACTTGGAGCCGATTCAGATAGACGATACTGGGATACGTGTCTTGCGACGCAAGAAGGTTCCGCTGGTCAAGGTCTTATGGAGGAATCGTGGATAAGAGGAGCACGCGTGTGAGGCACATGACTTGATGTAGCAAAGGTACCCAGAGCTTTTCATGTCAGGTATTCCCTTTAACATCTCGTGATGTTACATTTTACTTCTCACACCTGAAACCCCGTAGGCCTAACTTGAATTTCGAGGATGAAATTTTTATTTTTATGTATTTGGATTTGCAACCTCCCTCAGACTTCTAGACCCCTAGAATTGTTTTGTCATGAATAGGTCATGACAAAACCCTAGGAAGCACTAAAGGGTATAATGACACCCAATGTAACACGCCAAAAGAAAATATACGCTAAGATTTGACCTGAGCCCGACGAAAATCGTCAAGCAAAGCTGGATAGAAATTGTCGAGCAAAGCTCGACGGAAATCATCGAGCAGAGCCTGACGGAAATTGTTGAGCAGAGCTCGATGGAAATCATCAAGCAGAGCTCGATGGAAATCGTTGAGCAGAGCTCGACTATCTGACAAAACCGTCGAGCAGAGCCTGACGAAACCGTCGAGTAGAGCCTGAGGAAACCGTCGAGCAGAGCCTGAGGAATCCGTCGAGTAGAGCCTTAGGAAACCGTCGAGCAGAGCCTGAGGAAACCGTCGAGCAGAGCCTATGAAAACCATCGAGTAGAGCTTGATGAAACCGTCGAGCAGAGCCTGACGAAACCGTCGAGCAGAGCCTGACGAAACCATCGCGCATAGCCTGACGAAACCGTCGAGCAGAGCCTGACGATACCGTCGAGCAGTGCCTGACAAAACCGTCAAGCGGGGGCTGACGAAACCATAGAGCGGAGGCTGACGGAACCGTCGAGCGGAGGCTGACGAAACCGTCGAGCGGAGGCAGACGAAACCGTCGAGCGGAGGCTGACGAAACCGTCAAGCAGAGGCTGACAAAACCATCGAGCGGAGGCTGACGAAACCATCGAGCAGAGCCTGACGAAACCGTCGAGCAGAGCCTGACGAAACTGTCGAGTAGAGCCTGACGAAACCGTCAAAGGGAGCCTGACGAAACCGTCGAGGGGAGCCTGACGAAACTGTCGAGCAGAGCCTGATGAAACCGTCGAGCAGAGCCTGACGAAACCATCGAGCAGAGCCTTGAGAAATTGTCGAGCAAAGCCTGATGAAATAGTGTAGCAGAGCCCGACAAAACCGTCGAGCAGAGCCTGATGAAACCATCGAGCAGAGCCTAACGAAATCGTCGAGCAGAGCATGACAAAACCGTCGAGCAGAGCCTGATGAAACCGTCGAGCAGAGCCTGACGAAACCGTCGATCAGAGCTTGACGAAAGCCTCAAACAGAGCTCGACGAAAGCCTCGAGCAGAGCTCGACGAAAGCATCGAGCAGAGCTTGATGAAAGCCTTGAGCAGAGCTCGACAAAAGCCTCGTGCAGAGCTTGACGAAATCCTCGAGCCGAGCTCAACAAAAGCCTTGAGCAGAGCTCGATGAAAGCCTCGAGCAGTGCTCGACGAAAGCCTCGAGCAGAGCTAAACGAAAGCCTCGAGCAGAGCTCGACGAAAGCATCTAGCAGAGTTTGACGAAAGCCTCGAGCAGAGCTCGACGAAAGCCTCCAGTAGAGCTCGACGAAAGCCTCGAGCAGAGCTTGACGAAAGCCTCCAGCAGAGCTCGACGAAAGCCTCGAGCAAAGCTCGACGAAAGCCTACACCAAGGCTCGGAGTTCATCAAGGATACAAATGCTCTGGTGTGGTTGATTCGAGACAGGATGTTGGAGGCCTAGAGTAGACATGCCAAGTATTTCGGTGCTCAGCATCGTCAGGTAGAGTTGAAGGTAGGAGACCGGATATTTCTGAAGATACGAACGATACATGGAGACTCATAGGTGCGTGGTCGGAAGAAGCTCAGTCCGAGATACAAGGGTCCTTACAGGATCCAGGAGCGGATCGGCCCCTTAGCTTACAGATTGGACCTACCGCCTGAGATAGTATGTTTGCACGGCGTCTTTCAAGTCTCATCCTCAGGAAATCTCTACTTCGGTAAGAGAAGCGGATTATGACTACAGATGGGCCTATAGTATCTGATCGATCGATGCACCTGGATACGATCCAGATAGACGATACTGGGATGCTTGTCTTGCGACGTAAGAAGGTTCCACTAGTCAAGGTCTTGTTGAGGAATCATGGACAAGAGGAGCACACATGTGAGCCACATGACTTGATGGAGCAAAGGTACCCGAAGCTTTTTACGTCATGTATTCCCTTTAACCTCTTGGGATGTTACATTTTACTTCTCACACCTGAAACCCAGTAGGCCTAACTTGAATTAGGAGGTTGAAATTTTTATTTTTATGTATTTGTATTTGTAACATACCTCAGACTTCTAGACCCCTAGGATGGTTTTGTCATGACTGGGTCATGACAAAACCCTAGGAAGCACTAAAGGGTTTAATGACAACCAATGTAACACCCCAAAAAAATATAGGCTAAGAGTTGACCTGAGCTGGATGTAAATCGTCGAGCAGAGCTGGACGGAAATCATCGAGCAGAGCTTGACGGAAATCGTCAAGCAGAGCTCGACAGAAATTGTCGACCAGAGCTCGACGTAAATCGTCGAGCAGAGCTCGACAGAAATCGTCAAGCAGAGCTCGACATAAATCGTTGAGAAGAGCACGACGATCTAATGAAACCATCGAGTAGAGCCTGACGAAACCTTCGAGCAGAACCTGACGAAACTGTTGAGCAGGGCCTGGCGAAACCGTCAAGCAGGGCCTAACCAAATCGTCGAGCAGAGCCTGACAAAACCGTCAAGCGGAGCCTTACGAAACCGTCGAGAAGAGCCTGATGAAACCGTCGAGCAGAGCCTAACAAACTGTCGAGCAGAGCCTGACGAACTATAGAGCAGAGCCTGACGAAACCGTCGAGCGGAGCCTGAAAAAACCGTCAAGCAAAGCTTGATGAAACTGTCGAGCAGAGCCTGACGAAAACGTCGAGCGGAGCCTGACAAAACCGTCGAGCAAAGCCTGACTAAATTGTCGAGCGGAGCCTGACGAAATCATCTAGTGGAGCCTGACGAAATCGTCAAACGGAGCCTTACAAAACCGTCGAGCGAAGCCTGACGAAACCGTCGAGCAGAGCATGACTAAACCATCGAGAGGAGCCTGACGAAACTGTCAAGCGGAGCCTGACGAAACCGTCGAGAGGAGCCTGACAAAACCGTCGAGCAGACCCTGACAAAACCGTCGAGCAGACCCTGATGAAACCGTCGAGCATAGCCTGACTAAACCGTCGAGGGAAGCCTGACAAAACTGTCGAGCGGAGCCTGACGAAACTGTCATGTAGAGCCTGATGAAACCGTCGAGCGGAGCCTGACGAAACTTTCGAGCGGACCCTGACGAAACCGTCGAGCAAACCCTGAGGAAACAGTAGAGCAGAGCCTGACAAAACCGTCGAGCGGAGCCTGACGAAACCATCGAGCGGAGCCTGACGAAACCGTCGTGCGGAGCCTGACGAAACTGTCCAGCGGAGCCTGAATAAACCGTCGAGCGGAGCCTGAATAAACCGTCGAGCGGAGCCTGACGAAACCGTCGAGCGGAGCCTGACGAAACCGTCTAGCGGAGCCTGTCAAAACCGTCGAGCGAAGCCTGACGAAACCGTCGAGCGGATCCTGACAAAATTGTCCAGCAGAGCCTGACGAAACCGTGGAGCGAAGCCTGACGAAACCGTCGAGCAGAGCTTGACGAAACCGTCGAGCAGAGCCTGACGAAAACGTCGAGCGGAGCCTTACGAAACCGTCGAGCAGAGCCTTACGAAACCGTCGAGCGGAGCCTTACGAAACCATCGAGCGGAGCCTTACGAAACTGTCGAGCGGAGCCTGATAAAACTGTCGAGTGGAGCCTGACGAAACTTTCGAGCGGAGCCTGACGAAACTGTCGAGCGGAGCCTGACAAAACCGTCGAGCGGAGCCTGACAAAACCATCGAGCGGAGCCTTTCGAAACCGTCAAGCGGAGCCTGGAGAAACCATCGAGCGAATCATGGTGAAATCGTAGAGCGGATCCTCACGAAACCGTCGAGCGAAGCCTGATGAAACCGTCGAGCGAAGCCTGACGAAACCGTCGAGCGGAGCCTGACGAAACTGTCAATCGGAGCCTGACGAAACCGTCGACCGGAGCCTGACGAAACCGTCGAGCAGAGCCTGACAAAACCGTCGAGCGGAGCCTGACGAAACAATCGAACGGAGCCTGACTAAACCGTCGAGCGGAGCCTGACTAAACCGTCAAGCGGAGCCTGACAAAACCGTCGAGCGGAGCTTGAATAAACCGTCGAGCGGAGCCTTACGAAATCGTCGAGAGGAACCTGACGAAATCGTCGAGCAAAACCTGTTGAAACCGTCGAGCGGAGCTTGACGAAAACGTCCAGCGGAGCCTGACGAAACAGTCCAGCGGAGCCTGACAAAACAGTCGAGCGGAGCCTGATGAAATCGTCGAGCAGAGCTCGATGAAATCCTCGAGCAGAGCTCGACAAAAGCATCGAGCAGAGCTCGATGAAAGCCTCGAGCAGAGCTCGACGAAAGCCTCGAGCAGAGCTCGACGAAAGCCTCGAGCAGAGCTCGACGAAAGCCTCGAGCAGAGCTCGACGAAAGCCTCGAGCAGAGCTCGACGAAAGCCTCGAGCAGAGCTCGACGAAAGCCTCGAGCAGAGCTCGACGAAAGCGTCGAGCAGAGCTCGACGAAAGCCTCGAGCAGAGCTCGACGGAAGCCTCGAGCAGAGCTCGACGGAAGCCTCGAGCAGAGCTCTACGAAAGCCTCGAGCAGAGCTCGACGATAGCCTCGAGCAGAGCTCGACGATAGCCTCGAGCAGAGCTCGACGATAGCCTCGAGCAGAGCTCGACGATAGCCTCGAGTAGAGCTCGACAAAAGCCTCGAGAAGAGCTCTATAAAAGCCTCGAGGAGAGCTCGACGAAAGCCTC
This sequence comes from Platanthera zijinensis, assembly GCA_039513925.1. Classification (NCBI taxonomy): domain Eukaryota; kingdom Viridiplantae; phylum Streptophyta; class Magnoliopsida; order Asparagales; family Orchidaceae; genus Platanthera; species Platanthera zijinensis. The sequence continues at coordinate 85,071,405 of CM077082.1, forward strand.
GAGCAAAGTTCGAGGACAGCCTCGAGCAAATCTCGACGAAAGCCTCGAGAAAAGCTCGACGAAAGCCTAATGAAAATCTCGACGAATGCCTTGAGCAAAGCTCAATTAAAGCCTCGAGTAAAGATCGACGAAAGCCTCGAGAAAAGCTCGACAAAAGCCTCGAGCAAAGCTCGACGAAAGCCTCGAGCAAAGCTGAGCTGAGCATGACGAATGGAATATCCCTGGAGGCTCCATAACTCCCACTTTTATGGGTCTTTTATTCCTCTGAGGGAGAGGAGTAGTTTTTGGAGGTGGCCGACCATTAATTTTGTTCAGCCCCCTTTATTTGGTTGAAATCGAAGGAAAGAAATTAATGGTCATTAATGGAGTTTAATGACATTTGGGAGTAACAATCCTCCTATACCAAATTCCCTATTTAAGGACCTTCACCAAAGCAAGGGAATGCGTTTCTCCCGATTACTATTCATTTCCTTTGAGGTTGGTGTAGAGGTTGTATGGGAGCCAAAGTTTGGTGGCCGAAAATTGTGGGGAGGCAAAGCGCATGTCTTCAAGCAGCAAAGTAGGTCCTCCTCTACTCCCTCTTCGTGGGCTAGATCATAAGATTCATTAGAGGCAAGAATTGTGCTCAGTTGAGCCAATTCAAAGCTTCAAAATCCATAAAATTTCAGATTTGGGCTTCCTCTCGTGTTTGCCGGAATCAGCCCCTCCAGCGGCCGTGACGCCGCCCAGTGATAGCCACCACCTCAACGGAGGTGGTGGTGGCGATGGCCGGCTAGGGAGGTGGTTGGATGGCCGACAAATGGGCTTGGAACATGCTCCATGCCGGGTTGATCTCAGTCATTGGCTGGACGAATAAGAAAACTTGGAGCCACTCGATCTGCTTTAAGATCTGTGCTAGATCTTGTATATTAAGTTTTGTTTTATGTATTTTCTGTCACATAATATCAGTTACTTTAGGATTTAAATTAAAAATACTTAGAAGACATTTTAGAAAAAGTCGTCAATATGAAACTTGTAGCTCTATGAGTCTACTTTATTTTAAAAAAATTTTAAAACAATTTGGATTTCAAGTCTGACCACAACACTCATTTTAGTGAGGTCTATACCTAGGCTTGATCAGAGATTTCTTTGAGTACCCCCATCAATCCAGCAATCCAAATGACATGAAATTTGGGTTGTGGGTCGCACTTACCTATACCTAAAACATACCCAAAAATGGGAATTTTTTGAAAACATTTTCCTAAGGTTTTTGTAGGAATTTAATAAACCATGTAAATTTATTAAAAGGATCTAATGACCTTTAAACACACCAAAATTTTGGTGACTGTCTTTTAGGGTCATATTATGACTTAAATAAAAATCTCGGCCCAATTGGGTTAGATTTGAATAGGTTTAGGTGAGACCAAAGTGTGGTCCTTTAAGGGTTAATTAGGGCTAGTGTGAGCTTGGGGCATGGAGGGGACAATTCTCACCCAAAGGGGTTGGGACTTTGGCCAAAGCCCCATGGTTAGTTTAAACACCCTCACATGGAGTTTAGGGTGGATTAGGGTGGATTTAACATAGGACCCTAGTTCAAACCATAAGGTTGAACTTTTGGGGTTTGTGAGGGACATGGGGTGATATGCCCTTGTAAGGACTTGGTGTTTAGTCCATGTGATCTTAGGGTGGTTAAAATCCCTAGGAAGGAATTTGGTAGTATTTGGACACATACACTCCACTTAAATCACTTGGTAATTATTTAGGTCTATACACCTTAAAGAATTAATAAGGGGTCATAAGACCTTGGATTCTTATGAAATTTTGGTAGAAGTAATTTTATAGTATTATGGACCTCTGAGATTTATTATAGGATGTTTAGAAAATAGTAGCTCATACTTGTAGGTATAATCTCTAGCTTGCCCTTTTTTATGATTTTGAAGTAACCATAGTTAGATTAACTTAGAATGATATGAAACTCTAGAAAGGTTAATTAAACATCAGTTGGAGGCACTAGTAAATTATTTGGATCGTTTGGGTATTTCCTCTTAGTACTTCATGTGTAAAGTAAACTAGTGCACCATACATTGATAAATAGATAATAAATATTATACTTTGCTGGAAAATTGTGTTACTTCACCAGAGAATCTTTTAGAGCATAATAAATCCTAGAAAATTTGTTACATGTTATTTTGAAGAGTTTATAAGAATGTTTCATCACAAAGTGCACTTGAATGGAATTAGTTGAAGTATTTTTATACATGGCTCACTGACCTTAGAATTGGATGAAACATAGTTAGTAGTGTATTATGAACATTATAAGGCTCTGGTAATTTTTATATAATTTTTGGACTATGATTTATGGTACTCCCTTCATTATTTAAAATTATTTGAATTAAAATAAATTAATTATTTAGAGGTTATTACCTTTATGAGAATATATGAATTTGGAATTCACTGATATTTTTCTATCATACATTGTTCATAAATTTTGGGTGGCCATAACTTAAGGAAATCTCATACTTCATCTCAAAATTACCCATGGCCTAACTTTTGGGAAAATTTAATAAATGCCAAATTAATTAGGAAAATTACAAGTTTCTCGATTTAGGCTAAAAGTCTCATGATAGACCCATAATAATTATATTAGGGCATTTGGGTGAAAATTTGGAATACCTCCTGTCATGTACATCATATAGCATATGTTGGTCTGCATTTAGTAAAACAACGAAAATTGTGATAACATTGGGGATGGTCATAGGAAGTGGGGATTAATGTATGTTGGTTTGGTAAGATGAAAATATGAGCTTCATTAAGAGTCATGATGAGGGGAATGTTGGGTTGACTAGTGTTAAGAGGTGCTCGGGATCGAAGAAAGATCGTCTTTCCTATGGAAAGAGAGAGAGAGTCAAAATACACTAGGGTTAGATCCAGTATAATATTAAAAGGGATCTTGAATTTGGATAATAACCAATAATAGTAAGTGGCTTGCGAAAGGGAACGATTGTCTTCAGCTACCATCATAGTTCCTAGAGCCCTGTGGGAGCCCCTCACCGGGAATACCTAGGGAAGTTATGGGCTAACCTAAATCGTAAGAATAATCAATGTTTAAGAGTAACTAATAAAACTAGGATTTCACTTACACTCACATTCCTCGGTGTTGTGGGAGTTAGGTTGGGTATCCTGAGCGGTAGGCTCGTCGGTTTTACTGATGGGCAGGTTAGCCCAGCGAGCCGATTGCTCGGTAGATATTTATGACGGACGGGATTGTCCGAGGATCTTTGGCTCGATAGATAATTGTGACGGATGGGATAGTACGAGGAGCTTTGGATCAATAAGAAAATATAATAATATTGCATGTGCATAAGATAAAGGGTAGTGAGTCTTTGGTATTCAAGAGTCATAAAACTGACACCAATACGTTGACCTGGCGAGTGTGTTTTAGCACTTGGCCAAATAAATACCGGTGCGTAGCCGACAAGAGTACGCAATAGCTCCGCTTAGTGCACCAGCGTTGAGGCATACGATAGGTCTGATTGGTATTGTGATACCGGTTTAGAGGTAGGCGAGGCCCAACCCACCCCTTATGTTTGCCACTACGGAGGTATCCGGGGAGGTTAGGCTCCAAAAAGGGGAAACTAAAGGCCTGTGTGCACAGAGTCGAGTGTGTGTGTGTTTCACTTGCATGTTCTCATCATAGCATACTTGCATGTCATAGCATCATCATTGCATATAACCCCTGGCACCTATTGTATAAAATGGTATGGGACACTTTATACAATAGGCCTTGCAAAATGACCCCTTGGTCTATAGGTTTGTATGAGCATTCCGATAGGTCATGGTTACTTACTTAGTTTATCTTCTCATACTATTCTTGCTCATTTATTCTTGTGTATACTTATACAGCTTACCTACTACAGCTTACATATACTTTCTCTGTTTATGAACTCATGATAGACTAGTTCCGCCGCCACCTGCTTACCTTTGTTACTCTCAACCTTCATTACCTACTAATGCTTTCATATACTTTCTTTGTTTATGAACTCAGGATAGAATATTACCAACATAGTCTTTTAGACTAACGGTCATTGACCAAATCTTTTTAGTAGAACGTGGAGCCGAACCAGGAGATACAGCCCCAAAGGCTGGTGTGCTAGGATATGGGACAGTCTAGCACGGGAGTTCAGCCAAAAGGGATAGTGAGTCCCAATCATTAGCAGATATTAGTGATTTGCTTCCGTGATTGAGTGATTTGTAGTGAGGATTTTGATGTATCGGGCAGGTTCCATCTTTAGTACTTCGTTTTATCAATTCTGTGGACTCACCCTTTGTGAAGAATTATTTATATATATGTTATTCTGGTGGACTAGTTTTGAGTTTCATTTTACTCATGTACTTTTATACTTTTACTCTTCTCTTATGCGATCGGTATGGCCGGCAGGATCTACGTTTTTTAGTGATGACCTTCCCGAGTGTGTTGGTGTGACCTCAAAGCGGCGGTTTTGGGCATATGACCTCGGTGGTTTTTAAAAAAAGGGGTCTTACATGCTAATCTCTACAAAAGAGATTCAAAAGTAGGTAAATTTAAAATATAACATGAGTACCTGAAGAGAACTCGCGAACACCTGCTAATCTCTGCAAAAGAGAAGCCAAAAGCAGGTAAATAATCCGATAATACGAGTACCTGAGGTGATCTCCCGAACAACTGGTAATCTTTGCAAAAGAAAAGTCAAAAGAAGGTAAATTTAAAATATAACACGAGTACATGAAGTGAACTCGCGAACACCTGCTAATCTCTGCAAAAGAGACGTTTAAAGTAGATAAAAAAACATATAACGTGAGTATCTAAAGAAAACTCATGAACACCTGCTAATACATCAAATGATATGTCAAAAGAAGGTAAATTTAAAATATAACGAGTGTAACAGAAGAGAACTCGCAAACACCTACTCATCTCTACAAAAGAGAAGTTAAAAGTAGGTAAATAACCATATAACATGAGCACCTTTGGTGAACTCGCAAACACCTACTAATCATTGCAAAATAGAAGTCAAAAGCAGGTAAATTAACATATAACACGAGTACCTGAGGTGAACTCGCAAACACCTAATAATTTGTACAAAAGAGAAGTCAAAATCAAGTAAATAAACAAATATTGTCAGTACTTGAGGTGAACTCGCAAATACCTGCTAATCTCTGCAAAAAAGAAGTCAAAAGCAGGTAAATTTAAAATATAATGTGAGTAACTAAGGAGAACTTGCGAACACCTACAAAACACTATAAAAGAGAAGTCAAAAGCAGGTAAATTTAAAACATAATGCGAGTACCTGAAGAGAACTCGCAAACACCAGATAATCTCTACAAAGAGAAGTTAAAAGCGGTTAAATAAACATATAATGCGAGTACTGATGACTAGTTTTAGTCATCGTTTTTGGGGTAATTTTGTAGCCTAAAAGTCTAAGTTTATTTATATTTCATGCTTGTTATTTCATGTTTTAATGTCATTTCATAAAGTATAAATTCCTAGTTGAATTATTTGTTTTATGCATTTCTATGTTTAATTTTATGATGTTTAAGTTCTATGTTTAACTTGTGTTTTATTTTGAATATAAATATTATTATATTATGTTATGTTTGTTAAGTTTAGTTTAAATAACCAATATTATGTTATGTCATGTTATTATAATTTATGATATGTTATGTATTTTCATTAATGTTATGTTATAAAAAATTAACTAATGTGTGTTTTAGCTTTTTTGTATGTTCAGCCCACTTCATCACCAAGCCTATATTGGTGAAGCTCATCAAGCAGCCCGACCCCCATACAATAATTGGAGCAGCCCTACCCGACCCCTCCATGGTGTAGCCCGGCCCCCCTCCCTCCACCTTTTGTAGCAGCCCACTCCACCAAGAAACCCGAGCCTCTACAATTTGGTGCAGCCACTAGCCTACCCGAGCCCACTAAAGCCCACCAACCTGCCCCTTTTCCCCTCTACCCGAGCCCACTACATGCAGTTAGCCCACTTCAAGGCTTGTGGCCGGCGCTCTCCACATTGAAGCAGCCCCCTCCATTTATTGTCATGCATGAATATTCCCATGCATGTGGCCGGCCACTATTCACCTCCTTGCCACCTCATTCATTCTCTCTTCCTCTCTCACCATTTATTACATGCATGCATATTTACAAATACATGGTCGGCCACTCTCTTCTCCTTTTCTTTTTTTTCTTTTTATCATCCATTCACCCCTACTTTCTCTCTCTCTCTCTCATGCTCATTTAAGGCTCATCCATTCCCCCTCTTCATTTTATATTTTAATTTTCATAAAATACATGAACCTTCCCTTTCTCTCTCCCCTTCATTGAATGAAGTGCATGAATCCTCCCCATTTATGTGACCCCCCCTTGTGTTCCTTCTCCTCCTCTTCATTCTAAAATCTTCTCCATCCACTATATAAGCCAAACCATCTCTAAAGCCCAAGGAGGAAAAAATTTTTGGAGTGAAGTTTCTAAGTAAAGTTTGAGTTTTGAGTTGGAGAGTGGAGAGAAGTTGTAATCTTATTTTTATTATTGTCATAGTTTTCCATTAGAGCAAGTTTTCATTTTCATGTTTTGTTTCTTTCTTATAATTTCCTTGTTTTTGTAGTAGCAAAATATTGCCTTATCTTATTGTGTACTCACTTTTTATCAATCAATGAAAATAAAATTTTCTTCTCTTATTGTTGTCATTCTCTTTTCCAATATATGTAGCAAATTTTCTTGTAGCATTTGATCATGAGGATCCATGTTTTGAGATGAGGATTTTTCTTATTTCGTAATTTTATTTTTGCTAAAATTTCGCTCGATCCTTCTTTGATTTATTTTGTGTCGACTCCGTATTTCAGGTATACGGTAGTAGACCTTGTTCTCATTTCATAGTAGTCGAGAGACTCATGATTTGAAAGATCACTCGAAGAAGGAAGGAGTTGCATGCAATCCTAGAAATAGGACGACGTAAATCCTCCAGATTGGAGTCAAATCCAATAGTGCGGATCACCTTGATAATGCAACTTTAGGCTTCTTTGACTAGTAAAGAGATTTCGATCAAAATGTCTATAAGTTAGGAGACCTAATGCTCTAGCGAGATTTTGTCTTATTTTCGGATCCGTCACGGTCGAGTTATTTTGCAATTATAAAATTACATTATTATTTCCCTCATCTCTTTTCATGGTGAATCATCGATCAAGTGCTATCTTTTAATCTATAGTTTCGTCTTAATTTCGTTTCAGTTTAATTTTAATTTATTTCTCAAATCCCAACAATTTTCCGGTAGGATAATAGTTCGAGCGTGAGTAACAGTACTTGACAACCCCGTGTTTAAATACGACCTTGGTACTATAATTCGACAGGTACACTTGCCTGTTCGGGTTTTGGCACACGAAGTTTTTGGCACCGTTGCCGGGGATTTTCTTCGTCAATATTATTAAAACGCTTTCGCTATTACTTCTGCAAAAAAAAAATTATATTTTCTTTTATTATTATAATCAACTCACATCATCTTCTTTCTACCCAACCTAAATTCTCTCGAAAAGGGTAAGGGGATTTAAGCGCCACCATTTTACCTAGTACCTTACGAACCCTTCACCGGGTAGCCCTTGGGAAGTTCGAGAGCCAATCCGTAAAAAAAATCTATTTTCAAAAAAAAAAATCATTTCTTCTCTTTTTATTTTTTTTCAAGTTTTCATTTCCATTCTCTTTCGTTTTCTTTTCTAGTGCATGACCCACACGAATCCATCGCTACATATTGATTTGGACCCGGAAATCGAACGCTCCTTTCAGAGACAACTACGATTCAGGGCTTCCACTTCTGAAACAGCGGTTGAGGATTCATACGGGGATTGTAATTTTAATTCTGCAATGGGAGACCCTAACCCAGGTTTGGCTCAACAAGGGACGAGGTCCGATTATGCTCGACCCAACTTGGAAGGGACCTAAACAAGTATTTTTCGACCTGCGATTGCGAACAATAACTTCGAGCTTAAGCCTAGCATCATACAAATGGTGCAGCAATATGTACAGTTCGACGGATTACAAGATGAAGATCCGAACTTACATATTGCCAATTTTCTTGAAATCTGTGACACCTTTAAAATTAATGGTGTTTCAGACGATGCTATAAGGCTAAGACTCTTCCCATTCTCCTTAAGAACTAAAGCCAAATAGTGGTTGAGTTCTCTTCCAAGAGTATCAATCACTACTTGGAACATTTTAACTGAAAAATTTCTCTCTCGATACTTTCCCCCCGCCAAAACTGCTAAGCTAAGAAATGATATAACTTCTTATTCTCAAATTGATTCTCAGACCCTCTATGACACTTGGGAGAGGTTCAAGGAACTGTTGAGAAGATGCCCACATCATGCTCTGCCTGTATGGTTACAGGTCCATACATTTTACAATGGGCTAAATCAAGAAACTAAGCAAATGATAGATGCCGCTTCCGCTGGTTCTTTGGACCGCAAAACTCCGGAAGCCGCTCTTGAGCTTATCGATGACATGACGATGAACACTTATCAGTGGAATTCATCTAGGTCTCGCCCATCTAAACCTGCAGGTATATATGAAGTGGATTCAGTGTCACAGCTGGCGATGCAAGTGGAAATGCTGAACAAGAAGATTTCAGAGATGATTGCTGGCGCCGCTGCTAAGGTATTTGAAAATGTGAATGCTGCTGCTGCTGCCGAGCAGGTGGATTATCTGGGGAACATACCCAGGCCTTCTCAAAATAATTCTGCAAATAATTTTTCTGCTTTTTCGAATTTTTCTTCTCCTCCTGGTTTTAATGCTGCTACGAAATCTTATCACCCTGGATGGCGTAACCATCCTAACTTTTCTTGGAGTAGTAATACTAACGTCGTGCGTCCACCACACGATTTCACTCAACCACCACCGCCACAACTAAACCAAAATCTTCAAAAAACTCTCTCTTTGGAAGAAATTTTATCTAGATATATAAGCTCGAACGATGCTACTATTAGAAACTTAACAGGGTCGATGAAAAATTTAGAAAACCAGGTCGGGCAACTTGCCAAGGTTTTTTCCGAGAGACCACCTGGAACTCTTCCCTCGAACACTGAACCTAACCCAAAGGAGCACGCAAATGCGATTTCCCTTAGGAGCAGTAAGGTTGTTAACGATCCCACCACAAGGGAAGAGCCAAAGGTGACTATCTCTCATACTGCGGAAACAATTATCCCTTTTGAAAATGAAAACTCTACTTTTGGTAAAGAAAAAGATATTTCTGTTTTTTCTGATTTTGAAAAAGAAAAAGATGACGTTCAAAATGATGCCCCGGTTATTATAAAAGAATTTCCGCCACCTCCTTATCCGGCTCGACTTAGGAAAGAAAAACTAGATATTCAATATCAACGCTTTCTTTAAATATTTAAACAAATTCATATTAATTTGCCGTTTCATGAAGTTATTAGTCAAATGCCTAAGTACGCCAAATACCTTAAGGATTTATTAACGAACAAGACGAAATTGGAAAATTTATCACATGTAACGTTAAATGAAGAATGCTCGGCGGTCGTTAAAAACTCTACTCTTCTTAAAAAGATAAACGATCCTGGTAGTTTTTCCATTCCCTGTGTTTTCGGTGATCTATTCGTTAAACATGCATTAGCGGATCTTGGAGCGAGCATCAATTTGATGCCTTTTTCATTATTTAAGAAGTTAGGATTGGACACTCTTAGCCCTACAAGAATGAGTATCCAGTTAGCTGATCGATCGATTATCCGTTAGGTGTTGTTGAGGATGTGCTAGTGAAGGTCGACAAATTCATCTTCCCGGTGGATTTTGTCATTCTCGATATTGAAGAGGACATCGAGGTCCCTCTTATCCTTGGTCGTCCCTTCCTAGCCACCGCTCGCGCAATCATAAATGTGAGTGACGGAAAACTTTTTCTGCATGTGGGAGATGAGGAAGTTACATTTGATATTAACAAATCTATGAAAAACTCTTTACAAAATGATGATTCTTGCTTTTTCATCGAAGACATAAAAGAAGACTCCTATATTTCTCCAAATGATTTTCCTTCTTCCTTTTCTGAACTCTCATAGAATGTTTTTGAAAACACTGTTATGCCCGTACAAACAACATTCGAACATGACTCTGATTTTAGACACAAGAATCTTATTTTTGAAAATGATACAAATTTGACAAATTATTTTGAAAAACCACCCGACCCGGATGAAAAAAAATATCGCGATAAGAACTTTCGCCACAATAAAAATTTTAAGCCAGACGATCAAGTTCTTCTTTTAAATTCCCGTCTACGTATTTTCTTTGGAAAATCTAAATCTCGTTGGTCTGGACCGTTTACGGTCAAGGAAGTCTTTTCTGATGGAACTGTGCTACTCTCGCACCCGGATAAGGGGGACTTTAAAGTGAATGGACATAGACTTAAATTATATTTTTCTAATGATTCTGTGTCTCCTGCAAAGGAGAATCTTATTCTGGACTCTTAAAGTTTTATTTTGTTATGGACATTTTTATTTTTTGATGTATTATTATTATTATGGACCTTTTATTTGGATTATTGTAATAAAGAACAATTTTGGGCACCTGCCCACGGACTCTATTGTTTTCTGCTTTTCTTTTTCTCTTCCTACCGGTGGCCCATCAATTCCCAGCTCGTGATCGCCGCTCCACCGCTGCTGATATAAAGATTGATCAGTCAAACCTACTGACGATCAAGCGCACTAAAAAGCAAGCATGGGGGAGTGACATCCGCCTTCATCTCACAAACCCAGGGAAGTCCTTTTTTTACTTTATTTACTGCATTTTCTTCTTCTCTTCTTCTCAGTCCCCTTCTCCTTTTCTTTTTGTTTCCTTCATTGAGGGTAATGAAGAATTTAAGCATGGGGGGGGGGGGTCTAGTTTCTTTCTTTCTTCTTTCCTTTCTCAAAAAAAAAAATGTGTTTTAAAATTAGTATAGTTATAGTATTGCTTTTTATTTTTAACTTCATAAAAAAAAATTCCAAAAAAAATTAGAAAATATAAAACCCAAAACAAAATTAGAAAAAACAAAACAATCAAAAAAAATTGTGATAAAATCTATTTGAAAAACAAAATCGAAAATTATTTCTATCTTTATTTTTATGTTTCTTCTAGTGATGTGTAGGCCCGTGCGGTTTTTGTAGTTCTATATAGATTTCTTTGAAAATGTTTTCTAAACTTATCATTTTAACATAACTTAGTTTTACTAGTTTCATCTTCTTCAATATAGGCATCCGTCTTTTACGTTATAAGTTAGCATTTTGTAGTTATGTCTTTTTATTCGGTCAAGTTGCTTACGAATGGTTGCTAGGTAATATTAGCCCTTTTTCATTTATGGGGTTGTCTTTCTTGGTGTCAAGAACTTGTCTCAAGCTACTCTCGAAACAATTGCGTCGTTTTTTACGTTCTTTAGAAATGATTAAGGCCACCATTTGACTAGTTTGAGCTTTTCTTGCCCACCAAAAACATTACCATTGCAAAACAATTTTGGGCTTTTTCCATGTTTTTCTTTGTTTTTAGCTCCACCTCTCATTTCACTATTTTCACCAAAGCCAAAATGCCGTTCCTATTTTCATACTAAAACCTTGAGCTTAAAAATTATTTTTGTGAAGGGGTATTATCTTTGAAATGAAAAGGACATTGTAAAGCCTATTTTTGGAGCTCTCTTTTATGAAATCTATATTAGTATCAAGATGTTATAGAATGAAAAAAAAAACAACAATCAAAAAGGAAAAAAAGTTTATGTTTGGCCAAATTTATAAAAAGAAAAAAATCATGGCCTTGTTTTGTAGTTTGAATTTGAGAAATGACTTGCTTGTCATTTCTCATTTTGTTATCACATTTTTTTTATATATTTTTGAGCTCACCTTGGTTTAGTGTTTAAGCCCTCATGTTTATCCTTGTTTTCACTTCCTAATTATTTTCCTAAGCCAAGTCCTAACGCCTATTTAGTCCTATTGATCTTTAGAACGTAAATTCGTGTAGTGGAGAAAGTGTGAACGTACAAGCCTATGGCCACCATCATTGATGGATTTCTTTGGAGGTTACCTTGAGGTGTTTTAGGGTTAATTTTCATCTAGCAACCTAGTAGTTTGTTAATGCGCCATTTATTTAGAACCTCTGCTTTTGTTTTCCTTATTTTCATTTATTTTGGATGCTTTGTTTTAAGATTTAGAAATGTGTAAGCTCTTCTTATGTTTTAATGAGATTTTTAGGTCTCCACTTTCAAGTTCTCTATTGTGCACTTCTCACCCCACTAGTTGATAACATGGAAATTAGGATGGTTTAATTTTTCATATTTTGATTTTCTTAACTATGGAGCCTAAAATAAAATATTTGTCTTTTGTTTTTCCCTAGTTCTTTATTTATATTTGCTTGAGGGCAAGAAAATGTCTAAGCATGGGGGAATTTGATGACTAGTTTTAGTAATCATTTTTGGAGTAATTGAGTAGCCTAAAAGTCTAAGTTTATTTATATTTCATGCTTGTTATTTCATGTTTTAATATCATTTCATAAAGTATAAATTTCTAGTTTAATTATTTGTTTTATGCATTTCTATGTTTAGTTTTATGATGTTTATGTTCTATGTTTAACTTGTGTTTTATTTTGAATATAAAAATTATTATATTATGTTATGTTTGTTAAGTTTAGTTTAAATAATCAATATTATGTTATGTTATTATAATTTATGATATGTTATGTATTTTCATTAATGTTATGTTATAAACAATTAACTAATGTGTGTTTTATCTTTTTTGTTGGTTCGGCCCACTTCATCACCAAGCCTACATTGGTAAAGCTCATCAAGCAGCCCGACCCCCATACAATAATTGGAGAAGCCCTACCCGAGCCCTCCATGGTGCATCCCGGCCCCCTCCCTCCACCTCTTGTAGCAGCCCACTCCAGCAAGCAACCTGAGCCTCTAAAATTTGGTGCAGCCCCTAGCCTACCCGAGCCCACTAAAGCGCATCTAGCTGCCCCTTTTCCCATCTACCCGAGCCCACTACATGCAGCCAGCCCACTTTAAGGATTGTGGCTGACCCTCTCCTCATTGAAGCAGCCCCCCTCCATTTATTGTCATGCATTAATATTCCCATGTATGTGGTCGGCCACTATTCACCTCCTTGCCACCTCATTCATTCTCTCTTCCTCTCTCTACATTTATTACATGCATGCATATTTCCAAATACATGGCCGACCACTCTCTTCTCCTTTTCTTTTATTTCTTTTTATCATCCATTCACCCATCCTTTCTCTCTCTCTCTCTCTCTCTCTCATGCTCATTTAAGGCTCATCCATTCCCCCTCTTCATTTTATATTTTTATTTTCAAAAAATAATTGAACCTTCCCTTTCTCTCTCCCCTTCATTGAATGAAGTGCATGAATCCTCCCCTTGTATGTGGAAGCCCCCCCTCCCTTGTTTCCCTTCTCCTCCTCTTCATTCTAGAATCTTCTCCATCACTTATATAAGCCACCCCATCCCTCAAGCCCAAGGAGGAAAAAAAATTTGGAGTGAAGTTTCTAAGTAAAGTTTGAGTTTTGAGTTGGAGAGTGGAGAGAAGTTGTAATCTTCTTTTTATTATTGTCATAGTTTTCCATTAGAGCAAGTTTTCATTTTCATGTTTTGTTTCTTTCTTATAATTTCCTTGTTTTTGTAGTAGCAAAATATTGCCTTATCTGATTGTGTACTCACTTTTTACCAATCAATGAAAATGAAATTTTCTTCTCTTATTGTTGTCATTCTCTTTTCCAATATGCGTAGCTAATTTCCTTGTAGCATTTGATCATGAGGATCCATGTTTTGAGATGAGGATTTTTCTTACTTTGTAATTTTATTTTTGCTAAAATTTCCCTCGATCCTTCTTTGATTTATTTTGTGTCGACTCCGTATTTCCGATATACGGTAGTAGGCCTTATTCTCATTTCATAGTAGTCAAGAGACTCATGATTTGAAAGATCACTCAAAGAAGGAAGGAGTTGCACGCAATCCTAGAGATAGGATGACGTAAATCCTCTGGATTGGAGTCAAATCCAAAAGTGCGGATCACCTCGATAATGCAACTTTAGGCTTCTTTGATTAGTAAAGGGATTTCTATCAAAGAGTCTATAAGTTAGTAGACCTAATGCTCTAGCGAGATTTTGTCTTATTTTCGGATCCGTCACGGTCGAGTAATTTTGCAATTATAAAATTACATTATTATTTCCCTCATCTCTTTTCATGGTGAATCATCGATCAAGTGCTATCTTTTAATCTATAGTTTCGTCTAAATTTCGTTTTTGTTTAATTTTAATTTATTTCTCAAATCCCAACAATTTTCTGGTAGGATAATAGTTCGAGTGTGAGTAGCAGTACTTGACAACCCGGTGTTTAAATACGACCTTGGTACTACAATTCGACAGGTACACTTTCCTGTTCGGGTTTTGGCCCACCAAGTACCTAAGGAGAACTCGCGAATACTTGTTAATCTCTTCAAAAGAGAAGTCAAAAGAAGGTAAAAAAACATATAACACAAGTACTTGTGGTGAACACTCGAATATTTGCTAATCTCTGCCAAAGAGAAGTCAAAAAGAGTTAAAATTAAAATATAATGTGAGTATTTGAAGAGAACTCATGAATACCACTAATCTCTGTAAAAGGAAGGTCAAAAGCAGAAAAATAAACAAATAATGTGAGTACCTGAGGTAAACTCACGAACATCTGCTAGTCAATGGAAAAGAGAAGTCAAAAGCATGTCAATTTAAAATATAACTCTAGTACCTGAAGATAACTTGCCAAAACCTGCTAATCTCAGCAAAAGAGAAGTCAAAATTAGGTAAACCAACATATAACACTAGTACCTAAGGAGAACTCGCGAACACTTGCTAATCTCTACAAAAGATATGTCAAAAGTAGGTAAATTGGAAATATAATGCGAGTACCTGAAGAGAACTCGCGAACACCTACAATTCTCAACAAAAGATAAGTCAAAAGTAGGTAAATAAACATACAATGCGAGTACTTGAGTTGAACTCGCAAACAACTACTAATTTATGCATAAGAGATGTCAAAAAAATGTAAATTTAAAATATAGCGCGAGTACTTGAAGATAATTCGCGAACATCTGCTAATCTCTACAAAAGAGAAGTCAACTACAGGTAAATAAACATATAATAGGAGTACCTGAGGTAAACTCGCGAACATCTGTTAATCTTAACAAAAGAGAATTCAAAAACAGGTAAATTTAAAATATAACGCGACATCCTGAAGAGAACTCGTGAACATCAGATAATCTATGCAAAAGAGATGTCAAAAATAGTTAAATAATCATATAGTGCGAGTACTTTAGGAGAACTCGTTAACACTTGCTAATCTCTGCAAAATTGAAGTTTAAAGCAGATAAATAAACATATAACGCGAGTACCTGAGGTGAACTCACGAACACCTGCTAATCTCTGCAAAAGTGAAGTCAAAAGCAGATAAATTTAAAATATAATGTTAGTACCTGAAGAGAACTCGCGAATACTAGCTAATCTCTACAAAAGACAAGTCAAAAGAAGGTTAATAAACTTATAACGCGAGTACCTAAGGTGAACTAACGAACATTGCTAATCTCTACAAAATAGAACTCAAAAGCAGGTAAATTTAAAATATAATGCAAGTACATGAATTGAACTCACAAACACCTGCTAATCTCTACAAAATAGAAGTCAAAAGCAGGTAAATAAACATATAATGTGAGTGCCTGAGGAGAACTCAAGAACACCTTCTAATCTCTGCAAAAGAAAAGTCAAAAGCAGGTAAATTTAAAATATAATGTGAGTACCTGAAGAGAACTCATGAACACCTGCCAATCTCTATAAAAGAGAAGTCAAAAGCATGTAAATAAACATACATTGCAAGTACGTGAGGTGAACTCACGAACTTCTGCGAATCTATGCAATATAGAAGTCAAAAGCAACTAAAATTAAAATATAATGCGATTATCTAAAGAGAACTCTCCAATAAATGCTCATCTCTAGAAAAGAGAATTCAAAAAAAGGTAAAAAAAAAAAACTCGAGTACCTATTGCAAACTCTCAAACTCCTTCTAATATTTGAAAAATAGAATTCAAAAGCAGGTAAATTAAAATTTAATGCGAGTATCTAATACGAGCTCGTAAACACCAGCTAATCCCTACAAAAGAGAAGTCAAAAGTAGGTAAATAAACATATAACAAGAATACCTGAGGTGAACTCGCGAACACCTGCTAATCTTTTCGAAAGTGAAGTGAAAAGTAGGTAAATTTAAAATGTAATGTGAGTACCTGAAGAGAATTCACGAACACCTGTTAATCTATACAGAAGAGAAGTCAAAAGCAAGTAAATAAACATATACCACGAGTATCAGAAGAGAACTTTCGAATACCTGCTAATCTCTCCAAAAGTGAAGTCAAAAGTAGGTAAATAAATATATAACGCGAGTGTGTGAGGTGAGCTCGCAAATATTTGCTAATCTCTACAAAAGAGAAGTCAAAAGGAGGAAAATTTAAAATATAATCTGAGTAATTGAAGAGAACTCATGAACACAAGCTAATCTTTGCAAAAGAAAAGTAAAAAAAATGTAAATAAACATATAATGTTACTACCTGAGTTGAACTATCGAAAATCTGCTAATATCTGCAAAAGAGAAGTCAAATGCAGGTAAATTTAAAATTTAACACGAGTAACTGAAGAGAACTCACGAACACCTACAAATCTCTACAAAATAGAAGTCAAAAATAGATAAATAAACATATAATGTGAGTACCCGAGGAGAACTCGTTAACATCTGCTAATCTCTATAAAAGATTAGTTTTTAAAATATAATGTGAGTACCTTAAGAGAACTCGCGAACACCTACTAATCTCTACAAAAGAGCCGTCAAAAGAAAGTAAATAAACATATAATGTGAATACCTGAGGTAAACTCACGAAAATGTGATAATCTATACCAAAGAGAAGTCAAAAGCAAGTAAATAAACATATAATGCAAGTACCTGAGGTGAACACTTCAACTTCTATAAATCTACGCAAAAGAGAAGTCAAAAGCAGGTTAATTTAAAAAATTACGTGAGTACCCGAAGAGAACTCGCAAACATCTGCTAATCCAAGAAAAAGTGAAATCAAAAGAAGGTAGATAAACCTATAGCGCAAGTACTTGAGGATAACTCGCGAACATCTACTACTCTCTACAAAGGAGAAGTCAAAAGCAGGTAAATTTAAAATATAATGCAAGTACCTGAAGAGAACTCGCGAACACCGGCTAATCTTTGCAAAAGAGAATCCAAAAGCAGGTAAATAAACCTATAACGCGAGTGCCTGAGGTGAACTCGCGAACATCTGCTAATTTCTGCAAAAGAGAAGTCAAAAGTAGGTAAATTTAAAATACAATGTGATTATATGAAGATAACTCGCGAACACCTGGCAATCTCTGCAAAAGATAAGTTAAAAGTAGATTAATAAAAATATAATGCGAGTATCTGAGGAAAAATCACAAACACCTACTAATTTCTGCAAATGATAAGTCAAAAGTAGGTAAATTTAAAATATAATGAAAGTACCTGAAGAGAACTCGCAAACACCTGCTCTTCTCTACAAAAGAAAAGTCAAAAGAAGGTAAATAACCATATAATGCAAATACCTTTGGTGAATGTCACAACCCGCATTTTCTCCTTATTTAAATAATATATCAGAGTAAGAGAAAACACGGGTCATGATGCCACGCCGTGTAGGGGATAACTACCAGCGCTCAGGCAAAAACTCAAACATAACAACTTATAATAAATCCTCAATTTTATTATGAACAAAAATATAATTTAAGTTATGTTTTGACAGGTGTATCCCTCGGCTTCAATGGATCAACTAGTACACAAGCAAAAACATGAATATACGCTTCGGAAAATACTTTTTATAATGATTAACATCCTACATGAGCATAAACATCCAAACAGGACAATTCATAATATGCATACCTCTAGGTTTAATAAAGTATAGAGATAGCTTTTATGTTAGTTGAAATATAGTGACTTGGGTTTAAACCAAAGATATGCATGAGATTATTAAATGATAACTTTATACTTTTAAAATAACAAACAAGCAATCCTAGCATAAAATCTTCCTAGAGAGCAAGTAAAACTGTAAGAAACGAACAAAAAACAAGCCAGAAGAAGTATAATAGAAATTTTATTATCTAAAAGGTATCTATTACAAAGTTATGACCTCGCTTTTATAAAATGGAGGAGAGAAGAGTGAATACAAATAAGAGATGTGGGACTAAAAAATTATAGGACTAAGCGGTCTATACAGAAACAACCCGCACAAGCCGCACGGTTAGACGGAAGGGAAAACACTTGGCTACCACCAGAGAGGAAGGAGAGATTGCCATGGGAGACCACTAGATCGCCCGATCTCCAAGCCGCCAGAGACAAAGTGCTAGACCGCTTGGACTCCAGACAACAATAACACAGAAACTAAATCGCTGAAGGGAAACCGCAAGACCGCGCGGTCTTCAGTCCGCCAAGACAGGCCGCCAGACTGCCAGACCGCCCGGTCACCAACTTTAACACTCCCCCTCAAGTTGGAGCATATATATCGATCATGCCCAGCTTGTCGCAAATTTTATGAAACGAGGTGGATACTGGCTTTATGAAGATGTCATCCAACTCTTTATCAGAAGTGACGAAGGAAGTGCAAATTTGTTCCTTCAAAATATCTTCACGAATGAAATGACAGTCGACCTCAATGTGCTTGGTTCTTTCATGAAAGACCGGATTTTTGGAGATGTATATGGCCATCTTGATATCACAGAACATTGGTAGAGGAAGGTTGGGCAAGAACTGATATAGACGTCGTGGAGGAGGATGACCAAGGCGGAGATGCCACTAGAGAAGATCTGTAGAAGAAGAGGAGAAGGAGGACAAGGCAGAAACGTTGTCGAGGAAGTAGAGGCCTCTGCTCTCAATCCCAGTAGCAATCGTTCGTTGGTAACTCGGTTCTTGAAAAGAACAAGAAGTCGGAGTAAACGTCATAGAGGACTGAAGCTGCTTGCATAAAGAGGTAACCTACAATAAATTGCATGGAAATTTGGGCACATAGAGAGTATCCGCTAGGCAAAGAGACAGAGTAACACGAACCACTCCCGACCCATGAACCGGAGAGGGAGAACCGTCTGCAATGAGGACAGGAGGCAACACATCATGCTGTTTGAGTAGAGAGAAGCACTGAGGATTTCCCATCATGTGATTAGTCGCACCAAAGTCGATAAGCCATTTATCTTGGGTCACCACGTGGGCACTACCTGATGATATGACCACGGAGGCAGATGGATTGGAAGAGGAGGCGGAATAGTAACCTGAGGGGCGAATATGGGGATGCTTCGTCTAGAAGCATTCAACAGTATGTCCGGTGCGGCCACAGTGAGAGTAGAGGAAGTGGGAAGGAGCACATCTGCTAGACTTGTGACTGCGGCTACCAGAGCCACTCCGCTGAGTTTGGTGAGCATAGTTGTCTAGTGGAGAAGGAGCTGGCAGTAGCGGGCGCTGAAGGAGGGATGTGACAACATGGATGCGGGTAGCGGTGGCATCTAAGGTAGGGGATTCTTCCTCACACAGAATTTTCTGGCGGATCATATCATAAGTATCAGGAAGCCGGAGCAGATAACACACAATGAGAAGCTCTAGGAAATGCTTGTGTTGTTGAGCTAAATTCGCAGAAAAGGGGCAATTCTAAAGAATCTCAGCCCTAAGAGCCTGAACCTATTGGTAGGTAGCAGCAAGAGACAATATTGGATGGGCAAAGAGGTCTGCATACAACATATAGATGCGGGACGTCTTATCCCCCTTTGAGTATAGAGCGGCAAGATGAAGCCAAGCGGCCTTGACCGTCTCATCATGACGTATGACGGTGAGGCATTCATCGGAGAAGCTGTTAGCGAGCCAAGTACGCACAAGGGCGTCACTCACATCCCAATCATCAAAGAGAGGTGAAGTTGTGGGAGGAGGGTCATTAACGAGAAGGTGGTGTTTGCGTTGCGAGCGAAGGAGAAAGATGAAGGAGAAGCTCCAATCCGGGTAGTTGGAGCTGACAAGTTTCGAAACGGTGCGAAGGTTCTCGGAAGGAGTATGAGGAAGAGGCGGAGCCAGATTAGCGACATTAGTGGTAGCAGTAGAAGTATGAGAAGGAGCCATAAGAAAAACCAATAGGAAGCTGCGCGGTTAGGAAACAAACTGTGCAGTTAGGAAACAAACCGGGCAAACAGGGAGAAATTACTGCGGTTAGAAGAAGAAGATCTACGACGGTCATGATGACAAACACCAGCGGCCAGAAAAGCCACGACCAAGTCGCATAACCAAGTAGAGGGGAATAAGTTGAGCGGCTAGAAGGCAGCCCACGCAAACAAAAGAAAGAGAAGACCGCGCGGTTAGGGATAAGACCGCGGGAGACAAACAAGGCGAACAGGTCGCGACAATAGGACGCGGTGACTAAAGGAGAGGTCGTGGAGAGAAGAAGAGGTCGCACACATAATGGGCAACAACAAGAAGAGAAAAAATCTGCGCGAACAGGGCGCAAGCCGGCAGAAGAAACAAGTCGCGAGACCAAGTCGCGAGAAGAAGAAGAAAGCCACGTAGACAGGTCGCGCGGACACAGAATCAGGTGGATAAGATCGAGTCCTCTGATACCATGTAAGAAACAAACAAAAAACAAGCCGGAAGAAGTATAACAAAAATTTTATTATCTTAAAAAGGTATCTAATACAAAGGTATGACCTCCCTTTTATAGAATGGAGGAGAGAAGAGAGAATATATATAAGAGATATGGGACTAAAAATTACAGGACTAAGCGGTCTATACAGAAACAACCCGCACAAGCCGCGCGGTTAGACTGAAGGGCTAACCGCTCGACTACCACCAGAGAGGAAGGAGAGATCGCCATGGGAGACCGCTAGACCGCCCGGTCTCCTAGCCGCCAGAGACAAACCGTTGGACCGCTTGGACTCCAGACAGCAAAAGCATAGCAACCAAACCGCTGAAGTGAAATCGCTAGATCGCGTGGTCTTCAATCCACCAAGACAGGCCGCCAGACCGCCCGGTCACCAACTTCAACAAAAACCAACCATTCAATCAGAAATTAGCTTAGCAGCTAGCAAGTACTTAACATTCAAACAAAATCTTCAATGTGCGTCAACATCCTGACACGAACCCACTAAAAGCATGTATATCTGAACCAAAAAAACAAAATAATAACTACCTCACGATGGTGAGAAAAAACAACTACAGTAGCTGTAGAACACTAGCCACAACCAACCATAGCCGCTCAACCGGCTACTGCTTCAAACCTGAGGTATTCACAAGAAAAAAATTCCTCGGGAAAAAATATACAAGTGATGATCAAACATCAAAATTAGCAATAATCCAAAAGGGACAAAGGCGGTGGGGGGGGGGGGTTACAACCCTAACATGAGAAAGGTTGACAAATCTTATCTAATAAGCCATAAGATAGAGATAAAAGGTTTACTTACAAAGTTCAAGGGTATGAAATTTACACCAAGTGCGATAAAGATCCATGCTTTATATAAAAAGAAATACATATAAGTAAGTGTGTATATAAATAAGAGATTAGCATGCTCATCATTTAGTGGGAAAAAACACCTGTAACAAATCAAGCACTTGCGGTGGTGGTCTCCTCCTCCACACACCGACATCAAAAGTTTCACAAGGGCTCAGGGGTGGTGGTCTCCTTCTCCACTCACCCACAACACATCACCTGGGCAAAGCCGGCACCTGTAGTGGTGGTCTCCTCATCTATACACCAGTAGTCAAAAACTCACTCCCTGAAATACACTAGCTGAAAAGATGCACAGAATGGCAAATAAGGAAAATTACAAGAAAATCTATAAGGGTATACTCGATGAATAGGAGAGTCATTCGACGAACAGTTTCTAAGTCTACACAGATTCGTCAAGAATACTCGACGAATTACCACAACAAGCCAGGTAAAAATCGACGAATTGGACTGAATTTGGCAAGGGAAGAAAAATCTACATCCACACTGATTCGTCGAGTATACTCGACGAATATAGTTGACTCTCAACGAACTTTCTTTGTAAAACAAGAAAAAAAATAGGCTAACTTAACGATGTACGATGAATCGGTGAAATACCCAAGTCAACGAGAAATTTGTCGAGTATACTCGATGAATTTGGGGTTCACTCAATGCTCTCAACGACAAAGCAGTCTCACTCAATGACTGGACTTTAACTCAACAAAGCTTACTTTATTCAATGCCTTCACTCAACACTCTCGAATACAAACCAACTATACTTAACGAATTCATCGAGTTAATATGACGCTTTTTACTTAGACTCAAAGACCACTCGACGCTCTCAATGCCAAGTCTAATTCACTCAATGCCAAGATTGATACTCGACGAATTCGTCGAGAATACTCGATGAATTGCACCTAACTCAACGCCAAAGCATTACCCAATGAATTTTAATAGATACTCGATGAATATGACTCGACGAATCTAACTACTCTCAGCACTTAGACTATTCAACGGAATTGATATAGACAAAAACCCATACTCGATGAATTTTACTCAGGCTGACCACACCCTATTTGACAAATTTAAACTAAATTGACTGCAATATTCAACGAACTCAAACTTTGACTAACAGTCTAATACTCGACGTATTAACATAACCAAATTAATTCCTTATTTTATGGATTATACTTGGGCTATCTCCTACATAAACGACGAAGTCAAATTTTATCGGAAATTTATACTACCCAGCCGATCGGCCTTGGCCGAACCCTACCTTATGCCTAAATGCTGAGAAGGGAAGAATTATAACCGAAAGCACGCAAAGAAAGTCATAGCAAGGGGGAGAAATCATAACTTGCCTTAAATCTCCCGAAAACCGGCCACAAAAGCGCTCCTCCTCAAGGATCTGGCTGCAAGAACATCTAGGCATTAGTAAACGAATTCCCTAATGCTCCTCCTCAAGAAACGTTTCGGGAGAAAAGAAGGTCAAAATGAATTCCCTAATGCCCAAAACTTCAAGAAACATGAAAAACTGATCGCACACGTAGATCTCGGTGAGAGCAGTCTGAATCTACTCTCCGATGACGATTTCGAGCTCCAAAGCTCCTACAATTGGCGGACAAAAGCCTAGAAATGTCTGTCGTTCTTCTCTTCGCGAAACAATTCGTCGGCTCAAAAATAATATGAATAGGGTTTTCGTCACATCATTAACAAATTATATTTATATGTTAGATATTATATTATTACCCTAATAACGTCTAAATTGCCGATAACTCCAAACAACTCGGATTTCTACGAAATTCGCACCAAAACTAAATATCGATGCTACAAATCGAACGGCGAAGTCGAAATCAAAATCTGATAAACAAAACTCGAGTAAAAACTCCCGGATTCCCAAAACTCCAAAACATCCAAAAAAGGCTCCACCGAGTTCCAAAACAAACCTGGCTCGCAAGGGAAAACACCAAAAACACAATAGAAATTAGCCAATCTAATATTCTAAATCAAAACCTCAGATACTGATGGAGACGACGACCCTCAACATATTGAAGATAGTGATGGCGTGCTTATAGTATAACTTTCTTCGCCACCAAATAAAGATTTGTGGTGCCGTGATGACCATGTGGAGCGTCGCCATAATATCCGCCTGGGGCACAAACTAATATATTAATAATTATTAATAATTTATTAATAATTATTAATAATTATTAAATCAACTTTTTATCTTTTGTATTTTAGTTTGTAAATTTATTTAATTGTCATGTCATGTTTAATATAATTGTTAAGTTTAGAACCATGGGTTATTTTAAATATTCTATTTGGGCTGCATGTAGCCAGGTCATGGTTGTAAGCCTATATATAGGCTTGTATTAGTTTATATTGGATTATTGAAGAAGAAAATATATTGAACCCTAATTCTTTTGAAAGATTCCTCTCTCCCTCTCTTCTTGACTGCCCCCCTCATTCCTCTCCTTGTGTTGGCTGCCGGCCAATCTTCTCCTCTCCTCCTCCCTAACACCACCTCTCCCTCCTTTTGCTTATCCCGGCCCCTCCTCCTTTGACCCTCTCAAGTGCTCGGCTTCCTCCCTCCTAGCCGCTCCCCCCTTTCCCCCCTCCTCCTAGTTGCCAACCACCACCCCCACTTCTTCAACAATCGGCCACCTTGAACCTCACCCAAAACCGACCACCATCTTCCCGGCAAAACCAAGCCACCATCTCCCTCCACAAAACCACCGACCACCATACCCATAACTTCAACTCGAACAACCCACCTATTGTTTTATTCTCCAACAACACCACCTACCACCTTTTCTCTCTCTTTCCAAATATTTATATTATCATTCAAGAAGGTCTCATCTTGTGGATCAAACTCTGGCATGAAGCGAAGAAGGTGGACAAGTTTTCTCCAACCGGCGTGACTCTGATGGACCTGTTGAAGGGAGATCCATGTAAAGAAATCGGAATCATCCATTATTGTTGGGTAACGAAAAAGTTCTACTCTCGTGTGTTTCTTTTCCTAGATATTCTTGTGGTGGAAATTCTTGGCTTTGCACCTTGAAGCTTTGAATAATCGTGGTTTTCTTTCGAATGGTTTGTGATTATCTTGATTGATTTATTTTCGAAAAGGTTTGGCGAACCTTTGTTTTCTTTTGTTGGGAGAGATCTACCATTTCTTATTCATTACTTTTTGGTGGACTCTTTTGGTACAACCTTCGCTCGATCGGATCGGGTTGGTCCTTTAAGCCGGAAAGAATATTGGCCTATCGCCTCAATTCGATCCTATTCAGTTTGGCTACCCGTACGCTAGCATATAATTAATAGAATTAATTAACGTGATGCTGCATAGTATGATTGTGCGAGTATAGGATTGGATCGCAGAGAGGTATACGTGCTAGTCCGTAGATTTATTCGTTGTCAAACGTGCAATCGTGCATCAATTTGGTATCAGAGGGAGGTTCACATCAATTTCCTAATTGGTGCCCTCCCCCTCTTATTAGCACGTCGACACGCACTTTGTATGCACGTTTATTTTCCAAAATTACAAAAAAAAATCCGGGTCTGCCAATAGCAGCCTAAATTTCTTATTTTACAGCAAAAATAATAATAAAAAAAATAATAATCCTTTCATTATTGCCCGTAAGAAAACAAAAAAAATAATTTTTTTACCCTATTTATTAGGCGGGAACAATTTCATATTTCTTATAGGTTAGTGTTTCAGGTTCCTTTTTCTTTGCATGTGCACACGTTTCAAGCAGATTTTTCTGTCCCGTCACCACTGAGTATGGCATAAGACATATATGCTGCCCGGTTAGACTATTCTTATGCTAAGGAGAGGACTAAGCACACCATAGCCTTGCTTTCTAACCGTACCCACACATATTCTCACACTGAGAATGAGATACCAACGTATGATGGTTATGGGAATTCGCAAAATTTAGGGACTGGCATAAGTGGGTAGATATATACTTTGATTGTCATGAATGGGATGATCACCAACAGGTGAACATCGTCCTTGTACGATTAATTAGTCGAGCCCGCATGTTCTGGTACAACGAAGAGCTTCGTGTTGGTAGCAAAACACATTCTTGGACGCAAATGCGTAATCTTCTCTCGGATCGATTTGATTCCGCCTACCTTCGCCCTGCTAACACCAAGCCTATGCGTGAGTATAGTTTTGGCACTAGATCCATACCTGCCATTAGGAATGATTATGAACCAAACGCCCAGAACAAGCGACAGATAACTGATGATTTGACTAACCTTAAATAAGGGAAAAAGTCAGTCTCGGATTATATGCGCCATTTTAAGGATATGATGGTTAGAAGGGGTGTTAAGGAATTGCTAGAGATCACCCTCTCTAGGTTACGTAAGGGGTTAAAACCCTACATCCAGGGTAAATTACTGCGTTATTTTCACACCGATCTAGACACCACTTTTATTACGATAGTTGAAATTGAGAAGCACTACATTCTTAGGAATAAAGCTCAATTGTGTCAGATCGGAAATGTCATTTTAGGATCACCACCCCCAGTTAGGGAAACCTTTCCTAATAGGTCTTTTGTTGTGGACTCGATAGATATTTCCACTAGGGTTATGCCCCCGTTACCCTCAACATCTAAGCCCCTTGAGATAGAAAATAATACCCATGAGGATGCGGATGTAGGTGCGATATCTCTTGATCCTGAGGATGACCCCGTAAGTGAGAGTATTCCATCTTGTGCGATAGAGGGCAATGACTCTTATGAGTCTGAAATTGATGGAATACTTAGTGATCTGAAAGATGATGTTTTGGATGATGATATTCTGATCTGTGAGAGTTGTATATTGCCTATTACTAGCCCTACTAGCATTGTGACTGATCACCCTAGTATTAGAGCCCTCTCCAAACTACGATCCGCGTCGTGCTAGAGCCTACGAGTACAACTACTGAGAATATACATGAGTTATCTGAGGAGCCTGTGAGTGAGGATTTAAATATTATTATTGATGACCCGGACTTAAAGGATGTCCCGACTAATTAGGAAGACTCACCATATGTGAAAAGGTTATGTTTGGATGATTTCAGAGCTGCAAACCCGAATGATTGTTATTTGAAGATATCATCATTATCTGAAGTTCCGTCTGAATTAAAATTTCCGTCGGGTTATAGTTTTCCCATTTCTGAGACCTTTACTTATTCTAAATTAAACGACTTGTCTAGTGCGTTGGAAGAAATTCCAAGCGAGGAAGTGGAATTTTTGAACGATTCTTTGGTTTTACCCCCGGATGAGAGTTCATTAAAGTTATCACCGATCGGTGAAATTTATCCTGATTTGGATTGTATCCACGGTTTGATTTTACCGACCATTCCTCCTATCTATGATCCCACATTAGTTGATGATTTAGGAGGTGGAATCGGTACTCCTAGACAGAGTTGTTGTGACACGCCCACTCTTTTTGTTCCTATATTGGCATTGTCTCAGCAATTAAATATTTGTACGTTGAGTGCACTAGTTTTTGGTCTGTTCATTGCACCGCATAGATCTGAGTACGTGACATATTTGGCTATTCATTTCTCTACGTGTCCAGCTACAGGTCTATCCTCGTCTATTTCTAATTCTTTGGCAATTTTGCCTCTAGATGTGGTGTCTCCTTCGCTTACTTATACCCACTATAAGAAAACAGGCTTTTAGTGACTAAAATTTTGGTCACTAACTATTGTGGGTTGGTCACTAAAGACATTTAGTAAACAAATTTAATTCGTCATAAGGTGGTTGCAAAAAGCACATCACTAAATATATTTAGTGACCAAATTAATTTTCATCACTAAATATATACTTTTAGTGAAAAAAAGAATTTTCGCTGCTAATTATTTTTAGTGACTAAACTATTTGTCACTAAAAAGTCTTTTTTGTAACCAATTAAACTTAGTCACTAATTATGTAATGCAATAGTGACCAAATTATCCGTCACTAAAAATTATTTTTGTGACCAAATTAATTTAGTCAATGATCGTTCAATGCAATAGTGAACAAATTTTAAGTCACTAAATGTCATTTTTTGTAACGAAATATTTAGTCACTGATATTTAATAATTATTCACAAAAATAGATTTTAAATAAATTCCATTACTGGCCATTAAATTGAATATAAGTATATACATGATAAGAGACAATAATAGATATAATTTGAAAGTGAGGATAGATATAACTCTAGAGTGGGGGGGGGGGTGAATAGAGTATTCAAAAATATGAGAATCTACTCAACTCCCATAGAGTTAATTTGCGGAAAAAGTAAATAGACATATGAAACCGTAGAGCCTAACACAAAGTGAGGTGCACAAGGGAAAGCTAACTGTAATTATAGTTTGAGCTTTAGTCCTAACACAACAACTAGCAATCATAGGTAGTTCTAGTCACAACCACAGTGCAGTAATTAAAATAAGCAACATAGACAACACAAGAAGATTTATAGTGGTTCCCTCTCAATAGGTACATCCACTCTTCTACCACCCTGGTAGGAATCCACTACAGGTTTTTGATCAGGTGCCCTGCCACCAACTGATCTGATTTAGGTAGATCAAGTAAACCCTTTAAGCTTTTGATCAGGAGCCCAAAATCCAACACAGGTTTTTGCTAAGGTTCCCTGCCACCAAGGTTCACTTTTGAAGGGAGTAATAACCCTTTGTATAGGAGGTTGAGAGAGTTAGAATGTCTTCTCTATTGTTAAACAAAATTAGAGAAGCTAGTGGATTGCACTGAGCTATAGAGAGCTCTGAAGGAATCAAAGCTCCCCCTTGCTTAGAGAATATCCAGGAAGAAGCCTTGCTTCAGGGTGCAGGTTCTCTTCAAAACTCTTGACAGAGAAGATCTGTTGTCTTGAGGTTCTTGAAGGAGCAGCTTTAAGAAGACTCTTGATATGGAATGGTTGTTCTTCTTCAACAGTTTTTCTTTCTTCTTCTAGTACTTGAAGCTCTGAGTATGAATGTTCCTGTAAGCAGGATGAACTCAGGATTGAAGAAGAGAACTCTGAAGAGAGTTATTCTACACTTGTTCTTCTCAGCTGTATTGAAAACTATCTGAGAGCTGTTTGTATAACACTTTGTTATATCTTCTTGTTCTTGTTATGTTGTATCTGTGTATTTTAACTTCTTTCACTAGCTCTTTATATATCAGCCTTTGTAACGGCTTCTATCTTTCTCTTGATTTGAATCTTGTCTTTTTCTGAGATCTGAAATCTGGCCTGCAAATAACATAATACAACTGGCCTGCATAAAGGACATTCTATAAAGAAATAAAGCTTTCTTAGAAGCTGTTTATCCATTCTGCAAGTCCAAAAGGTATTAGAGAAAGTCAGATAAAAACAAACTCGTTACAGCCAGAGAAAGACACATGTGTCTAAAGGCTATAAAGGACAGCATGGCAGATAAAGCACAAAGATTATTTAACTAATAGGACAAAAGACTTTGTCAGATAGAACTTGATTTATGCATAAAGAATGAGGCAAAGATTGCCTTGATATATAAGCATAAAGTCGATGAAATAATCTAGAATAAAATACGCCAGATATATAAGAAATAAATCACAAAATAGAAAGAGTTAAAATCACTAAATGCAGACAAAAGATAGTCGAACGAATCACAAAGATCGTCGAACTATCAGAGCAGATCGTCGACCTATCAGAGCAGATCGTCGAACTACAAGATATCTGTTTGGGCAGAAGAAATCAGGCAAGACTCGACGATCGTCCAAACAGAGACCACAGATCGTCGAACTATCAGAGTTGAACAAACTCGGAGATAGTCGATCAGCTGTCTGATGATGTTCGAGCGACGTTCGACCATAGTCGAACTAAAAAAAACACTTAACCATAATTCAAATAGATAAACAATAATTCTATACAACTAATAGGATCTAACCTAAATCTAACCTTTGACCATAAATAATTATTGGGTCAAGAAACTAATTGAGAGGACTTAACTCAAATCCAATCTAGGGTACCAACAATCTCCCCCAATTTGGGTCAAGTCTCTCAAAATAAAAAGAAAGCTATAGATAGATATAAAAACAACTATAACCTGTTAGGATCAAAGTGTATCATATCATATCAACTAAGCAGCATTTCATATCAAAAATTCACAAACAATCATCAAGCATATCAGATTGTCAATACAAATAAATCTATTCATTAGCAGAGTTTGGTTTAGAATTAGAAGAAGCAGGAAGGAAGGAAATTATTCACTTTGGATCAAGTGCATCCTTCTTTGAAATCTTTAGGTCCTGTTCTCCAATGATCTTTGATTCTCCTGCTCTGGGCAAAACAACCTCTGCATGCTTTTCCATGTATTTTGAGGCATCAAAAACTTCTGGTCTGTCTTGGAATCTGTCTAGTTATTTCTCTCTGTAATTTGACATTGTTGTTAAACCTGTTATGTCTTTTCCTTCAGCTTTTGCTTTTTTGATTTGAGTTGATCCAACTAATTCAAGAAATCTCGCCATCCTGAACTCAGGATTAAGCTCTTGACTTTCATATGCATTCTCATCAGCTGGGTCTAGAGGCTTTACAGTTTTAAACTTGGTAGAAAGATCTAACAGACCTATAGCTGGTTCTACATCTTCTTGAATAACAAGCGAGGAGGGTGGAGCAAATTCTGCAAATTTCTTACTAGACTTATCAGAGTATGTTACTCTTTTTCCTTTTGAATCCACTTGTTTATTTTGAACTGGCTTTCTTGAGGAAGGAGTTTTGTTCTCCTTAGGAGGTAAAACCTTTCTTTTAGGTGAAGGTGGAGGAGAAAATGTGGGTTTCTGGTAAATCATCTCCTTCACTTGCTCCTTAGGTCCAATTTCTTTTCATTGCTGGCCTTGATGGGGTCTGCCTTGGTAACCTTGGTTTCCTCTTCTCTTATAGGCCTGAGAAGGAGTGAATCTGGCTAGAGGAGCTAAGGTATTAGAAGCTACATTCCCTGAGGCCCCAGCACTAGGAGGAGGAGTAGGACCTCTAGGAGTCCACTTAGGAGCTAGAGTATCATACCTCTTGCTCTTCCTCCTCTTCTTCTGCTGGTTCTTAAACAATCCCTTCCAGTGCTAAAAGTCCTTGGACTTAGGGTCAATCCCTTTCAAGATGTAGTAAGGGATGTCATTATCTGGGTTAGAAGGTGGTGGAGCTGGAGCCTTCCTTTTCTTTTGATCAATCTTTCTTTTCTTAGATCCTTCTGAATCCTCTGTGTCCTCCTCATCATAAGAATGTGATGACTGAGGTTGATCATATGGATCAATAATATCTTGATAAGCTTTTTCTTTGGCTTTCAAAGCAGCCTTTTCTTTTTCCTCTTCTAAGGCATCTTGTGCCAATAGGGAATCCAGGTCTAGTCCTGGTGTATCATCCCAAACCGTTGATCTTTCTTCTGAATCATCTATAACTGTCTTGGGGACCAGTTTTTCTGAGGCTTCCACAAACTCCTGATCTGGTATAACAGATTCAGGTTCTTTACTTTCTGCAGCAGTTTCTTGAGATGCTTCGTGAACACCTTGAACTTGATCTGTAGCCAAAAGGACACAAAAGTATTCTAAATGGTATAAAATCATCCCCTCAAGGTATTCACTAGTTAACATATCAGTTTTTAGGTCAGTGAATTGAGAAATGGTGTTACCTGCAGAATCCTCTAACTCCCATAAATCATCTAGGTAGGAGGTAACAACTCCTTCTAGGTACTTGGCAATAGCAGGAGTAGATATCTCTTCAAGACAAACTCTAAAAGCAAATACAGCTTCAGCTATAACTTCAGCTATCCTTTGTTCTAAATCTTGAACTTCTGGAACTACAGCTGTATCTGGAATGACCAGAGGGAGTCCTGAGACATCTTCATGGAACATCTCCCCCTGCTTGACTTCAGTGGCTACTGAACTCAGGCCCCTAAGTGAAGAGGGCTCAGCAGAAGTTGAGAGGGATGCAATGGAGGATGTAAGAGATGAAATGGAAGAAGTAAGAGGGGCAATTGCTGCTGCAATCATTGATTGGATTGAAGGAGTAATTAGCTCCATGATGCTTGTAATGAATGTTATTGAGATTTCAAAAGATGTAGATGCAGATGTAGTGTGAACTAGTGATGGAGATGTAGATACATGAAGATCAATATGATCTTGAGGTGAAATTGGTGACTGAGGTGGAGTTGGAAGTGTCTCAGAAACAAGCAGATCAATGCTGAGATTTGAAATCCCAGTAAGATGTGAAGGAGTTGGAGATGCTGGTGGTGATGCATGGAGAATAGTCGATGAATGCAGTGGGAGAAGAGCAGTGGATGTAGATGGTACTGCAATAGAAGTGGACGGCAATGCAGCTGAAGATGGAATGGGGGGAATGGAAGAGCCTTCTTCAAGTAGGTGGGGGGTGACTGTTACTGCCCTTGTGTTCTCAGATGGAACAGGAGCAACCCCAACAGGTGAAGGCTTCTGTATATTCCTTCTCCACTTGATAAACAGAGTGGGGTCCATTTTCTTGCTTGCATTGATTGAGGTTGAGACTGTTCCCAACAACTGAGGATATTTCTATCTCAGAAATATCCCAATCACCCTTCCAAGGGTTACCTCTTTCTTTGAGTTCTTTCTCCTGATTAATTCAAACACTATTCCAGCTCAATTGATTTCTTTCTTATTAGCAATAACACACATTAAGGCAAACTGCTGCCTGGTAATTTTATCGTGCGTAGAGTGCTTTCCCAACAACACTTTCCCTACTAGTTCTGATAAGAACTTAATCTTCATCGGGAAGCTTATCTTCAGCTATTTGGAAGGAATTCCTTCAGCATGTCCTTGCTCTAATAGAATCCTGCTATATTCCTGATTATCTTGTTCATACTCTTCTTATCCATTGATCAAACCGAAAATTTCAGTCAAGATGGCAGGAGTAAAAATTACCTCCTCGTCGCCGATAGTCCCTGTCATAGATTTGTCGCTGGAATACGATGTATAGACCCATTCATTGATTTCTGGAACATTTATCTTCATCCTTGTATACATCAGCTTCTCCAGTCCTTGTTCTTTACACAACTGTAGCATCTCGACAATGTCAGCATCGCAGGCACTGAAAGATTCGAAATCGACGCTGAAGACAGTGTCAAACTTTATCACGGTCATCAATGCTGGAGCAATCGCCATTGATTCGGTTGGTGAAGACAAGAGAGAGAGACGAAAGCAGAAAGTGTGGGGCAGAGCTCAAGTTAAACCTTTCATGCAGAAGGAGGAATATGAAAAGACGAGCTCTTTCGACTATAAAAGGCACGATCTATTAACCTAGGTCGACCATCGGTTTAGATTTAAACAACAATCATCGACTTATTTCAACAGATACTAGAAACGATGGTCGATCGATCGTTCGACGATCATTTCCTGAAGCAAAGTAGTCGAACTATCGGTCAACCATCTCTGTCTTCACAAATAAATGAGCCGTCATCAAACATAGGTCGACGATAGGCTCAACCTGTTTGATTATGGTAGAACGTCATTCGACCATATTCGAGCAGATTTTAACATAGGCAGAATTTTACACTTGATCTATTCCATTTATCATGCCTAGTTGATTCAAAAAGAACAGATGCTTCTGTTCATCTAGGGGTTTTGTGAAAATATCACCACCTTGAAGGTCTGTGGATATGAACTCAAGATTGATCTTGTTCTTTTCCACACAATCTCTTAGAAAATAGTGTCTGATCTCAATGTGCTTGGTCCTAGAGTGGTGCACAGGATTTTGTTCTATGGAAATAGCACTGGTACTGTCACACATGATTTTTATGTTCTTATGTGTGTACCCATAATCCAAAAGAAGGTTTTGAATCCACAGGATCTGTGAACAACAACTAACAGCTGCTATATATTCAGCCTCTGCAGTTGAAGTTGAGACAGAAGCCTGTTTCTTGCAGAACCAAGATACTAATCTCTCTCCCAGGAACTGATATGTCCCTTAGGTACTCTTCCTGTCAACTCTACAACCAACATAGTCAGAATCAGAATATCCAATTAAGTCAAATTCTGATTCAGCTGGGTACCACAGTCCTAACTTTGGACATCCCTTCAGGTATCTCAAAATTCTCTTGAGAAGAATCAAATGAGATTCCTTGGGGTTGACCTGGAATCTAGCACACAGGCATGTGGCAAACATTATGTCAGGTCTACTTGCAGTTAAATACAATAGGGAACCAATAATGGCCCAATAGTTTTTCTGATCAACTGGCTTACCCGTATCATCAGAATCTATAACTACATTTGTAGCCATGGGTGTATGTTTTGCTGAAGCATCTGTCATCCCAAATTTCTTTACCAATTCCTTGACATATTTGGATTGGGAGATGAAGATGCCATCCGCATCTTTCTTCACTTGGAGACCAAGAAAGTAAGACAGCTCACCCATACTACTCATCTCAAACTTAGAGTGCATCAGGTCTGAGAACCTTTTGCATAGTTTGGGATCAGTGGAACCAAAGATAATGTCATCCACATAGACTTGAACTAACAGGATTGTGTCCTTGTGATGCTTAACAAAAAGTGTTTTATCAACTACTCCCCTAACAAAGTTGTGCTCTAAAAGGAAACTAGCTAGAGTCTCATACCAGGCTCTGGGTGCTTGCTTTAGTCCATAAAGAGCTTTTTGCAACTTATAAACAAATGAGGGTTGAGTTGAAGAAACAAAACCATGTGGTTGTTCAACAAACACCTCTTCCTTTAGCTCACCATTAAGGAATGCACTTTTAACATCCATTTGAAAAACCTTAAACTTCATATAGGCTGCATAGGCTAGAAAGATCCTTATTGCCTCTAGCCTTGCAACAGGGGCAAAGGTTTGGTCATAGTCTATACCTTCCTCCTATCTGTAGCCCTGATCTCGCCTAGCTTTGTTCCTTATAATAGTTCCTTTGGCATCAAACTTGTTTCTGAACAACCACTTGGTGCTCATGATTAGTTGGCCTTTTGGTCTTGGAACCAAAGTCCATACTCTACATCTTTCAAATTAATTAAGTTCCTCTTGCATAGCAATGATCCAGTGGGGATCTAGCTCAGCATCTTTTATGGTGAGGGGCTCAATTTGTGAAAGGAAACAAGCATGCATCACATCCTGTCTTAATTGATGTCTTGTTTACATACCAGCTGATATGTCACCAATCACTTGAGATGTAGGATGATCTCTAAGTGTGACAAGATCAGTAGGTGGGATGTGATCTTCAACAACAGTTTGGATTAATTCCTCTTGTGGAATAGGATTAACTGTTGGTGGTACAACAAATGCTTCCACAGTGTCTTCATCACTGTCTCAATCAGTGATATGAAGAGTTTATGGAGGGTGAATCTCTTGGGTGAGATCCTTGCATAACTCAGGTACCTGCAATGAGTTTGAGGAAGGAGAAGTTTCCTTCTCCTTGTAAAACATTTTTGACTCATCAAAAGAAACATGCACAGATTCTTCTATTTTTAATGTTGATTTGTTAAACACCGTATAAGCTTTGCTTACTTGGGAATATCCAAGAAAATTTCCCATTGAAGCTTTTGCTTCATACTTTCTAAGGTATTCTTTGTTGTTATTGTGAATGTACACTACACAACCAAAGACTCTAAAATAGTTAATTTTAGGTTTCTTTCCTTTAATTAATTCATAAGGAGTTTTACCCTTAAGCTTAAGTATTAGACTTCTATTCATAATATAATTAGCTGTGCTAACAGCTTCTGCCCAATAAGAGAGAGGCATGTTAGCATCTGCCAACAATGTTCCTGCAGCTTCAATTAGGGTTCTATTTTTCCTTTCCACTACCCCATTTTGTTGAGGAGTTCTAGGAGCAGGGAAGCTATGTTTGATACCTTCTTTCTCATAGAATTCTTGCATGAGAAGAGACTCAAACTCAGTACCATGATCACTTCTAATCAAGGCAACATGAATAGAATACTTATTCTGCACACATAACAGAAAGTCTGTAAGAACTTTGAAGTTATCAGCCTTAGTTCTCAAAAAGAACACCCAAGTGAACCTAGAGAAATCATCTACAATCACTAAAGTGTAAAAATTCCCTCCTAGACTCCGTACCTTTATTGGGCCAAAAAGGTCCAAGTGCAATAAATACAGGATTCTAGGTGAATCACTCTTATTTACACATTTGAAAGAGTTTTTGGCTTGCTTGCCTAATTAACAATCCCTACATAGACCTTCCTTCTTCTAGGGGCAAGAAGGTAAACCTCTAACAAGATTGTATTTAGATAACCTAGATATATTCTTGAGGTTAACATGGCTAAGCCTTTTATGCCATAAAGTGTTATTATTGGTTACTTCATTAAACAGACAGATTTCAGATTGAGTTGAATTAAAATCTACTAAGTAAATGTTACCCTGTCAAATGCCTACTAACACTACATTACTATTTAAAGTAATATTGCAAAGAGTGTCAGTGAATGATACCTGATAACCTACATCACATAACTGGCTTACTGAGATTAAGTTGTGCTTCAGCCTAGTAACATATGCAACCCTTTTGAATGTCAATGCTCCAATGGTAAACCTACCATATCCTTCTGTTTGACCACAGCTGGAATCCTCAAAGATCACCTTTGGTCCAAGCTTGACCTTAAAGCTTGACAGATTGTCTTTGTTCCCTGCCATATGTTTGGAACAGCCACTATCCAAATACCATTTGTCTTAAGTAATTGGATAGGTCTTCACCTGTAAAATAAACAGTTAGACATTGTGGACCCAAACAACCTTGTGTCCATTATTCTTCACATAATTAAAACTTGAAATGAAAGAATAAGCAGGCTGAGGTTCCTATCCTAAGGGATAGGATCTCCTAGGTGGAATACTCCATCCAGTTGATGGGTCAATGAACCTTGGTTTTCTATTTACCTTAGTGTTTCTAAGGTTCTGATTATTAATTTGAAAATCATGTTCAGATCGTCGATCAATGTTCGATGACCGATGCCCAGATCGTCGAGTATCGGTCGACTATTGGGCCTGCGATCGTCGAACATTGTTCAATGATTTTTGAATTTCTTTAAATTTTTGTTTTCTCTTTTCTCTCTTAGCCTTATTTAAAGCTTTGTTTACTTGAATTACTTGCTCAATATTCTTTATTCCTTCAGCTGAAATAAAGTTTACTGGAGTGGAAAGAATATTTTTCAGAACTATTGGGGGGTCACTTGGTGAAGCTCCTAAGCCTAGCTTATTGTTACCTGTCCTGGTGTTTGACATGCTAGTAATATCTAGCAGCTCAAGACTTCTACCATTAATAGATTCTTCTAATCTTTTAGATTTGGCTAGTTCAATTTTAAGAAATTTGATTTCTTCAGTAGATCTAGTGATTTCAACTTCTAGCCTAGCATTTTCACTAGATAGAGATTTTGATCAGCTATCCTATTTCTAAGCTCCTTAATCTCCTTCTCTAAGCTAATTAAATCTAAACAGAGAGATTTAAATTCAAATCTGAATTCAACAGAAGTAAAATCATAAGAAGACAATACCTGATCTTCAGTAGGCATTTCTACTTCATCAGAACTCTCTGCAGCTAAATGATTGTTGCAGGCATCAATTGCCATTAGGCAAATTTCTTTTGCCTTCTTTTCTTCCTCATCTTCACTGGAGCTTGAGGAGGAAGATTCCTCATCAGTATCACTCCAGGTTTCAGCCACAAATCCTTTCTCCTTCTTCTTGTTTTTGTAGGAGGAGGACTTGGAATGGTTCTTCTGATATTCTTTGTCTTTTCTCTTCTCCTTGTTCTTTTCCTCTGGACACTCAGGTAGAATGTGTCTAGGTTTACTGCAACCATAACATATAAGTTCTTTAGCCGGTGTTCTGTCATACCTTGGCTTGTCTTCATATCTAGAAGACTTCTTTCTGAAGTCCTTTCTGCCCATTTTGAGAAATCTTTTGGCAAAGAGTGCCATCAGCTCCTCATTTGATTAGCTTCCTTCAGATGCATTAACAGCCTTTAGAGCAAGAGTTGCCCTTTCTTGGTATGAGTGGGAGTCTTAGATTCAGCTTTAGCTTCCCTGGTCTTCAGTACTTGCTCAAATGATTTGAGCTTGCCAAGGAGATCTTTAGTTGAAATCTCAATTGCACTTCTGGACTCTTTTATGGGATAGATCCTGAGATCCCATGTGCTGGGGAAGCACATCAATATTTTGTCATTGACTTCTGTCAATGTGATCTCTTTATCAAGGGTTCTCAGCTCATTGATGATGGAGCTGAGCCTGGTGTACATTACATCAACTGATTCTGCTTCATTCTTCTTGAAATTCTCATATTGGTATATGAGGTTGGACCTTCGGTCCTTCCTCTCATCAGTTGAACCAACTATAATTTGGTTCAGTGAGTCCCACATGGCTTTTGCTGAGGTACAATCAGCCACCTTCTGGAATGTTTCATCAGACATGGTCTGAGCCAGAATGTTCATAGCTTTTGCATCATCTATCTTTGATTTCTTGTAAACATCATTATAGTTAGGAGCTGGCACTGCACTCAGATTTGCTGAAGTTGTAGCAGTAGTTGCAGCAAGTGGTGTTGGTGGCCCTGTCAAAATAGAAGAAAAGATATCTTCATCAATAGAATTCATATACAGTCTGATTCTTGCCTTCCAGATGTTGAACTTAGCTAAGTTGCATACTGGAGATCTAGTGCTACAATAATCTTTGTACTGGGCCATAAAGTGAATATCTATAAACTTGGTATCTATCTAGATCTTGTGACTCAGGTGTAAGCCTGTACAGTCAGTCAACCTCCCTTTTATACCAATTGAAAGTGAGGATAGATACAACTCTAGAGGGGGGTGAATAGAGTATTCAAAAATATGAGAATCTACTAAACTCCCTTAGAGTTAATTTGCGGAAAAAGTAAATAGATATATAAAACCCTAGAGCCTAACACAAAGTGAGGTGCACAAGGGAAAGCTAACTATAATTACTGTTTGAGATTTAGTCCTAACACAACAACTAGCAATCATAGGTAGTTCTAGTTACAGCCACAGGGCAGTAATTAAAATAAGCAACACAGACAACACAAGAAGATTTATAGTGGTTCCCTCTCAATAGGTACATCCACTCTTCTACCACCCTGGTAGGAATCCACTACAAGTTTTTGTTCAGGTGCCCTGCCACCAACTGATCTGATTCTGGTAGATTAAGTAAACCCTTTGAGCTTTTGATTAGGAGCCCAAAATCCAACACAGGTTTTTGCTAAGATGCCCTGCCACCAAGATTCACTTTTGAAGGGAGTAATAACCCTTTGTACAGGAGGTTGAGAGAGTTAGAATGTCTTTTCTATTGTTAAACAAAATTAGAGAAGTTAGTGGATTGCACTGATTTATAGAGAGCTCTGAAGGAATCAAAGCTCCCCCTGGCTTAGAGAATATCCAGGAAGAAGCCTTGCTTCAGGGTGCAGGTTCTCTTCAGAACTCTTGACAGAGAAGATCTGTTGTCTTGAGGTTCTTGAAGGAGTAGCTTGAAGAAGACTCTTGATATGGAATGGTTGTTCTTCTTCAATAGCTTTTCTTTCTTCTTCTTCTACTACTTAAAGCTCTGAGTATGAATGTTCCTGTAAGCAGGATGAACTCAGGATTGAAGAAGAGAACTCTGAAGAGAGTTGTTTTACACTTGTTCTTCTCAGCTGTATTGAAAACTATCTGAGAGCTGTCTGTATAACTCTTTGTTATATCTTCTTGTTGTGTCGTATCTGTGTATTTTAACTTCTTTCACTAGCTCTTTATATATCAGCCTTTGTAACGGCCTCTATCTTTCTCTTGATTTGAATCTTGTCTTCTTCTGAGATCTGAAATCTTGCCTGCAAATAACATAATACAACTGGCCTGCAAAAAGGACATTCTATAAAGAAATAAAGCTTTCTTAGAAGCTGCTTATCCATTCTGCAAGTCCAAAAGGTATTAGAGAAAGTCACATCAAAATAAAATCTTTACAGCCAGAGAAAGACACATGTGTCTAATGGCTATAAAGGACAGCATGGCAGATAAAGCACAAAGATTTTTCAACTAATAGGACAAAAGACTTTGTCAGATAGAACTTGATTTATGGATAAAGAATGAGGCAAAGATTGCCTTGATATATAAGCATAAATTCAATGAAATAATCTAGAATAAAATAAGCCAGATATTTAAGAAAAAAATCACATAATAGAAAGAGTACAAAATCACTAAATGCAGACAAAAGATAGTCGATCGAATCACAAAGATCGTCGAACTATCAGAGAAGATCGTCGACCTATCAGAGCAGATCGTCGAACTACAAGATATCTGTCTGGGCAGAAGAAATTGAGCAAGACTCGACGATCGTCGATACAGAGACCACAGATCGTCGAACTATCAGAGTTGAACAAACTCGGAGATAGTCGATCAGCTGTCTGACGATGGTCGAGCGACGTTCGACCGTAGTCGAACTAAAAAAACACTTAACCAGAATTCAAATAGATAAACAATAATTCTATACAACTAATAGGATCTAACCTAAATCTTACCTTTGACCATAGATAATTCTTGGGTCAAGAAACTAATTGAGAGGACTTAACTCAAATCCAAACTAGGGTACCAACATAATTACTATTTTGTAAGAGAATCTCAATGAAAAAAATATTTTTATTAATAATAAAAAGTTGGGAGATAGCCCAAACCCCCAGTACAAATCAATAAAATACTTATATTTACTACACTCATTACTTTAAAAAATATATAATAAACAATCTGCTCATGAAAATTAATCTTTCTTCTTCTCGAACTCGTCCTTCTTGCCTTCTTTCTTCTTCGGTGAGTCCTTTGGGTACCTCATTCTTGGGTCAAGCCTCTGTGCATACCTTCCCATGCAATTGACTTTACAAGTCTTCTTTTGGATAAGGACTTAAAAATGTGATTGTGAGCATACCTCAACACTTCTTCACTTGCCCTAAAAGAAAAAAAATTAAGAATCCAAGTAATGATTAAGCGAAGTGTGAATGTTAAAAGTAAACTCTGTTATAATTCAAGTTTTAGTATCTCCATCCACTAATGCCCTGGTCACTCTAACCACCTTAATTAAATAACAGGGCCCAAGTAGATATGGGTATAGAAAACCAAAACGGCTTTAAAATTAAAGGACTAATAAATGCTTAAAGTTGATCAAAAAATGATACCATCCAAAAACTTAAAGTTGATCCACAAGTAAATGAATAAGAATGATACATTTTCATATGCATACAATATTGAAAGTGATGCTTTGCACTCACCCTTGCATGATCCGCATCAAGAGCATGGGCACTTTACTGAATATCAGTAGCATCATCCATGCAACATTACACCAGTAAATCTCCCAAATTCCTTTTAGGAACCTGCCAATTAATTGTAAGATATCAAAGTAGAATTCTTTAGCATGATAAACAATAAGGTTGAAAAGAAAAGGCATTATATGGCTGTCTATTTTTAAGACTTGACTTATACCTTCAAATCTGGATTGAAAAGAATTACTGTTGTGCCTTATCACGCTCAAAATGTAATTGTTTCAATACACTCTGCTGGACCGCTTTGGCATAGTCTAATCCTCCACTCAACTTCAGGTCCGTGAATCTTTTGTCGAGGGTAGGACCCATGTAGATATTGGTGGTTGTTGGTAGGACCCAATACTTGTATGTTTTGTTGTTTTATATTTTATAGATTGTGGTGCATTATATTTTATAGAATGAAGTGTTTTATATTTTATACTAGGTTCTTTTGAGTTTTTTTCTTGATTCGATGTTTTTAGCATGTGACTCTTTTGTCGAGGGTAAAAGTAAAGGTGGACTAAATGATTTTGTATTAGAAGAAATACGCGCTATAGTGGTTCTTTTTGAATTCAACATGTGAATCTTTTTCTCCATGTGTTCTTCTCTTTGCCAATCTAGTGGATTTTAGATTTCTACCAAAGAATCATTAGATTTAGCACTTATATTTATCTTCCCTGCCATTTATTCTTTTATGGTTCCTAAAAAAATGGATGTATTAGAAATAATTAAACCTAAAAAATCATGCGAAAGAAATTAAGAAAACTAAAGGAAATTAATATTCTCTTTCCCCGATTGCTGAAAGATAATCTCTACCTATATATATACTGCAATAACAATAGCTCATGCTGCAATAGCTCATGCTCATGATCTAGCTCATACACATTGGTTGCAACAGCTCATGCTCATGCTCATGCTACAATAATACTTAGTTACGCAATAGCTCGTCCAGCTCTCTACTTATATATATATATACTGTTTAACAATAATAACTCGTGCTGCAATAGCTCATGCTGTAACAACTCATGATCATGCCTCTACATATATAGAGGCCTTAACTCTCTACATGCAAATATGCTGGTCGAAGGGATTGAATTAGGCTTTAACTCTCTACATCGCTCTCCCTCTATTCCCCCAATTGTGAGTTTTCTAAGTTCTGATCCTCTTCATTTTCATGATTTAGCATGCATAAATTTATTAGCTATGGGTATGGAGGAAATTCATGACAACCGATTACAATATTCTTATAACTATTCACAAGTTAATTGGTGAAATTGGTGGTCGGTTAATATATCATTTTATTCTTGAAACATGGATGCTTTTAGGATAAGTTTTCCCGTGGATGACAGATTGAAAAGGTTGAAGGATGTAAATGAACTGGAAGTTTGATTCAGTAAGTCTATAAAAACATACCTTCTAGATATCGCAATGCAACACAGGTGTAGGACTACAAATTAAATGTGTAAGTCTATAAAAACATACCTTCTAGATAACTTTTAGATGCTCTACACTAAAATCTAGGAGACTCTTCAGGAGGAATCTACTTGATGGATAGAGCATTTCCTGGAATTCCTAACTCTTCTTTAAAGAATAAATAATTAACCATGGAGGATTGAGAAAAAGCAAGTTCAGTTTTGTCACATGATGGCCCACAGGAAAAATTTGTTTGGAAGTATCTGTTTGAATCTAGAATAATCTCCCTATCACAAAATCAAGACTCATTCAATTTTTAAGCAAATTTCATACAGAAGAAAATGATATTCGTGAAGAGATCTCATGCGTACTCAATTCATGTGTTTAAGATAATCTATATCATTTAACAGGTATAGAGTTTGAAAACATGGGTTTTGAATTTCTTCATTTACCGAGCAATATTTTTTTTTATTATACTAAGTTATAACTTTTAGAACTCCAACTTTTCAAGCATAACAGTAAGATTTCTTAGCTATATCTTTACTAGTTCCTAGCATTCATGATTGTTGTATTCAAATGTATTGTATATTCAAGCCAAAACATACAAAAATCAACACGATATAATACACCAGACAATATAACAAGATTGAATACAAGATAATTTATAAGATCAATAATAATATCTTTCATGATAAATCAAACCAAAAAGTAATAGGATAAAAAAGAAAATGATTTGAACCAGCATTAATAAAGATAAGTAATATTTATGAGTTCAGATGTTTTT
This sequence comes from Platanthera zijinensis, assembly GCA_039513925.1. Lineage (NCBI taxonomy): Eukaryota > Viridiplantae > Streptophyta > Magnoliopsida > Asparagales > Orchidaceae > Platanthera > Platanthera zijinensis. The sequence continues at coordinate 85,114,393 of CM077082.1, forward strand.
CTGAATTTTTAAGTAAATATTTATTCATTAAAAGTAGCATATCCTTAAAACTTATAGATTAATATGAGAGGTCATATTTCTAGGTTCTTCAACTGATAAACATGGTGCTAGATAGTATTCCACTATTAATTCTATGATTCATCTTATATTTTGGTAGTTGTAGCTATGTTTCTGTACGAACAAGATATCATATTATTTTTCTCAAGTTACGGCACACTTGGTCCCCAACTGTGAAATTCACGTAACTTGCAAGGTCACAGCTTCCACAATAAGTCAATAACATAACATGAAATCAGTTGACCTTAAGCTAAAAATTGACACAAGAACATCAAATTGACTATAAGCTAAAAATTCAAGACCTAGCTTCTGTAAAAAAATGTAATAAATGAATTGTAAAACATGAATTAACTGCAGTTGATCACAAGATTTCAAAATCTATATTTTCATTAATTAAAGGTTGAGGCAGGACCATTTTCTCATTTCAGAAATTTTATAAATGTACATTCAATGTGATCACAAAGAAAATATGTATTCCTTTATTTGGCTATGAGCACTATGAATGATCACACTTTTCCCCCAAAAAATTGCTGGTGTAAACAAAGAATGCAATTACTCTTTAATTTTACAAACAAAAAAGAATATTGCAGCTACTGAAATTAGAAAAAAACTTTCCAATAACCCATTAATAAGTAAATGTATTCTTGACATATTCATGATTATTCTACATCCCACCGGATTCATCGGAATCAAAGTGAAAGAAAGGTTTCATTTAATTCCATTCATTTCTACTATCAAGATATGTTATTTTCTCCGCAATACCTATAAAAATACACAAATCATGATAATAAAGAACAAAATAAATGATAGGGATTCACAAAAAATAATTGTGATTGAGTATCAGTTGGATTGATGACAACAATCGTGCAAGATTGCATTTGAAGTACCTCGGCTGGAAGAGAAATAATTAGAAGGGATACTTTGCGTGTGAATACCGACTGGAGGAGCCCTTACAACTAACCAGCCGGTTGTGTGGTGTCGAATGAAAATCCACTCCAAATTTTCAAAATAGAAAAACTGTGATATTATCTCGCCAAAAAGTGAGGGTCAGCATGGAAGATGATTGGAATAGCGACCGAAAGAGCGCGAGAACAATGGCTGGAAAAGAGACCGGAAGAGCGGGCAAGAACGCTACTGGAAGATTGGCTTGAGGTGCGACTGGAGGAGGTTTGGCAGGAATCGGGAATCACAAATGCTTCATGCCCTAACCGAGAATTAAATACGTGAATGAATAATGGATGGAAGCAAAATAATAATAAGGGCACCGAAATGTTTAAGAAGGGAAGATAAATGTTTGGTGAATTTTAATATTTTTGATAGATATTAATTAAATTGTCTTTTTTTCTTGTAACCAAATATTTTGATCACTAAAAAAAAATATTTAGTGAGAAAATATAAATTAGTTATTAAAAAAGAGGTTTTAGTGACTTAAAAATATATTGGTCACTAAAAATAGTTATAGTGGCCAAATATTTATTTTAGTCACTAATTAATTGAAAAATATTATATAGTTACCAAATTCTAACTTTGTCACAAAAAGTATATTTTTAGTGACGAAAAATATTTCATCACAAATATTCCATCACTAAAAGCATGTTTTCTTGTAGTGACCCCACACCCGGTCGCACGTATTTACCCACCGCCATTTAATGACCCTTTTTCCCACATGTTAGTGACCAAGGTTATGCCTCATGAGTTGTATCACTCGCACCTCTTGTCACACCCGGGAGCGTCCAACTCTTTTAGTATTTATGATAAGCGGTTTCCCTTGGCATATCTTCATGCCAAGCGTGAAAATATTAATTATAAAATTAGAACTGCGAATTTGAATCATATGAATATCATCTTTGATTATAAGGCTCCCGTACCCCCAGACTTAACCCCCTTATCCTCTGTATTTGGGGTAAGTAATGTAGCCCACAGGTTCACTCCTCCTGATAGTATGATACTGAGGCGCACTTTAAAAGAATTAATCACGCAAGTTGCGTATTATTATTTACTTGCTAGTTTATCGCCGAAACTCGCACAAGATTATGCTCATCATTATCACATTTTATATAAGCACATTAGTGAAGCGCTAACCACACCATATAAATCTGATCAATTTCATGCTAGCTTACATAAAAGAGCGTCTCATTAAATGATTAGCGATTTAGTTTTGGTGCATCTCGTCCCTGAACAGTTGCCTTCGGGCGCTATAGAAACTTGGTGAGTTGGCAAGTTCGACCTTTATCGGATTTTAAGGAAATTAGGAGAATACGCATATCATTTGAAGTTTTCCACTGATTGGGGTATTACCCATATTGTAATGTTTCTATTTTAACGCCATATGTTTCTCCACCACTTGATTTATCTGCCTGTCCGTTTGGGTCCACTTTGTTTTCTTATGGTTTGGGTAGTGAGTTTGTGTCTGGATCACTCTCTTCATAGGTCGTCACTAGAGTTACATTGGTTGTTGATGTGAAAACTTATCTTCCTTTATTGCCTAATGCTTTTCCATGGTTCCCCATGATCTCCTTTTTTCATGACAGGATACTCCAGTTTGAAGTGCACTCTTCTCCAACTGGTGATGTTTGCCGCTACGTGTTTTTATGGGATGATGCTCTCCTATACCGGTACTTTCAGACCCACTCATCGGTGATGAGTACTTTTGAGCGGGGGAGGATCGATGGAGACGACGGCCCTCAACATATTGAAGACGGTGACGACATGCTTACAGAAGAACTTTCTCCGCCACCAAATAAAGATTTGCGGCGCCGTGATGACCATGTGGAGCGTCGCCATAATATCCGCCTGGGGCGCAAACCAATATATTAATAATTATTAATAATTTATTAATAATTATTAAATCAACTTTTTTTGGTTTTTTTAGTTTGCAATGATATTTAATTGTCATGTCAGGTTTAATATCATGGCTATGTTTAGAACCATGGGTTATTTTAATTTTTCTATTTGGGCTGCATGTAGCCAAGTCATGGTTGTAAGCCTATATATAGGCGTGTATTTGTTCATATTGGATTATTGAAGAAGAAAATATATTGAACCCTAAATCTTTTGAAAGATTCCTCTCTCCCTCTTTCCTTGGCCGCCCCCTCCTCCCTCTCCTTTTGTTGGCCACCAGCCAATCTTCTTCTCTCCTCCTCTCCAACACCACCTCTCCCTCCCTTTGCTTATCTTGGCCCTTCCTCCTTTGGACCTCTCAAGTGCTCGGCTTCTTCCCTCCTAGCCGCTGCCATCTTTTTTCCCCCTCCTCCTAGCCCCCAACCACCACCCCCACTTCTTAAACAATCGACCACCCTCAACCTCACCCAAACTCGACCACCATCTTCCCCCCCAAAAAATAGAGCCACCATCTCCCTCCATAAAACCACCGACCACCCTCCCCATAAATTCAACCTGAACAGCCCACCTATTGTTTTATTCTCCAACAACACCGCCTACCACATTTCCTCTCTCTTTCCAAATATTTATATTATCATTCAAGAATGTCTCATCTTTTGGATCAAACTCCGATGTGAGGTGAAGAAGGCGGACAAGTTTTCTCCAACCGGTGTAACTCCGGCGGATCCGTTGAAGGGAGATCCAAGTAAAGAAATTGGAATCATCCATTCCGGTTGGATAACGAAAATGTTCTACTCTCGTGTGTTTCTTTTCCTAGATATTCTTGTGGTGGAAATTCTTGGCATTGCATCTTGAAGCGTTGAATAATCGTGGTTTTCTTTTAAATGGTTTGTGATAATCTTGATTGATTAATTTTTTTAAATGTTTGGCGAACCTTCGTTTTCCTTTGTTGGGAGAGATCTACCGTTTCCGAATCGTTACTTTTTGGTATATCTGTTTTGGTATAACCTTTGCTTGATAGGACCGGGTTGGTACTTTTAGTCGGAAAAAATATTGGCCTATCGCCTCTATTCGATCATAATCGGTTTTGCTACCCGTACGCTAGCATATAATTGATAGAATTAATTAACGTGGTGCTATATAGTACGATTGTGCGAGTACAAGATTGGATCGTAGAGAGGTATACGTGCTAGTCCGTAGATTTATTCGTTGTCAAACGTGCAAGCCTACATCAGATAATAAATGAGCAAAAGCAATGCTCCAGCAATGGTACCTATCAACTACGCATCAATGTAATGCCCTGACGTCAAAAATACGCCACTAAAGGAATTAAGATAAACATAGAAAATTAGGGGCGTTACAACCATTCCCCTTAAAAAAAAATTTCATCCCGAAACTTAATACACGATAGAATCTTCTAAAGAAGGAAAATAACCAAGGGTAAATGAATAGTACACGTACTAAAGAAAATAGAAGAACAAATGAGGATGAGCCTCCCTCATGGCTGAATCCAACTCACAAGTCGTGCTTTCCACGTCTTGGTTTCACCACAAAACTTTTACCATGAGTATTGTCTTCCTTCGCAACACCCAATCTTGAGTATCCAGAATGCGAACATGCAACTCAACATAAGAAAGGTTAGGCTGCAACTGGGGAGCCGAATCGAGAATATGCCGGTCACTAAGCACACACTTCTGCAACTGGTACACATGAAACACATCGTGCACACAAGAAAAAATAGCGGGCAAACCTAGCCTATAAGCTGACACTCCAATGCATTCAATAACTTGGAAAGGTCCCACATACTTGGGATCAAACTTATAGTTCATTCCAAACCTCTAAACATCAAACATCGGAGAAACCGTGGGAAACACCATGTCCCCAACTGTAAATTCCAGATCAATCCTTCTCCAATTAGTATTTTTCTCATAACGCTCCTACGCTATTCAAGGCTTCTCTTGAATATTCGTCACAGAAATATTCATTTCCTCCAAGGCATCCGGACAAAAAAATGATCATTCAACAACTTCGGCCCAAAATAAGGGAGTTTTGCAATGCCTCTCATACAAAGCCTCAAATAGGGTCATCTACAAGCACTCAAGATAACTGTGATTGTAAGAGAATTCCATCAAACTCAGCTGCTCTTCCCACGCACCTCCGTGGTCCATTATGTAACATCTTATCATATTTTCCAGAATCTGATTTACTCTCTCCATCTGACCATTGGTCTACAAATGATAAGCTGTTGAATATTTGATGTCGGTACCCATCACTTCCTGTAAACTTTTCCAAAAATGAGGTGTAAACCTGGAATCTCGATCTGACACAAAACTAATAGGTACTCCTTGTAGTCTGAAGACCTCATCCAAATATAACTCTATTATTTTCTTCATGGAGTAATCGATCTTAAATGGCACGAAGTGAGTACGCTTCATTAGTATGTCAACTATAACCCACACATAATCTTGTCTTTGCAGAGATCTTTGCAAACCAGTAATGAAGTACATTGAAATACTCTCCCACATCCAACTTGGAATCTCAAAAGGCATCAGCTTGCCACCAGGCCTTCCATGATCAGCCTTAAAATGCTTGCAGGTGAAGCAATCAGACACAAACTTGGCTATATCATTCTTTATTCCAAACAACCAAACGATCTGCTTCAGATCTCTATACATCTTAGTAGAATTAGGGTGGTAGGCAAAACTAGAACCATGCGCCTCACTGCACAACTTAGCCGAATATCCTAAACTACGGGGATACAATATCTATCGCGATACATAAATGTACCCGTATCATAAATTGAAAAGTCTGGTAATTCACCTTTTTCAGTTCTGCTACGAAGATGCTGCAAATAATGATCGCCCATTTGATGTAGCCTTATAAGCATAGTACTTGAAGGATCTATTCCAAGCTGCTTGGCGAGCCGTTATTTCCCACCGAGATACCCATTAACAGAAACTCTTCCACCAAATATTCCACCGAAAGATTAAATATCTTCACTGTCTTTCTACTCAAGGCATCGACTACCACATTAGCTTTGCCCGGATGATATTAGATCTCGACATCTTTATTTGTGACATATTCTAACCATCTACACTGGCATAAATTTAATTCCTTCTGAGTGAAGACGTACTTCAAACTCTTATGGTCCGTGTAAATCTTGCACAATGCTCCATACAACAAGTGTTTCCACAACTAAAAGGCATAAATTACTGCCGCAAACTCAAAATCATGAGTAGGGTAGTTCCTTTCATGTATCTTTAACTACCTTGACTCATTCACAATCACATTTCCTTCTTGAATCAGGACACATCCAAGCCCTACGTGCGATGCATCCATATAAATAACATACTCAAATCCTTCGGTAGGCAAAGTCAACACTAGAGCAGTGCACAATCTTTTTTTTCAATTCCTCAAAGGCTTCATCGAACTTATTGCTCCACACAAATGCTGTGATCTTCTGTGTAAGCTTAGTCAGCGGCGCAGATAATGTAGAAAATCCTTACACAAACCTTCTATAATAGCCTGCCAACCCTAGGAATGTTCTTATCTCTTTGGGTGTGGTAGGTTTTTCCAATCCATTACGGCAGCTATCTTTTCAGAGTCAACAAAAGTTCTGTCCTTTTTCACAACATGACCCAAAAAGGAAACCTGGGGTAGCCAAAATGCGCACTTACGCAACTTAGCATACAACTTATGCTCTCTCAAAGCAGATAAAACCAACAGTAAGTGCTGGGTATGCTCCTCATCACATCGCGAATAAACTAGGACATCATCAATAAACACGACCACACAACAGTCCAGAAAATCTTTAAACACTTTGTTCATCATGTCCATAATGGTAGAGGGTGCATTTATCAATCCGAAAGTCATTACCAAGAACTCAAAATATACATGTAGAGAATGAAAAGCAGTCCGTGGAACATCCGACTCACGTATTCTCAATTAATGGTAGCCTGAACGAAGGTCAATCTTCGAAAACATTGTACTACCACGCAACTGGTCAAATAAATCATCTATCCACAGCAAGGGATATATGTTCTTGATTGTTACCTTGTTCAATTCCCTATAATGGATGTACAACCTCATAAAACCATCCTTCTTCTTTAAAAACAACATAGGAGCACCGCAAGGAGAAGAACTTTGCCTTATATATCCAAACTGCAATAACACATCTAACTGGGTACGCAACTCATCCAGCCCACACGGGACCATACAGTACAGCGCTTTAGTAATAAGGTGAGTACCCGGTTCCAAATCTATAACAAACTCCACATCTCTCATAGGCGGAAGACCAGGAAGACTATCAGGAAAGACATCAGGAAATTCTCGCACCACAAGAACATCCTCAACGCGTGGAAAACTACTAACGGTTTCCAAAATAGAAACCAAACAAGCAAAACAACCGGAATTAAAAATTTTCCGGGCACATACCATCGAATTAATCAGGGAGTCCTGGCGCAGAACACCATAAACACTCCTGGGGTGGTCGTTGTTCATCTTGAAGTCCGAGTGCTTAACCTGTAATTTCATAACCGCATCATATCAAGACAACCAGTCCATGCCCAAGATAACATCAAATTCTTCCAGGTCTAACACCTTCAAATTAGCAAAATCTACGAAATCACCTAAAAGGATCAAACAACTCTAAATACCTTGGTCTGACACCACCAAATCACCGGAAGGAAACTTAACGTGAAATGAGTCGCCAACTCGATCGAGAGTAAGACTATGATGCTCTACAAAAGTCCTAGCCACGAACGAGTGGGTAGTACCGAAATTAAAAAGAATGAGTGCCCAATGGTTCTTTACCTTAAATCTCCTTATAAAGTAGCATATGTAACTAGACGAACAAACTTTGAAACAAAAGCTAAAAGCTAGGAATTATATTAAAATCAAACCTGAGATCACTTGGGTGTATGTCTGTGTTGCCTCGATTGTCACCACATTTAACTTGTCCTTCCCTTTATCCAAATGCTGCGGTGGCGGCAATGCTTGAAGTGGAACTCGTTGCAGCGAGGGCTGAGCTCGCGGGCAACATGACTTGAAATGTCCATTTTGACCTCACTAGAAACAGGCCTTATCCTTACTCTAACAATGGGAAGCATCATGCCCCTTCTTCTTACATATGGAACAAACAAAATATCCTTTGGGAGCACTCTGAATTGCATGCACTTGCCGCTACTTTTGAGCTCCCAACCTCTTAAAACACTTATAGAAACTGTACACCTCCTTGCTTATTTTCTTCGAAGCGGATTCAGACTCCCGAGAATTCTTACCATCATCGGACTTTCTCTTATCCTTCCTCAGTTGCCTGCCTCTATTATTGGCATTATCGATTGCTTCGACCTTTAGGGTAGCTTCTATTGCCTCAACATAGTTCTCGGATACATATGCACTAGCCAGCAGCTGGATGTCACTCCTAAGACCACCCATAAATCGCTAAACTCTGCTAGCTTCAGAATAAACCAAATACGGGTCAAACTGACTCAATTTGTAGAATTCCACCTCATACACAATGGTCGTTAGTTTTCTCTATTTCAAATGCAGTAAGTTATTCATCTAACGATCTTCCACGACAGACAATAGAAACTTCCTAAGCTGCAACTCCTTGAAAGATTCCCATGAGCATCCATTTGTGAGGTTCTCCTTCTCTCTCAACAACCAGCTTTTTGCAAGACCCTTAAGTTGGTATGCGGCGATGATCACTCTCTAGTCCGCAGAAATTCCTGAATATGAGAAAATCTCCTCAATCGTGATATTCCAATTATCTGACGCCATGAAGTAAGCTCTACCATCATAGGTAGGAGGTCCTAGTTGTTTAAAATGTGAGATAAAATTCATATCTGGTGGTACCTAAAATAGAGGAACCAAAGGAGCAGGAGGAAAGAGAATATCTTGACCTACAGCATGGTCTTGCACTCTCGGTTGCAATCAAGAAACGATAATCAACAGCGCCTAGATCTGTGATTGCATCTCCACCATTTGCCTTGATAGAGCCTCATTGCCCTGTCATAGTCCCTCAATCACTTCCTCACTATACGCACCAGACGACTCTCCCTTAGACAGGGGTGTCGAGCTAGTTGCAACTCGCTTACGAGGCATCCTAAGAATATATTGAATCACCAATCAAAACCTAGTTTAATCACTAGAACTACACAACTTATTCCAGACAATACATGTTGAGACACTTGCTCATGCTGCTAACTTGTCTTTGGGATTTTCATAATGATATCATGCTTAAACTTAAGATGATACACCGTCATCCTATTGAATCATGTGAATAAACCATGAAATTATTAATTATTATATATTTTACTTTAAAGCATGATTGTTGCTCCGTAGAGGATCCATATACAAATACATATAATGCATCTCATACTACATAATATGCCCCATATACTTCTTTTCATGCTTATGCGTGTAGTGTTCCTGTTTCAGCCAAGAAGTACTGCTGACGCATCAGTGTGTGTATGAAATTGAACAAGACAATCTAAAACTAACCAAGGATACTCATTCAACCAATTGTCAAACAACCTCTCCCTCTGATACCAACTATCACAACCCACATTTTCTCCGCATTTAAATAATATATCAGAGTAAGAGAAAACATGCGTCTTGATTCCATGCCATGCAGGGGATAACTACAGGGCTCAGGCAAAAACTCAAACCTAACACCTTATAAGAAATCCTCAAGTTTATTATGAAGAAAATTGTAATTTAAGTTAAGTTTTGATAGTCGTATCCCTCGGCTTCAGTGGATTAACTAGTCTACAAGCAAAAACTTGAATATACGCTATAAAAAAATACTTTGTTTATACTGATTAACATCAAACATGAGAATAAACATCAAAACACGATAATTCATGATATGCATACCTCTACATTTAATATAAGTATAGAAATAGCTTTCACGTTAGATGAAATATAGTGACTTGTGATTAAAGCAATGTTATGCATGAGATAGTCAAATGATACCTTTATACTTTTAAAATAACAAACAAGCAATCTTAGCATAACACCTTCCCATAGAGAAAGTAAAACCAACCATTCAAACAGAAATTGACTTAGCAGCTAGCAAGTACTTAACATTCAACCTAAATCTCCAGTGGGTGTCAACATCCTGACCCGAACCCACTAAAAAGCATGTATATCTGAACCAACAAAACAAAACAATAACTACCTCATGATACTGAGAAAAAAAAAACAACTACAGTTCCTGTAGAACACTAGCCACAACAAACCCTAGCCGCTCAACTAGCTACTGCTCCAAACCTAAGGCATTCAAAAGAAAAGAATACCTCAGCAAAAAAATATACAAGTGCTGATCAAATATCAAATTAGCAATAATCCAAAAGGGACAAAGGTGGGGTTACCAACCCTAACATGAGAAAAGGTGACTAACCTTAGCTAATATGCCATAAGACAGATATAAAAGGTTTACTTACAAAATTCAAGGGTAATAAATTTGCACCAAGTGCGATAAAGATCCATGCTTTATATAAAAAGAAATACATATAATTAAGTGTATATATAAGAGATTAGCCTGCTCATCATTTAGCGTGCAAAAACATCGGTAACAAATCTAGCACCTGTCATGGTTGTCTTCTCCTCCACAAACCGACATCAAAAGTTTCACAAGGGCCTAGGACTGGTTGTCTCCTTCTCCACTCACCCACATCATATCACCGGGGCAAAGCCAGCACCTGCGGTGGTGGTCTCCTCCTCCACACACCAGCTGTCAAAAACTCACTCCCGGAAATCCACCAGGCGAAAAGATACATAGAATTGCAAATAAGTTAAATAACTAGAAAATATATAATTGTATTATGAACGAATAGGAGTGTCATTCGACGAATAGCTTCTAATTCTACACAGATTGGTCGAGAATACCCGACGAATTACCTCAAGAAGCAAGGTCAAATTCGACGAATTGGACCGAATTAGGCGAGGGAAGAAAAATATAAGTCCACACTGATTCGTCGAGTAAACTAGATGAATATAGTTGAGACTCGACGAATTAGCTTATTAAACAAGAAATAATTGGCTACCTTAATGATATACGACGAATCGGTGAAAATACCAAGGTCCACGAGAAATTCGTCGAGAATACTTAACGAATCTAAGTTTAATTCAATGCTCTCAATGCCAAAGCAGTCTCACTCGATGGCTGGACTTTAACTCAGCGAAGTTTACTTCACTCAACTCCTTCAAATGATGCTCTCGATGACAAACCAACTATACTCGATGAATTCGTCGAGTTAACACGATGCTTTTTACTTAAACTTTAAGAGCACTTGACGCTCTCAATGCCAAGTATAATTCACTCAACGCTAAGACTGATACTCGACGAATTCGTCGAGAATACTCGACGAAATGGACTTAACTCAATGCCACAGCATTACCCGACGAATTTAAACGGATACTCGACAAATATGACTCGATAAATATAACTACTCTCGGAAAATAGTCTATTCAACGGAATTGACTTTGACAAAAACCCATACATGACGAATTTTACTCAGGCTGACGCCACCCTATTTAATGAATTTAAACTAAATTGACTGTCATATTCGACTAACTCCAACTTAGACTAGCGTTCTTATACTCGACGTATTAACCTAACCAAATTAATTCTTATTTAACGGATTATACTCGGGATATCTCCTACATAAACGACGAAGTCAAACTTGGCCTAAAATCTACACTACCCAGCAGATTGGCCTTGGCCGAACCCTACCCTATGCCCAAATGCTGAGGAGTGAAAAATATTAATTGGAAGCACACAAAGAAAGTCATAGTAAGGGGGAGAAATTGCCACTTGACTTGAATCTCCCGAAAACCAACCACGGAAGCGCTCCTCCTAAAGGATCTGGTTGCAAGAACATCTAGGCAACGATTCCTGCAAATTTTTCGGAGAAAAGAAAATCAAAATGAATTCCTTAACACCCAAAAATTCAAGAAACAGGAAAAACTCACCGCACGCATGTAGATCTTGGCGAGAGTTGTCCAAATCTACTCTTCGATAATGATTTCGAGCACCAAAGCTCCGGCAATCGGCGATCGAAAGCCTAGAAATGTTCGCCGTTCTTCTCTTTGTGAATCAGTTCGTCGGCTCGGGAAGAATATGAATAGTGTTTCTATCACATCGTTAACTATTTATATTTATAAATAATATATTATATTATTAGTAGAATAATGTTTAAATTACCGATAATTCCAAATAACTCGAATTTCTACGAAATTCAAACCGAAACTAAATATCGATGCTACGAATCCAACGGTGAAGTCGAAATTAAAATCCAACAAAACAAACTCGGGTAAAAAGTCCTCGATTCCCAAAACTCTAAAACATCCCAATAAGGCTCCACCAAGTTCCATAACAAACCTGTCTCTCAAGAGAAAACTCCAAAAAGACACTAGAAAAAAGCCAAGTTAATATTCTAAGTCAAAACCTCAGCTAGCAAATGAGAAAAAGCCACGCTCCAGCAATGGTACCTATCAACTATACGTCAACGTAATGCCTTGACGTCAAAAATACGCCTCTAAAGGAATTAAGATAAACATCAAAAAATCAGGGGCTTTATAGTGAACTCGCAAACACCTGATAATCATTGCAAAATAGAAGTCAAAAGCAAGTAAATTAACATATAACACAACTACCTGAGGTGAACTCACAAACACCTGCTAATATGTGCAAAAGCGAATATAAAAGTAGGTAAATAAACATATAATGTGAGTACCTGAGGTGAACTCACGAACACCTGCTAATCTATGCAAACAAGAAGTCAAAAGCAAGTAAATTTAAAATATAATGCGAGTAACTAAGGAGAACTCGCGAACACCTACAAATCTCTACAAAAGAGAAGTCAAAAGCAGGTAAATTTAAAATATAATAAGACTAACTGAAGATAAATCGCAAACACCTGCTAATCTCGACAAAGAGAAGTTTAAAGTAGGTAAATAAATACATAATGCGAGTACCTAAGGTGAACTCGCGAATACCTGCTAATCTCTGCAAAAGTGAAGTCCAAAGAAGGTAAATAAACATATAATACGAGTAACTGAGGTGAACTTGTTAATATTTGCTAATCTATACAAAAGAGAAGTCAAAAAGAGGTAAATTTAAAATATAATGTGAGTACTTGAAGTTAACTTGCGAACACAACTAATCTCTGCAAAAGAAAGGTAAAAAGCAGGTAAATAAACATGTTTAAACCGGGAACCGGCTTCTATGGAGTTTGAACCCTAGGGGAAGGGGCGACCACACACTTACTTCCCATAGCAAGCTTGGCTGACTGAAGACTTAGAGATAAAAACTGACCAGAGGCTCCAGCATGGAGGTCCCACAACACAACCGGAAGATCTTAGAGCGCTTCCCCTCCTTAGCCAATGCTGAGCTAAGGGCACCTCAGAAAGCGCTATAAGATTAGAGAGTAAGAAAAGCCTGCTATTGGAACCAACAAAGTCGGTCCCTCTTAAAGCTCGGATCTAAAATTGCAGCTCACGCTTACTCTCCTTGGATCTCTCTCCTAACAAGATTCTCGAAAGAAAAGACCGTGGGCTTCAGCTCGGAGGTACCACCTCTTACCCGAAAGAATCGGAGATTCATCCCCTCCCTAGCAGATGCTGAGCTAGGTGCCTTAGTGGAAGAGAAGAAGGGTCAGCCAGCTTCTACAAGGCACCTTACCGGTCTATTTATAGGCCTCTGAACCTGAACTGCTAATAACCAAATTGAACTGACCTGAAATTACTAGAATACCCTTAGTCTGGTCTGCTAACAGCCAAACTCCGCTGTCCTGAAGGGTTATATGCAGACCCCGCAGGGTAAAATCGTAAAATCCCTTGGGGCTAAAAAGATAAACCCAGCCCTACCTAGAACCAGCACTTGGCAGAACACCAAACCAGTACTAGGCCTCTCGCTGAACCGGCGTTTGGCGAGAGCGCTGTCTCGCGGGCGAGAGCTCCCCTTAGAGTCCTCTCGCCTAGCCAGTTGGCACTCGCCTTGCGAGTGCCCCTTCTCGGGCATTCGCTCGACCCGACCATAGCGCGGCTATCTCCTGGGCCCCTCTCGCCTGTGCGCCTCTCACCTGGGTCCCTCTCTCCCCGCGAGTGGACCTTTCCCTGGGATCCGCTCGCCTAGAGAGTAAGTTATTTCTTAGGCCTTCTCGCCTAGTAAAACATCCTTCTCCTAAAAACTCTGCTTACCTCTATTCCTTGTGCCTTTCGCTTCGGCGATCCCGAGGTTGTTCACAATCCCCGCCCTTTGTTAAGTAGTTCCAAACTCGGAAAGAAAGTTCAACTAAGGCTCGCGTCGTTTTAGTGAATTTTTGATGGAATATTTTGGTGGGCCCCTAACCTGAATCTATAAATATGGGATTTCAACCTCCTTCTAGAGGGCCCTTTCCTTCCCTATTCTATCCTCTTCTAGTCTAGGCCCACATGTCTCTCAGACAGAGTTTCCGTTACCGCATCGCAGCGGTGCGTCAGAGGAATAAGGCGACCGCAGTGGCCCTGAACAGGATTCCGGCCCGTGCTCCACCCTACTTACCGTCATCTTCTCACCTAAAGAAGGCAAAAGTAGCAGATCCTTCTCCCTCAGTAGAGTAAGCCTATCGCACCTTCCCAAGGAGGGGCATCCCTCCTCCCCCTGCGCCTCTTAGAGAAAAGGAGGTAGAACCCCCGCCACTGATCTCTCTTTATTCCTACCTCCTTCGCCTTCTCACTTACTGCCTGTTTTTAGAAGGATCTAGTGCCTTCACATCGCCCCAAGAGTATGCGAATCAAAACCGTCGAGCACCACCAGCGGTCTATCTCACCTCAACCATATACCCCCCCCCCATCTACTCCTGCATCAAAGAGGGACGACCCTTCCAATACCGCGGGGACCTCTCACCGTCCTGGTAAAGAGTCTTCCCTTTTCGGGTCTCTACCCCCCCTGACCACTTTTCTTTGCTACTGCAAATATCATTTCTATTCCAGCCCCCCTGCTTTCTACACAAGTATAAATGACTCGCACGCTGAGAACTCGCTATCTGAGGACTCGCCCGCAGAAGATTACTCCTAACAAATAGTTGTCTCACCCCCTCTGCCCATAGATGAGATCGAGGATTATTTGGGTGATCCCATGGATTCACTGGAGGTGAAGCGCAGGGTAGCCGAGATATTTCGGAAGCACGTGCGCATCAACCATGAGTTGGAAAAGGAAAAAGCAGGCAGCTGATCACAGGATCGATTGGCTAGAAGTGGAGTGCGCCCGCCTGACTTCGGAGATCGACGCTGATATTGAAATAGACGAGACCGACCCCCAGGCGATTCTGAATGAGGTCGATCAGCATCTCCGTCTCGCGCACCATGGCATTGATGCGGCTCGCGCTTTTCACCTACCCAACCGGCATCCCTACGCGAGGTCTCGCAGCGGAGGACGCTTGAGGTGGCACAATAATTGAAGAACTCTCGCCCCGTCTCGCCTCTCTCTCCTTTATTCATGGCTTTATAATAATATGTTCTATGCTTCCATCTCACCCGAACTATGCGACCTGCAAACTAGTTGCCCGCCTCGCGCGGGATGAAAGCTTTATTAATTTAATAATTATTTACTTTTTTGTGACTATCATAACACAGCACTTAAATCATACATTTTTGCCAATTTTTCTGTTTTTTAATTCTAATTCCTCTTCTTCCACCACTTCTTTGTGCTGAGGTCCCACGTGGGGCTGCACAAATCGACGCCCAGAGAGAGAAAAAGCCGGCCGTCTCTTCCCCTTCCTCTACATAAATTTTTCCCGCTTGTACATTTTCTCTCCAAATCATATGCTTGCTATAAATACCCCCTTACCCAGGTCAATCTTGCGCTCTCATCCCTCGCTTCGCCCCAGCACTCATCCTCATTTCCCGTCCATCTCGCGTACTGATTTTTCATCTACGGTCTCGCTCCTAAACTTTATACAGTCTCGCCTATTTTCTCTATCTCCTGCCCCAGTCGTCTCGCATAATCATGGGAAAGAAGAGAGTTGAATAGGGTAAGGGGCACAGCCGATGCGGGAGGCGATTCACCGATCATGACTTCCCCCCCCCCCCCCCGGCTGCATTTCCGTAGACGAATATGATGCCTTCACTCGAGAATTCCTGACGGAGGGATTCAAGTCATGTCCACCTAAAGTAGGCGAGTCCATCAATACATTTTACCCCGGGGAACTCGCCTTCCCTGTCTTGTACTTTGGGGCGGGGTTGAGACTGCCTCTCTAGTCAGAGGTAAAAAGGTCCTAAATTTCTTTGGCACTGTTCCCACACAGCGAAACCCCAATGCCATAACGGCACTGGTCGGCTTTGCCAGTTACATGCGGCGAGAGCGAATAGAGTTTAACCTGACCATTTTTCATAAGCTGTTCATCTACCATGCCAACCAAGATGGGGTGTCGTACTTCACGGGGCAAGGTCTCAAGGTCTGTGAGATGCCCAACAAAAACCACAACTGGCTCACGCGCTTTGTATTTGTTCGCGGCAACTTGGGGGCGTCCCGCTCACGCCCTTTTGGCCTGCTGAAGTGTTCTACGTAACTCCCCATGTCGGCGGTACGGACAAGATACTCTGTGACTACCTCGCCGGAAAGAACTTTGAGGTCCAGTTCCTAGGGCGCGGCCTCAACTCCCTCCTCCCCGTACTTCCTGGCGAAGGTATGCTCGCCCCCCCCCCCCCAAAAGGTCTCATCTTTACTATTTTCATCTCGCTGTTTCTTGCCTTTAACCCTCCGTCTCGACTCTATTAAGAGAGAGGAACGTGCCCGCTCATCCTCACTACAAAAGCAACATTAAACCGTCTAAAGATATCACTCTAGCAAACTTGGCGGTCGAGGCGGCTAAAGAATCCTTGACCCCCTCCCTCAAGAAAAGGCCTGCTGAAGGCTCTGCTCCGTCTCACCTCAGCCCCTCGAAAAAGATGAAGATGAATATTAAGAAAGTGGTGTCCCTCCCGACCGAGAAGATGAGGAAGGCCCCCAAGGGAGACGGTGGTGGTGTCGGGGTCTCTGAGCCCTATCTCCCCAGGGTCCCAGTCTCCCCGGTCACCTCGAGCATCTCCTCAACGGGATATCCCGCAAACTGGCGAGGCGACACTGCTCGCCCAGCATGCCATCACCTCACATCAACCATCCAGGTCCCCATCTCGCGATGTTGGCTCTTCCAATCGCCCAACCCCCTTTGCCCATCAGAATTTCAATATGGGCCCTATTGTCCTAGATGCAGTTAATGACCCGAATCTGATATGGGACAAGGGGCGAATCGAGTATCCATCTCCACCCTCCTTCCCTCCTGGAAAGAGCAGGACCAACCCACGGGTCATCCCTTCTCTTTGGGCTTTGGACTTTACGGGGGCCTCGAGCCAGATCCTGTCGACAAGGACTCCTTGCGAGACTTAGTTCTAAAGGTTGCACACTCCCAACTATGCACCCTGATGCTTTCACATCGGCTCTCGTGCCGCCTGATCTTCAACAACAAAAACAGGAAAGAGTATGAAGTGAATCTGGAAGCGGAAGGCGAGAAGTCTGGAGACCTCGCAAAGTGGATGGTTGTGGCCGAAAACCTACTCGCCAAGGCTTAGGCGGCGTGGTGAGTTTCCTCCCCTACTCAGTTCATTTCCCGCACACTTGATACCGACTTAACAAATGGTTCCTGCAGGATGCCAAGACGGCGGATAGATTGCACTCGCGCATAGCGGAGCTGGAGGCGGAGGTAAAAGACCTGAAGTCCAAGATCACCCAACTTCGGGACACTACTCCCTCACTCTCTCGCTCGACGATTCCCCTACCTCCTCATTATTCTCATGTGGAGGTCGAGGAACTTTGCCGATATGCTAACGTCAGGACTGCCGAGTTGATCTTGAAGATGATGAAAGAGATGGGAGTCATTAAGGAAGGTTGTGAGTACGTCACCGCCCGCGACCTAATTCCGGAGATCTTTGGCGAGAGGGAAGGAGGATCATCCTCTAGCGAGGAGTAGAAGGCTTCCGGAATATGATATTATTATTTTCTTGTTATCTTGCCAGTGTACCTTTCATTTCTGTTCTAGAACTGATTTTGTACTGGACATGATATTTAATGGATGTGATATGTATATATATATATATATATATTTCGGTAATGTGTCGCGATCCCAGATAAGTTATACATTTGCGTTCTTGTTATTCGCAAAACAATCTGAAGATCCACTCGTATTTGCGATACGCGGTTACCCCTCGTCTTGACTCATGGCTGGGGTATAAACCTTGACAAGAGCGCGAGTCGTCGTGCTCCCATCACTATTGCGCGTGGGACCGTCTCACTTCTTCTCGCCTCTTTTCCGGATACCTCCCGGCGCGAGTGTCCTTGAGGGGTCGATTTCCCCTCTTCTTTTTCTTTAGGTAGAAAACTTCCCTACCCTACCAATCATGACTGGGGTCTCCCCTATCCTGTCGACCAATAATGATTCTTCCCTTACGACATTTCATCACTTGTATCACTACTAAACCTACTCCAACCACCAACCAACTTCAACCATTGAGTGAGACTATAACCCTGGCAGCTAGATGAGAGCCTGGTCAGCGAGTCTTCTCGGGGTCTTCTCTTCTCAACCACCTCCAACGACCTCCAACCACCGAGTGAGCCTATAGCCATGCCAGCTTGGTGAGATCCTGGTCAGCGGGTCTTCTCAGGGTCTCCTCTCTTCAACCAACTCAAACCACCGAGTTAGCCTACAGCCCTGCCAGCTTGATGAGATCCTGGTCAGTGGGTCTTCTCGGGGTCTCCTCTCCTCAACCAACTCCAACCACCGAGTGAGCCAATAGCCCTGCCAGCTTGATGAGAGCCTAGTCAGCGGGTCTTCTCGGAGTCTCCTCTCCTCAACCAACTCCAACCACCGAGTGATCCTACATCCCTGCCAGCTTGATGAGAGCCTGTTCAGCGGGACTTCTTGGGGACTCCTCTCCTCAAACAACTCCAACCACTGAGTGAGCCTATAGCCCTGCTCGCTTGATGAGAGCGTGTTGAGTAGGTCTTCTCAGGGTCTCCTCTCCTCGACAAACTCGAACCACCGAGTGAGCCTACAGCCCTGCCAGCTTGATAAGAGCCTGGTCAGCGGTTCATCTCGGGGTCACGTCTCCTCAACCAACTCCAAAAACCGAGTGAGCCTATAGCCCTGCCAGCTTGATGAGAGCCTGGTCAGCGGGTCTTCTCGGGGTCTCCTCTCCTCAACCAACTCCAACCAACGAGTGAGCCTATAACCCTGCCAGCTTGATGAGAGCCTGGTCAGTGGGTATTCTTGGGGTCTCCTCTCCTCAACCAAATCCAACAACCGAGTGAGCCTGCAGCCCTGCCAGCTTTATGAGAGCCTGGTCAGCGAGTCTTCTCGAGGTCTCCTCTCCTTAACCAACTCCAACCACCAAGTGAGCCTACGACCCTGTCATATTGATGAGAGCCTGGTCAGTGGGTATTCTCGGGGTCTCCTCTCCTCAACCAACTCCAACCACCGAGTGAGCCTACAACCCTGCCAGCTTGATGAGAGCATGGTAAGCCGGTCTTCTCCGGGTCTCCTCTCCTCAACCAACTCCAACCACCGAGTGAGCCTATAGCTCTGCCATCTTGATGAGAGCCTGGTCAGCGGGTCTTCTCGGGGTCTCCTCTCCTCAACAAACTCCAACCAACGAGTGAGCCTACAGCCCTGCTAGCTAGATGAGAGCCTGGTTAGCGAGTCTTCTCAGGGTCTCCTCTCCTCAACCAACTCTAACCATCGAGTGAGCCTACAACCCTGCAAGCTTTATTAGAGCCTTGTTAGCGGGTTTTATCGGGGTCTCCTCTCCTCAACCAACTCCAACCACCGAGTGAGCCTACAACCCTGCTAGCTTGATGAGAGCCTGGTCAGCGGGTCTTCTCTGGGTCTCCTATCCTCAACCAACTCCAACCACCGAGTAAGCCTACAGCCCTGCCAAATTGATGAGAGCCTGTTAAGCGGGTCTTCTCGGGGTCTTCTCTCCTCAACCAACTCCAACCACCGAGTGAGCCTACAACCCTGCCAGCTTGATGAGAGCCCGGTCAGCGGGTCTTCTCGGGGTCTCCTCTCCTCATCCATAACAATCTCATCTAATAGTTTTACTTTCAAGACTACCTAAACACCTATAGGGGGGTGAATAGGTTCTAATTCTTGTTTTAAAATTAAGACAGAATATCACTTCAATGTTGTAATATAAAACAGAAAATTCTACAGTAAACTCAGCACACACAATCACAGATTCTACAGCTACACAATTCATAGATTTCACACAGTATTTATAGTGGTTCCCCAAGGTCTGGGTACATCCACTTTCCCCCTTTACCTATCCAGCAGTATGCTAGATTTGTCCTAACTTCTTCCTTTATCTCAGATCCTCATATCCTACAGCTCAGAATCCAGAAGGATTCCTACAACTCAGAATGTTTCCACATTCCTACAACTCAGGCTAACAATCCCTACATCAGCCTTGCCATAAGGCCTACAACTCAGAGAATACCTTCTCCTACAACTGAGGAGCAACAGCCCTACCACTCAGAGAACAAATCTCCTACACTTAGCCTTTATAAAACAGGCTTACAACTCAGATCTATGAATAGATCTTACAGAATTTGATAAGGAATTTTCTAATCTCTTACCCCTTTTGAGAGAGAAGGGATAAGAACTTTCTTGATCAGCTTCTTGAAGAGGTTGATGGCTGAAATCAAGTTGATCTTAGCTTTCTTCAAAGTTCTTGAATCTGAACTTAGTTGGGTTGATTTCCTTTGAATATAACTGACTGGCAGCTTCCTCCTTTGATTCCAGAAATAGATCTGAATCTTCTTGACAGATTAGTTCAGTATCTGCTTCTTGAGAGACCGATGATTGTCTCCTTCTTGACTTCAAATAGCTGGATCTCTCTCTACAAACCTCTTGAAGATACTTCTGAATTTTTGATTGAATTCAACTTAGACAGAATTTGAATAGATAACTACTTTAGAACGTCTTCTTAGATCTTCTCATGAAGATCTTCTTCTTTGTGACTTGTACTTTCTTGATCAGAGATAAATCTCATAATAGATGTGTTAGTTGTGTGTATTATCAACTTCTTTCTTCTTCTGAATCCATCTATATATAGACTTCATCCATGGTAACCGGCTGATCCGGTTTCTAACTAACTTCTGACAAGTCTGACAGCTTCAGTAAACCTTTTGTAACTCACAGCTGTCAAGTCCTCAAACAGTTCTTGAGCCTTTGACTCTGTCAGCTAAGCGTCGGGACTAACTATCATAAAGTGTCGAGACCATCTGTCAATATGTGTCAACACAAGTGACTTAAGTGTCGACACAGACTTTGGTGGTGTCGACAAAGCTGCCCTGATGTCGACACAGCTTCTTGACACTTCATCTTGAGAATGTGTCGACACTGATTATTTGTGTTGACACAAACACTTCTTCACTTTTCAGCACTCGACATTGTTGAAACACTACTGAGTGTCAACATAAGTCCTGTGTGTCGACACAGTTGATGTAGACTAAGAATTCTGTGTGTCGACACTACCTTCAGGTGTCGACACAGTTGATGTCGACTCTGCTTCTATGTGTCAACACTGCCTCCCTGTGTCGACACAAACTCACTGAAGTGTCGACACAGCCATTTCCATGTATCGACACAATCATATTGAAGTGTCGACACAGCTTCCTCAGGTGTCGACATATGGACTTAGAATCTTTTTCCTGCATTCTAGCACATTCTTAACCTGCACATATAAACTCAAAATAACATCAAATACACATTGATGTATATCATTGAGCTATGTGAGGCTTCTCCAAATCAGGTACACATTCTCCAATGTACCCAATATCGTCTCATGAAGAAAAACTCAGAAATGCATTGTATTAGGGAATCGTGCCACGCATACAAATAGCATGAACATTAGAGACATGATCAATAAGTAAAAAGGACAACCTTAGGGGAAGAATCGCTTCAGGTCATCGCCATTTCGGACGCGATCAAGGGGTATCGAATCCACATCCTGTAGGTTGTACCCTCCTGACTTCAAGACCTCCTTTATTATAAAGAGAGCCTCCCAGTTGGGGTTGAGCTTTCCCACGAATGCCCCCTTCCTGCGGCATCTACCTTCCTTAGGACCAAGTCCCCCTTCTGGAAATGCTTGATCCTGATGTGCTTATCGAAGTACTTGGACATTCAGCGCTTGACTTCCTCCTCCCGGATTGACGCTAGCTCCTTGATCTCCTCTACCAGGTCAAGAGAGAGCCTCTGCTCCTCTCCATTGTCCACTTGCCACCCTTCATCTCCCCTCCTTGCTACTCCCACCCTAGGGTATTCAACCTCGAACTCTACAGGTATGACGGCCTCCGAGCCATGGGAGAGTTTGAAGGGCGTCTCTCCTGTAGCGGTATTTGGTGTAGTCCTCAGGGCCTATAGAACGGAGGGGAGCTGCACCACCCAACTTCCCCTCACGTTATCTACCTTCTTCTTTAAGAGGTTCACGATGATCTTATTCGCAGCTTCTACCTATCTATTGCTTCGGGGATGATGAACCGAGGCGAACCGAAGATCTATGCCAAGCTAGACACAGAATTCTACAAATTCCTTACTAGCGAACCGTGGTCGATTATCCGTGACAATAGCCAAAGGGAGCCCATGCTGGCAGATGATCTCTCCCTACACAAAGTTTTTGACTTCCTGCGACGTCACCTTTGCTAATGCCTTCACTTCTAACCACTTTGAAAAGTAATCCACCATGACCAACAGGAACTTCCTATGGCCACTTGCTTGGGGAAACGGTCCCACCAGGTCTAAACCCCATATGGCGAAGGGCCATGGAGCCGTGATCGTGCGCAATCTCTGAGTTGGGAGGAGTTCAAGGGGGGCGAACTCCTGGGATTTTCTACATCTCCTTGCAAATTATTCGGCATCCCTCCTGAGGGTAGGCCAAAAGTAGCCCTGCCTCAGCACCCTCCCTTCTAGGGTTCGACTCCTTGAATGGCTTCAGTATTCTCCCGAGTGAACTTCTTATAGTACCCTCGAGGCCTCCTTCTCGGACACGCACTGAGCTAGTAGGCCAGATAACGTCTTTCGGTAGAGTATTCCTTCTTTCAATAGGTAATATGCTTACTTGTACCTGCCCTCTTCCTCTCAAGGTCCCCTTTGGGTAGACGTCATGATGTCAAGAAAGTCACAAATGGGTCCATCCAGGACCCCTCCTAGTCAACTTCCATCAATCCTCCTTCCTCTATGGAAGGCCTGAAGAGCTCTGTCATAGTCCCTCCGGCCTGAGGTCCATGTTTAGCGAGCAGGTCCATCCGAGTATTTTCTTCCCTTGGAACATATTGAATTGAGAAGCTGCGGAACTGCCCGATGATACCCTTTGCCTTTACTAGGTACATTTGGAGGGTGGGCTCCCTCACTTCAAACTCCTTGTTGATATGCCCCGCGACCACCATTGAATCCGTGGAGACCCTGACGTCCTGTATACCAAGTTCACGAGCCAGCCTGAGCCTACAATGATGGCTTCATACTCTGCCTGATTGTTTGTGATGACAAAGTGGACCTTCAAAGCCTGCTAGATCCTGGTCCCCTCAAGTCTCATTAAGATCTCCCCTCCTCCGAAAGAACTTCTTCTCGAGGCCCTATCGACGACCATTTCCCAAGCCACCACGTGAGGTGCTTCCGTCTACTCGACCCCGACCACATAATACGCCAAGAAATATGCTATTACCTGCGCCTTGATGGCCACTCGAGGGATGAAGTCGAGGTTGAACTCGCTGATCTCTATTGACCAATTGGCTAACCTCCTCGAATGCTCCACCCCCTCTAGAATGCGGTGAAGAGGGTGATCTGTCACGACCTGGATAGAATGGGCTTGGAAGTACGACCTGAGCTTCCGAGCTGAGATGATGAGGGCGAAGGCTACTTTTTCGAGGATAGGGTATTTTAGCTCTGCCTTATTGAGGACCCTGCTCACGTAATATATTGGTAACTACTTCTTACCCTATTCTCGTACGAGGACTGAACTTACTGCCCCCGTCCTAACTCCCAAGTAAAGGAACAGACTCTCTCCCTCTCGCGGCCCTTGAAGTAGCGGCCTCTGGGTGATTTGTTGCTTCAAAGCTATAAATGCCCTCTCACTTTCAGGGGTTCATTCAAATTTCTTCCCTCCCCTCATAGTTCGAAAGAAGCAGGAGAACCTCTCTCCTACCCTGGAAAGGAACCTGCTCAACCAAGCCAACTTACCAGTGAGACGTTGGACCTCCTTGGCATCCTTCGGAGATTCCAACTCCAAGATCGCTTTTACTTTGTCCGGATTAGGTTCCACTCCTGATGGGGTGAGGAGGTGTTCTAAAAACTCTCCCTTGCTGGCCCCGAATACGCATTTTAGAGGGTTGAGCATCATCTTATACTTACTTAAGGTTCTAAAGGTTTCCTCTAGATCCAAAATATGGGACTCGAACTCCCGATTCTTAATCATCAGGTCATCTACGTAGACCTCGAGGTTCCGCCCCTTCTGTTCCCGGAATACCCGGTCCATCATCCTCTGGTAGGTTGCCCCTGCATTCTTCAACCCGAAGGGCATCATATTGTAGCTGAAATATCCATCCTCGGTGACGAAGGTGACATCCTAGATTTCCGGGGGGTGCATGCGTATTTGGTGGTACCCTGAAAAGGCATTTAAAAAACCCATTAGTGGAAAATCGACGGCTGAATCGACCTATGCGTCGATTCGAGGCAGAGGGTAACAATCCTCAGGGCATGCTTTATTCAAAAGAGAAAAATCGATACAAATTCTCCACTTTCCCTCCCCTTTTTTCACCATTAAAACATTGCTTACCCACCCCAGATACTTATTTGCAGATATAAACCCCGCCTAGAGTAGCTTCTCCACCTCCTATCTGATGGGCATGAGCATCTTGGAAGCGATGGACCTCTTTTTCTGTTGAATGGGATAGACCATGGGGTCAAGGTTGAGACGATGGCACGCCACATTCGCGTCGACCCCCAGAATATCAGCTGCACTCCAGGAGAAGACGTCAATGTTCTCTTGCACGCACCTCTGGATCCCTTCCTGGTCCTCAGGGTTGAGCTCCCCACTAACATTGATCTTATTTTTCCCATCCTTTGTGAGGATGTCCATCTCCGGAATCTCCACTGCTACCCTCAGCCTCGAGGTCTCCTCTTCTCCCTCCTTCTCCCTATGGCTCTCCTCTTGCTCCCTCAGACTCTCTTCCCTCTCCCTCTCTTTCTCGGGATCCCTTCCCAGCGATGATCCCCCTCTCCCTTCCGGCTGCGCCACCATTTCGGTCGACTCCCCCATTTCCCCTATCTTCCTTTTCCTTCCTCCGGCCCCTTCTACCTCCCCCCTATCCTCCTACTCCCCTGCCATTTCTGGCTCCACCGCAATTCCTATCTCCATTTCTGGCATCGATCTCTCCTCCTGCTCCTCACATCCATCCACCAGCTCTCCTGCCATTTCTGGCTCCAATATAATGCCTCTCTCCACTTCTGTCACCTCTCTCTCCTCCTGCTCCTCACCTCCATCCACCTGCTCTCACACCATTTTGGCTCCACCACAATGCCTCTCTCCACTTTTTCCATCTTTCTCTCCTCTTGCTCCTCACCTCCATCCACCTGCTCTCCCGCCATTTATTTCTCCACCACAATGCCTCTCTCCGCTTCTACCACCCCTCACCCCTCCTGCTCCCTTTGTTCCAGCCTCTTCTCGAGCTCTTCCGCGTCACCCTTCCATGAAATGGTGTTTACTATCGTCACATAACACTCTCTGGCTGCCTTCTGATCTCCCTGTACTCTGATCTTAGTCCCCCCGGAGTTGAGCTTCAAGCACTTATGGAAAGAAGATGACACGCATCTGAAGGCACTGATCAAAGGGTGCCCAAAGATTGTGTTTTTACTGCTAGGGGCATCCACTATCACAATGCAGCAATTCCTAGACACCGCCCCCCTAGAGTTACCTGGAGCCCTACTCCTCCCTCAACCTCCTTCTGTTCTCCTGAGAACCAGAACAAAGGTCCGTCCGTTGCCAACACCCTCCTTTCTTCCACTCTCATCTCGTTGAATTCCTTTTTGAAGATGACATTCAAGGAGCTCCCATTATCTACCAAGATCCTTGACACTGTGAAGTTGTCAATGGCGGTCCGAATCACCAACGAATCACAAAAGGGATCATCGTGATCCGGCAGGTCCTTCTTAGAAAAAGTGATCTTCTTATCCGGGGGCGGGCCTTGTGACGCCGAGGCAACGCTCTGACGGTACATGGTATGAAGGCTGACCTTGCGGGTAGCCTCAATCTGAAAGTGAGGGGATAAGTTGTAAACTACTCTAGAGGGGGGGGGGGGTGAATAGAGTATTCAAGTTTTATGAACAACTAGTTAGCTCCCTTGGAGTTTATTTGTGGAATAAATAATTTGATACTTGAACCCTAAGAGCCTAACACAGTGAAGTGCACAAGTGAGAGAGTTAACTGAAATTTCAGTTTAACTAAAAACCTATCACAGCAACTAGCAATCCTAGGTAGTTCTATCACAGCCACAGAATAAACAATTAAACAAAAACAGCCAGAGAGACAAAGGATATATAGTGGTTCCCTCTTAATAGGTACTCCACTCTTCTACCACCCTGGTAGGAATCCACTACAGGTTTTTGCTAAGGTGCCCTGCCACCAATGATCTGATTCAGGTAGATCAAACAGACCCTTTGAGCTTTTGATAAGGATGCTCAACCACAGGTTGTTGATAAGGTGCCCTGTCACCAATGTTCACTTTTGAAGAGGTGTGAAAACTCTTTTACAAAGGGGTTGAGAGGGTTAGATTGTCTTCTCTGTTGTTAATACAGATTAGAGAAGACTTGTGGATTCTCTAAAGAATCAAAGTCTCCCCCTGACTCAGTGGAAGTCCAGGGAAAGCCTTTGCTTCAGGATGAAGGAGTTTCAGATATACTGAAACTAAATCCTCAGAGATCTGTAGAATGATTTTTATCAGGTCTTCAGATTCTAGAGCACGTGAAGCAGATCTGGAGCTCTTTCTGAAGTCTTGAAAACTCTAAGCAGATGCTCAGGAGACTTGAGAATGAAAGAAATTGCTTTGGACTTTTGCTTCAGGAAAACTTTTCTTCTCTTCTTTTTTTGTGAGATGGTGAAGAGTTGCTCTGATGATGCTTGAGCCAATCAATCCTTCTTAGGAGAAACTCTCCGTTTTTAACTTGCTTATTACTGCTGAGAGAAAAAAATCTCTTTTAAATATATCTTCTCATTTTTCCTTTGGAACGGCTCTATTGATTTGAATTCTCGAGCCCTACGACAGGTTATCTCAAAAATAGAATATAGCAATAGGAATAGAATGACCTATTAACTCTCTGTCAGTCCCAATAAGGAAATAAATGAATAGGGAAATATCTCAGCATAAAGACTTATCTTTCTTGGAAATAGCATACACCGCCAACGGCTAGAATACAGCCTGGCAATATATTTTGTATAATAGGACAAAAATGCTTTATTAAAATACGAAATCCCGTAATTTATGCTTAACATATTTGGTAATTAATTCATTTGAATTTAAGCCATAAATTAGCAAAAACAATCTTCAGAAAATCTTTCTAACCACACGCTAAAACACTTGGAAATAAACCAAGGAATAAAATAAATGCAAATTGTTAAAGGCAGACAGAAATCGTCGAACAGGGGTTCGATGATCGTCGACCTAGCTAACAGATCGTCGACTAAAAGCAGAAATCTGTAGAAACAGAAATCGTCGACCAGAAATCGTCGACCAGCTCAAGATATCGTCGACCAACAAAGAATCTGTCGAAGCAGAAAAACGTCGAACATCTCATGATGTCGACGACTAAGGCAAAAAATCTGTCGAGACAGAAATCGTGAAGCGAGAACACGATCGTAGAACTGCTGATGGCAGATCGTCGACCAACCTTCAGAGCATAATAAACTTGCTCTGAGATCGTCGACCATCGGTCGACGATAATTGTCTTGACTTCAACGATTCAATAGCCCTGCTATCGTCGACCAATGATCGACGATCGCGAGGCCTCGTTCGACGATGGTCGAACGGAAAAAGCCTTAACCAAAAATACATCTTGAACTACTAGCCTAAGCTCTAGGTCAGTTATAAACTGTCCTAGGGAAACTGAACAAGGCCTAATCATGATCATATATAGTTATATGGATCAAGAGGGCCTGGAAAGGGATTACATAAGCCAAATCACATCCAGGGTACCAACAATCTCCCCCTATTTGGGTTATGTTATCCAATCCGATCTAAAACTAATGCACACAATATCAAAAGCAGAGATTAACCAAAAATTTAAATCACAGGCAATCCACAGAAAAACATAAAAACATAAATCAGCAGAACTATAAAGTATTAAGCAGATTTATCAGAAGTTTTGGCATCAGATGAGTTCTTAGGGATTACAGCTGGTTTGAAAATAATTTCCCTGTTTGGGTTTGCTGCTTGTCTTTTGGATAGCATTAGATCATGTTCACCAATAATTTTCTTTTCAGCATAGCTTGGCAAAACTGCAGCAGGGTGCAACTTCATGTATTCTTCAGAATTAAAAATTTCAGAGTTGACTTGAATTTTGCTGAGTTCCTTTTCTCTGAATTCAGACATAGTTGTATATGCTGTAGAGTCTAGTCCTTGAGCTTTGGCTCTCTCCATCATGC
The DNA here is from genome assembly GCA_039513925.1 of Platanthera zijinensis. Taxonomy (NCBI): domain Eukaryota; kingdom Viridiplantae; phylum Streptophyta; class Magnoliopsida; order Asparagales; family Orchidaceae; genus Platanthera; species Platanthera zijinensis. The sequence goes on from CM077082.1 coordinate 85,143,004, forward strand.
TTAGTGCAATAGATTCCTTAAATCTTGCCATAGAGGCAATTCTTTCAGTTTCAGTCATATCTGATGGAGAGGGTGGTCTGTCAGTATCAGCTTGAGCTGCAATCTCCATGTTCCTTTGAAGAGCTGTGGCTAATTTGCTTGAGTCAAGAGGAATCTGTGCAGCCTTCTTAGGATCAGTTTCAGCATATAGAGACCTTGGAGGTGCAAGTTCAATGAACTTCTTGTGGGATTTCTCTGAATAGACCACTCTTTTTCCTTTTGTTTCAGCTGTCTCAGAAGCAGCAGGTTTCCTTGATGTGGAGGATGGACCTTTCCTGGGAGGAGAAGGTTTCCATTCTGGAACTTTCTTTTTAGGAGCAGGAGGAGGAGAGAAAGTAGATTGCTGAAATGTCATCTCCTTTATTTGTTCCATGGGAACATTTTCATTTCTTTTCCTTCCTTGTCCTGATACATCTTGGCCTCCCTGGCTTTGGTTACTCCTTCTCTGGTAAGACTTAAAGGTGTTGGAACTTGCTGATTTTGCAGATGGGGCAGAAGAGAGACTTCCAGAGGCTCCAACACCAGGAGGTGGAGGAGGACCTCTGGGGGGGAATTTCTGAATTGGAGTGTCATATCTTTTTGTTCTCTTCTTCTCTCTTGTCTGATTCTTTGAAAGTCTCATCCATGGTTGAAATTCCTTGCTCTTGGGATCAATTCCCTTCAGAATGAAATAGTGAACATCCTTGTCTGGATTAGCAGTAGGATGAGCAGATGCTTTTCTTTTCTTGGATACAGCCTTTTTCTTCTTCTGGGTGCTATCAGAATCCTCAGAGTCATCATCATCAGAGGAGTGGGATGAGGTTCTGCCAGCATAATCATCAAAATCTTGTTCTGAGATATCTTTGGCAGCTATAGCATGTTCAGCCTTTTCTTTCTCCTACTTCTCTTTATCTTCTTTTTCTCTTGCTTCCTCAATGGCATCTTGCACAAGGAGGGCATCAAGATCAACATTTGGAGATCTCTTCCAGAGTTCTGATTCAGGATACAAGTCAGGAGCTATCCTGGGGACCAGTTCTACAATAGAAGGAATGGGTAGAGGATAGGTAAGGATATGTGGAGAAAAGATGACTGTATCTGCAGGGGCAGATGCTTTCTCTAGAGAGATGACTAGGGAATCCATATGAGAATTAGCCAACCCTTCAATGTTCTCAGAGGCAAAATTCTCAGCCACAAAGGCTATAAATTGTTCAAGGTTTAGAGTACCTGATCTTGATTCCTTTTCAGTAATCTTGGAGGCATTCTCTGGTAAGTCTTGCACGGCCTCAACTTCTTCAGCAGCAGCAGCAGCAGGGATGTTGATTGTGCCTGCATACAAAGAAAGATAAATTAACAACCAAGTGGGAATAGAGTATTCCCCCCAAGGTGAACAACATCAGGTAATTGATAGAGTTACCTGTAGATCTACACAGGATACCACTTTGCATCTAGGAAGGAGGTTATAATTCCTTCTAGATGTTCAGTGACATCATGGATAGACACCTCTGCAAGGCACAAGAGGAGTGCCATACAGGAAAAGAAGAGAGAGTCCTTGACCAAGGGGTCATCAAGGTACTCAGGTCTATAAGGGACCGTTTTCTCTTGAGAAGGAGGAACATAAGGAGATGTGAGTGTGAACTCACAGTCTGAATTGAGAAAGGATTCCAAAGCATTATCAGAGTCAATGGAGATAGCAGCTTCAACTTGCAACACTGATGCAAGATCATCAGCAGCTGAGATGGGAAGGAACGGATAAGAGATTAACTCAAAGTTGGAGTTTGAATTAATTAGAAACTTAGGTAAAACTATACCATCTGGTTGAGCAGCATCATTCTTTGATTTTTGAACCACTACTTTTGAGTCAGTAGTGTCCATTTGAACTTTTTCACACAAGTCCATGAGGACTTCCTCATTATCTCTCTCAGAGACTTCTTCATCAGCAGCTATATTCACTAGGGAGTGAATGTCTTTGTTAGATAAAGATATCAATTTAAAGTCCTGATTATAACCTTTAGAGGAAGTGTTTTACCTTCTGGTTGCTCTGGAAGCTCTTGAGGTTCTTCTACAATTGTTGTAAGGGGAAGGGAAGAATTGTCCTGAAGGGTCAAGGCATCACCTGAGACCACTTCAACAGACATCTCCCCCTGCATGACTTCAGTGGGGACTGGAGTCATGCATCTTACTGAAGAGGGCTCAGCAGAGGGTGGAAGTGATTTGATGGCTTCAGTAAGAGCTTTGATGGATGCAATGAGAGGGGCATTGGCAGCCTCAATCATTTTTTGTATGGATGGAGTGATGAGCTCTACAATATGTGCAAGCAATTCAGGAGTTATCTGAAATGCTGAGGATGTGGAGGTGGATGGAATGGAAGCAGTATGATCTACCACATGATCAAATGAATCATGTGGAGATGGGTGAACATCAACATGAGTGTGGGATTCATGTTGAGATAAGTGTGTGAGGATGGTAGCAGTTACCATGTCAACACTGGCTGCGACTGCCAGATGTTGTGGTATGGGTGACTGGGGTGGAGATGCATGTAGGATGGAAGATGCATGTTATGGTGGCACTGCAGATTGTGTGGAGGGTAATGTAGGAGATGAGGATGCAGGGGTAAAGAGGGAGGATGAAGGGATTGCTGAGCCTTCCCCAGCAAGCTGGAGAGTGGCTGAATCAGCCCTTGTGTCTGATGGAGGGTTAGGATCAACCCTGGCTGACTTCTTGATGACTCTCTGAGATTTCTTGAACAGAGAGGGGTCCAACCTCTTGCTGGCGTTGACTGCGGAGGGTGCAGAAACAAGCAGCAGGGGTGCTTTCACATATAGAAACACACCCAACACCCTGGCAAGGTTTACTTCTTTCTGATTGTTCTTTCTCCTTATTAGTTCAAACAGAACTTTTCCCCAGGCTATCTGCGTCTTATTCACCAAAACTGACATTAAGGCAAATTGTTGCCTGTTGATGTTGTCGTGAGCAGAGTGCTTTCCCAAAACGACCTTGCCCACCAGGTCTGCCAGAAACATGTACTCTGGAGACAGGTTTATCTTCAGCAGCTTAGCTGGAATACCCTCAGCATGGCCCATCACAGTTAGCATGCGGCCATATTCCTCTAAATTTTGCTCATAGTCCTCAGTACCGGTTGGTAGACCAAATAACTCAGTCAGAACTTCAGGAGTCAGAATGACCTCCTCTCCATTTATCTTTCCAGTCATCGCTTCGTCGCTGGAGGACAAGGTATATACCCATTCTCGAATCTCTGGTATATGAATCTTTGGTGAGAATGACATAAATTTCTTTAGGCCTTGATCTTCACACAGCTGCAGAATGTATTGGATGGGTTGATCACATCGACTGAAAGAATCGAAGTCGACACAGAAACCAGTGTCGAACTTCATCCCGAAGAGAACTGCAAAAGGAATCGCCATTAGATTGAAGAGAGAATGGCGAATCGAGATGCAAGGCAGGGGAGAAGAGAATCGCACGGGAGTAGAGTTCGAGAGCGAATTCTAATCCAGAAGATGGAATATGAAAAGACGGAGCGGAAGGACGACGATCTCCAGACCTAAATCGACTATCAGATATAAATCTGCGATCGTCAAACCCGGAATAAAATCGGTCGTCGAACAATGACCGACGATAGTCAATATTTGACTAAACGTTAAACATCGACCGACTACAAGCAATCACCACGATCGTCGATCAATATATGTTGGTCGACGATTCTCCACTCAGCACAGAAAAATCTGTCGTCGACCATTGGTCGACGATAGATACCTAAGGAGAGATCGTTGACCAGTTGATCGACGATTTCTGCCTTACAACAAAAAATGATCTGTCGTCGATTATTGGTCGACGATAGATACCTAACCTGGTCGAAGATCGTCGAGCAGTCGTTCGACGATTTTAGACAAAAAACAAAATCTATCCAAATTTTCACTACTCTGAACCATTAATCATACCAAGCTGGTTCAGGAAGAACAAATGCCTTTGTTCATCAAGGGGCTTAGTGAAAATATCTCCTCTCTGCAGGTCTGTGGATATAAATTCCATTGATATCTTGTTCTTTTCCACATTATCTCTCAGAAAATGATGTCTAATCTCAATGTGCTTGGTCCTGGAATGGTGCACAGGATTTTGAGCAATTGATATTGCACTGGTACTGTCACACAGAATTTTTGTTTTTGAGTGTGTGTACCCGTAATCCACTAGCTGATTTTGAATCCACAGGATCTGTGAACAACAACTAGCTGCTGCTATATATTCAGCCTCAGCAGTTGAAGTAGATACAGATGCCTGTTTCTTACAAAACCAAGAGACAAGTCTCTCTCCCAGGAACTGACAGGTCCCTGAGGTGCTTTTCCTGTTAACTCTACAACCAGCATAATCAGCATCTGAATATCTAATTAATTCAAATCCTGACTCAGCTGGGTACCACAGTCCTAAGTTAGGGCATCCCTTAAGGTATCTCAAGATCCTCTTGAGAAGAGTTAAGTGAGATTCCTTTGGGTTGACCTGAAACCTAGCACATAGGCATGTAGCAAACATTATGTCAGGCCTACTTGCAGTCAAATACAGCAGGGAACCAACAATGGCTCTATAGTTCTTTTGATCAACAGACTTGCCATTGACATCAGAATCAATAACTGCATTTGAGGCCATAGGTGTGCTCATTGATGAAGCATCAGACATTCCAAATCTTTTAACCAGCTCTCTGGCATATTTTGATTGAGAAATGAAGATACCATCAACACACTGTTTCACTTGGAGACCAAGGAAATAGGATAACTCACCCATGCTGCTCATCTCAAACTTGGAGTGCATTAGTTCAGAGAACCTCTTGCATAGTTTGGGATCAGTGGAGCCAAATATAATGTCATCTACATAGATTTGAACTAATAGTTGTGAGTCCTTATGATGTCTAATAAATAGGGTTCTATCTACTACACCTCTCACAAACTTGTGTTCTAGAAGGAAATTTGCTAAGGTCTCATACTAAGCTCTAGGAGCTTGCTTAAGTCCATATAGAGCCTTTTGGAGTTTGAACACATGAGTGGGTAAGGTTGATGAAACAAACCCTGGTGGTTGTTCAACAAACACTTCTTCCTTTAAATCTCCATTGAGGAAGGCACTCTTCACATCCATTTGGAAGACCTTAAATTTCTTATAGGCAGCATAGGCTAGGAAAATCCTAATGGCTTCTAGTCTAGCTACAGGGGCAAAAGTCTGATCATAATCTATGCCTTCCTCCTGTCTATAGCCTTGAGCTACTAGCCTAGCCTTAATCCTAACTACTATGCCTTGGGCATCAAGCTTGTTTCTAAACACCCACTTGGTGCCTATGATCAGTTGGCCTCTTGGTCTTGGAACCAAAGTCCAAACTTTACATCTTTCAAACTGGTTAAGTTCCTCTTGCATGGCTATAATCCAGTGTGGATCAAGCTCAGCATCTTTAATGGTTAGGGGCTCAACCTGAGAAAGGAAACAAGCAAACATCACATCTTTGTTGAGTTGATGTCTTGTCTGGACTCCTACTGAAATGTCTCCAATCACTTGAGATACAGGGTGATCTCTAAGTGTGACAAGATTAGTAGGTTCAACAATGATCTGATCTTCAACATGTTCAAGATTTAATTCCTCATGTGGAATTTGATCAACTGTTGGAGCAGGTGCTTTAACTTGTAAAAGTTCTACATCAGATTCAGAATCTGAAGAAGCAACCTGAGGAGTTTGTTGGGGATGATTCTCCTGTGTGAGTCTCAAACCTTCCAAATCCTTACTTACTCCTAGGACTTGCACTGTACTATTAGAGGAAGAGTCCTTCTCCTTATAATACATGACTGTCTCATAAAAAGAGACATGTGCAGACTCTTCTATCTTAAGAGAGGATATATTAAGGACCCTATAGGCTTTGCTTACTTGAGAGTATCCTAGAAAAACTCCCATTGAAGCTTTTGCCTCAAATTTTCTAAGGTATTCTTTGTTATTGTTATGAACAAAAGCAACACAGCCAAATACTCTAAAATAGTCTATTTTAGGTTTCACTTGCTTAAGTAACTCATAGGGAGTCTTACCCTTAAGTTTATGTATCAGACTTCTGTTCAATACATAGTTAGCTGTGCTAACTGCTTCAGCCCAAAAGGACAGAGGCATGTTAGCATCTGCCAACAATGTACTTGCAGCTTCAATTAGGGTTCTGTTTTTCCTTTCAACTACCCCATTTTGTTGAGGAGTTCTAGGAGCAGAGAAGCTATGTTTGATACCTTCCTTCTCACAAAATTCTTGCATAAGAAGAGACTCAAACTCAGTACCATGATCACTTCTGATCAAGACAATCTGAGTAGAATACTCACTCTGTATACACTTTAGAAAATCTATAAGAACCTTGAAGTTATCAGCCTTAGTTCTCAAGAAGAATACACAAGTGAACCTAGAGAAGTCATCTACAATTACTAGAGTGTAAGACTTTCCTCCAAGACTCTGTACAGCAATAGGACCAAATAAATCCAAATGTAGCAAGTACAGAATCCTGGGAGAATCACTTTTATTAACTGATTTAAAGCTATTTCTTGTTTGCTTACCTAATTGACAAGCTTTGCAAAGGCCTTCCTTCTTGTAGGGGCAAGAAGGTAAGCCTCTTACAAGATTGTATTTAGCCAACCTAGAAATGTTTTTCAAATTTACATGACTAAGTCTCTTATGCCAAAGGGTATTATTACTGGTTACTTCATTAAATAAGCATATTTCAGATTTGGAGGAGTTAAAATCTACAACATAAGCATTAATAATTCTAATACCTACTAACACAACAGTATTATTTAAAGCAATATTACAAGCAGTGTCAGTAAACCATACCTTGTACCCAGCATCACACATTTGGCTTACAGAGATTAGGTTGTGCTTTAGTCCAGAGACATAAGCTACCTTCTTGAAGGTTACAGCTCCTATGGTGAAGCTGCTATACCCTTCAGTCTGTCCACAGCTGGAATCCCCAAATACAACTTTTGGTCCCAGCTTGGCTTTGAACCCTGACAGATTCTTCTTCTTTCCTGTCATATGCTTTGAGCATCCACTATCCAGATACCATTTGTCATGTATGACTGGATAGGTCTTCACCTGCAAAGATATCAATTATACATTGTGGACCCAGGTTACCTTGGGTCCAGTATTCTTCACAAAAGAAAAACTAGATATAAAAGATTTTGCAGGCTTAGATTTATATCCTAAAGGGTGTGATCTCCTAGGTGGGATAATCCATTCAGTTAAAGGATTAAACGACCTAGGGTAGTGATTGGGATTTGCAATTCTGGAAGTTTGAAATTTATTTTCCAGCTTAAGTCCAGATCGTCGATCCACGCTCGACGATCGCAAGTCATATCATCGATCATTTGTAGTAGTGCTATGTTCTGGATTCCACGATCGTCGATCACTGGTCGATGACTCAAGATGAGATCGTCGATCTCCTGCACCGAAGATATCATACTTGGTGAAGGTGTCCAGCGATCGTCGATAGACATTCGACGATTGGTTTGACGATCGTCGATTAATGTTCGACGATTTCTGTAAAGCTAGAAATTTTTTCTTCCTGTTCTCTTTCTTAATCTTATTCTGAATTTTCTTGCATTTTTCAATTTCCTCAGTATTCTTTATTCCTGATTCAGAAATAAATTTTACTGGAGTGCTAAATCTCTCCTTTGTGAGGAGGATGGGTTCACTAGATGTAGCACCTAAGCCTAGTTTATCATTACCAACCCTAGTGTTTGCTATACTGGTTATTTCAGATAATTTAAGGCTTCTGCCATTTAATTGTTCTTCTAATCTCTTAGATTTAGCTAGTTCTAATTTTAGGAATGTTACTTCTTCTTTTGAGCTTTCTAATTCCTTTTCTAATCTAATTATTTCAGTACTTTCCATGTCTAGTTCCATTATCTTTAATCTAAGTGACTTAATATCTTTTTCAGACAATAGTAAATCTAAACATAGAGTTTTAAATTTTAATTTGAACTCAGGAGATGAGAAATCAAATGAGTCGATTACCTGGTCTTCCATAGAGGAATCTTCTTCATTGTCTCCTTCTTCTTCAGAATTCTCTGCAGCTGACAGAGAGCTGCAGGCATCAATAGCCATGAGGCAGACCTCTTTGGCTTTCTTCTCTTCTTCTTCTTCTGAATCACTGGAGCTAGAGGAGCAGGTATCCTCTTCTATTTCACTCCAGGTAGCAGCCACAAATCCCTTGTCCTTCTTCTTGTATTTGTGTGAGGAGGACTTGGAGTGGTGCTTCCTGTACTCCCTCTCATGTTTCTTCTCCTTGTGTTTCTTCTCTGGACAATCTGGAGCAATGTGTCCAGGCTTGCTGCAAACATAACAGATGATTTCTTTAGATGGAGTTTTGTCATACCTTGGTTTGTCCTCATACTTGGAGAACTTCTTTCTGAGGTCTCTTCTTCCCATGTTGAAGAACCTCTTGGCAATGAGTGCCAGTAACTCCTCATTTGATTGACTTCCTTCAGAAGTCTCAGCAGCCTTAAGAGCTAGAGAGTGCTCTTTCTTTGTAGGTGTAGGAGTTTTTACTTCAATTACAGCAGCTCTGCTCTTTAAAGTTTGCTCATATGACTTGAGCTTTCCCAACAGAGCTTCTGTGGAGAGTTCCACAGTGTTTCTTCCATCCTTGATGGGCCATATCCTTGAGTCCCAAGAAATGGGAAGGCACATCAGGATCTTGTCATTGACTTCTGACAAAGTTATCTCCTTGTCCAAAGACCTCAGTTCACTTATTATTGAACTGAGTCTTGTGTACATTGAGTGAATGTCTTCAGCATCATCCTTCTTGAAATTTTCATACTGAGAGGTGAGGTTGGATCTCCTGTCCTTCCTCTCATCAGCTGAGCCAGCAACTATGTGGTTGAGGGAATCCCACATAGCTTTGGCTGAGGTACATTCAGCAAGCTTCTGGAATATTTCATCAGACATTGTCTGAGCTAGGATAATCATTGCTTTTGCATCAGCTGCTTTTGCCTTCTTGTAAGTTTCATTGTAGTCAGGTGGTGGCACAGTACTGAGATCAGCAGAAGTGGAAGCAGCAGCAGGCCTAGCAGGTGGTCCTGTCAAAATAGAAGAAAAGATATCTTCATCAATAGAATTCATGTATAGTCTTATCCTGGCCTTCCATATGCCAAACTTGGACAAGTTGTATACAGGAGGTCTGGTGTTTGAATAATCCTTAGACTGGGCCATGTGTGAAAGTGTTTGTGAATGGTATCAGGAAACAACTTATCACTGGATCTTTTAACTCAGGTGTTAGCCTGTATGAACAGCCAACCTCCCTCTAATACTAATTGAAAGTGAGGGGATAAGTTGTAAACTACTCTAAAGGGGGGTGAATAGAGTATTCAAGTTTTATGAACAACTAGTCAGCTCCCTTGGAGTTTATTTGCGGAATAAATAATTTGATACTTGAACCCTAAGAGCCTAACACAGTGAAGTGCACAAGTGAGAGAGTTAACTGAAATTTCAGTTTAACTAAAAACCTATCACAGCAACTAGCAATCCTAGGTAGTTCTATCACAGCCACAGAATAAACAATTAAACAAAAACAGCCAGAGAGACACAGGATATATAGTGGTTCCCTCTTAATAGGTACTCCACTCTTCTACCACCCTGGTAGGAATCCACTACAGGTTTTTGCTAAGGTGCCCTGCCACCAATGATCTGATTCAGGTAGATCAAACAGACCCTTTGAGCTTTTGATAAGGATGCTCAACCACAGGTTGTTGATAAGGTGCCCTGTCACCAATGTTCACTTTTGAAGAGGTGTGAAAACTCTTTTACAAAGGGGTTGAGAGGGTTAGATTGTCTTCTCTGTTGTTAATACAGATTAGAGAAGACTTGTGGATTCTCTAAAGAATCAAAGTCTCCCCCTGGCTCAGTGGAAGTCCAGGGAAAGCCTTTGCTTCAGGATGAAGGAGTTTCAGATATACTGAAACTAAATCCTCAGAGATCTGTAGACTGATTTTTATCAGGTCTTCAGATTCTGGAGCACGTGAAGCAGATCTGGAGCTCTTTCTGAAGTCTTGAAAACTCTAAGCAGATGCTCAGGAGACTTGAGAATGAAAGAAATTGCTTTGGACTTTTGCTTCAGGAAAACTTTTCTTCTCTTCTTTTTTTGTGAGATGGTGAAGAGTTGCTCTGATGATGCTTGAGCCAATCAATCCTTCTTAGGAGAAACTCTCCGTTTTTAACTTGCTTATTACTGCTGAGAGAAAAAAATCTCTTTTAAATATATCTTCTCATTTTTCCTTTGGAACGGCTCTATTGATTTGAATTCTCGAGCCCTGCGACAGGTTATCTCAAAAATAGAATATAGCAATAGGAATAGAATGACCTATTAACTCTCTGTCAGTCCCAATAAGGAAATAAATGAATAGGGAAATATCTCAGCATAAAGACTTATCATTCTTGGAAATAGCATACATCGCCAACGGCTAGAATACAGCCTGGCAATATATTTTGTATAATAGGACAAAAATGCTCTATCAAAATACGAAATCCCGTAATTTATGCTTAACATATTTGGTAATTAATTCATTTGAATTTAAGCCATAAATTAGCAAAAACAATCTTCAGAAAATCTTTCTAACCACACGCTAAAACACTTGGAAATAAACCAAGGAATAAAATAAATGCAAATTGTTAAAGGCAGACAGAAATCGTCGAACAGGGGTTCGATGATCGTCGACCTAGCTAACAGATCGTCGACTAAAAGCAGAAATCTGTCGAAACAGAAATCGTCGACCAGCTCAAGATATCGTCGACCAACAATGAATCTGTCGAAGCAGAAAAACGTCGAACATCTCATGATGTCGATGACTAAGGCAAAAAATCTGTCGAGACAGAAATCGTGAAGCGAGAACACGATCGTAGAACTGCTGATGGCAGATCGTCGACCAACCTTCAGAGCATAATAAACTTGCTCTGAGATCGTCGACCATCGGTCGACGATAATTGTCTTGACCTCAACGATTCAATAGCCCTGCTATCGTCGACCAATGATCGACGATCGCGAGGCCTCGTTCGACGATGGTCGAACGGAAAAAGCCTTAACCAAAAATAAATCTAGAACTACTAGACTAAGCTCTAGGTCAGTTATAAACTGTCCTAGGGAAACTGAACAAGGCCTAATCATGATCATATATAGTTATATGGATCAAGAGGGGCTGGAAAGGGATTACATAAGCCAAATCACATCCAGGGTACCAACACAATCCCTACCCCCATAGATAACCCCAATCCCTCCTCGATCTCCCACGTCTGATCGGTCCACGCATCGATCCTCTTCCCCAGTTTCGGTCACCTAAACAATCCTCACCGGTAGCTACTTTTCACCCGTCCTCTTCTCCCCATCAATTCCAGAAACTCTGGGCAGGTAGTCGTCGCGTGTCCTTCCTCCTCGTGGAAGTCACAATACGGCAAGGCTACCTCCCTTATCCTGCCTCCCCTCTTGGAGGTTCCTCCTCCTTCCAGCTCCTGCTCCTGCTCCTGCTGTTCCTCGCTCTCTTCCTCTTCCTCTTCCCCGGCCAATGGCCATAGCTTGCTGAGGCAGCGCTGGGTGCTGTCTAGGACCATGTCCCCACCCTAGCTGATGGGACCTCCCTAGTCCTCCCTGGTAGTAGTTCCTTCCCCCCTGGGGAACCTCTTCCCTGCCCTTGAACGGGGCCTCCCGGCTACCTCCAACCCAACTCCTGATGCACCGGCCCTCTTGGCTCTTCCCTCCTCCTTCCTTCCTGCTGCCTCGCTCCTCCTGGTTCCCTCGACTCCGCCTTCATCAACCTTGCCAACTTCTTAGCAAATATCGGGTTTGCTTTCTCCATCGCTATCTCTTTTGCTGCCTTCTCCATCAACCCTTCGAATGATAACGATGCCTTCCTAGTCAGGCTCATCTTGAAGAAGCATTCCCTCAACCCCACTGTGAAGGCCATCTAGAGAGCAAATCCCGACACCTCCTGAATATCAAGGATTTCCTCCTAGAAGCGATCCACGTACTGGGCTAACGATTCGTCGGCCATCTGCTTGATCAGAAAAAAGGATTCTGGATTCTTCTTCCTCTTCTTTGAGGTCAAAAAGCGCAATTGGAAACTCCTGCTCAAGTATTTGAAACCATATATCGACCCTGTTGGGAGTTAATGAAACCAGTCCCGGGCTTTGAACTTCAGAGTGATGGCAAAGAGGCGGCACTTGAATGCGTCTGTCATTGGTATGATGGAGACCGCGTCCTCAAACCACAGCAAGTGATGTAGGGGGTCGTATTTTCCCACAAAATAGGTCATCTCGGGCTCACGGAATCCCTCCGGGACGGGAGCCAAAAGAATCAGCTCGCAAAAAGGTGACCCTCTTACAAGGGGTCTCACCACCTCCACTCGCGCAAACATCTCCCCTGGCGAGACAGTACTCGCAGGACAGGCGAAGAGTTCCTTTCCCTCTAGGTCTCGCCGACTTCCTTCTGTTGCTACCTCTTTCCATGGTCACCTCCCTGGCGCATCCTCGCATATCCTTTCCGGGATGATCCCTTCGTGGGGCGCTAGACCGGACATCTGGGGTGGAGGGGTCTCACAATCTCCTCGCTGTGAGATCTACTTCAGCATGTCTATGATACCCCCGATGGATACCATGAACTCCTCCCTCCCAACATATCCCCCTGGGTTCAGGGACCTGCCCTCATCTCCTCTTTCAAGATCTCCCGCCATGAGGTAGCTTAAAGTTCTTCCGTGTAGGCTGCGAATCGACGCTCACCACACCAAAAATGTTGGAACTAACAAAGTCGGTCCTTATTAAAGCTCGGATCTAAAATTGAAGCTCACACTTACTCTCCTTAGATCTCTCTCCTAACAAGATTCTCGAAAGAAAAGACCGTGGGCTTCAGCTCGGAGGTACAACCTCTTACCCGGAAGAATCGGAGATTCTTCCACTCCCTAGCCAATGTTGAGCTAGGTGCCTTAGTGGAAGAGAAGAAGGGTTAGCCTGCTTCTAAAGGCACCTTACCGGTCTATTTATAGGCCTCTGAACCTGAACTGCCAATAACCAAATTGAACAGACCTGAAATTACCAGAATACCCTTAGTCTAGTCTGCCAACATCAAAACCTCGCTGTTCTGAAAGGTTATATGTAGACCCCGCAGGGTAAAAGCGTAAAATCCCATGGGGCTAAAAAGATAAACCCAGCCCTACCTAAACCGGCCCTTGACAGAACACCGAACTGGTATTAGGCCTCTCGCTGAACCGACGGTTGGCAAGAGCACCATTTCTCTAGCGAGAGCTCCCCCAGGAGTCCTCTCGCCTATCAAGTGGCACTCGCCTTATGAGTGCCCCTTCTCGAGCATCCGCTCGCTCGGACCATGGCGCGGCTCTCGCCTGGGCCCCTCTCTCCTATCAAGTGGCCCTTTCCCTGGGATCTGCTCGCCTAGCGAGTCGGTTATTGTTTGGTCCTTCTCACCTAGTAAAATAGCGTTCTCTTAAAAACTCTGCTTGCCTTTAATCCTGGGCCTTTCGCTTCCGCGAGCCCGTGGTTGTTCACCTTCCTTCTAAGTTACCCCTTGGGCCTATTATAGATTTCTAAACCTAGCTTGTAAATAGTGCAACTACACAATTCAAAATGGCTATATGCAACCCAAATGGATCTGCCAATAGCCAAACTCCGCTGTCCTGGAAGACTATTTGACCACCTTTAGGGGCATCTAGGTTATTATACCTCCGGGTCCCACTAGGCGAAAGGTTCATGAAGGCACCACTCGCCTAAGGAGTGAGTGCTTGGGAAGCCATGCACTCGCATCCTAAGCTCACTATGAAGTGCGAGAGCTAGCTTGGGAAACCACTCGCCTGGCCCAGCGAGGTGTCCTCCACTGGGCGAGTGCATGCTAGCCTACCTCACTAGCCAATTTGGTGTTTTTGGGGCTAAATGTCCTGTAACACCCAGAACCTGCCGGAAAGCGCCAACTCAACGAATACGAGATTGGACACAATCCCCTCTCTTTATGAGCTTTCACAAAGCTCGTAATGAATCATCCAACCATAAGTATTTGATGAATGCCAGCTAACTTGGTAAAGAATCTTTAGTGGGTCCCGTCATGGATTTATAAATATCCAGTCACAGATATGAATTTTACCTCATCCAATCCCTTTTTCTCTCTGCCTTTCTCGGCTCCAACCTGATGTCGCTATCAAAGGAATCCCAAGATTGCCTCAATGAGGTCCGTGCTGAGAACAAGACTTTGATTGGCTCACTCACTACTTGGCTTGCTCGAAAAGCCCCGGGCTCTTCCCCAAAAATGAAGAAGGAAAATATGGTTAGGCGTGACCTGACTAGGGATAAGTCCATCTCGCGGACTCCATCCCACTCTAGGATCCCTCAGGTATGTTCACATGCTTTGAATTCCTTACTGCGATAAAAACAGATGCCAACATACTTGCCTGCAGGTCCCTCCAAAGGGGAAGTTGGTTGGGGAGGCGAGTGTTGTACTGCACTCGCTTAGGACCGGCAATGATGAGGTGGTGTACGAGATCACCTCCCATCACAAACTGAAAGACCTCATGCGGTTCAATGGTTATTCTCCTTTCTTTCTATTCACTTTATATAAATTTTTTTACCCTTGTTTCTTGCAGCTCCCACCTTTGGGACCACAGGACTGGATGCTACGACATCCAAATCCCCTACTCTCCTGATGCCTCCAGATACTGCCTCAGGCCAAATTATTCAAGCGAATGTCGCACCTAACTCCTCTGCTCAAGAAGACGTTCCCGCCGCTGAGGCAACTTTTATGTGCCCCGGGCTCGGGATAGCACATATCTCATTCCACACTCCCTTCGAGCGGTGTCCCAGCACTTCTCGCCGGCACCCGAGCAAGGAGGCGGACTCCAGGCCAGGTAACCAATCACACACACCTTTTAAGAAGATTGAGGATCATGCATATATAACACCATCCAATGTATTTTACCGCAAGATCTCGTAGACTGATGTAGACATTGATGAAGAGTATTTCACGCCTCCACCCTCTCCTGACTCCATCGCCGCCTTCCTAGGTGATACAAAGGATGCTGAGGTGATGAAGCGACTGATGGCCGAGAGTTTATGAGAGCATGCCCCAATGCTGCATGAGCTTTACAGCCAGGTTCACGAGCTCTACAGCCAGGTTCACGAGTACAACAAATGTAAGACCCCATTTTTTTGCTACACTACCTGGTCATACGCCCAAAATCACCGTTTTGCGGTGACACCCAAACTCGGGGTGGTCATCACTACAAAACACCGGTCCTGCCGTCATTAGTGATGACCAAAGAAGTAGAAATAACAACTAAGACCAATATTATCAAGTGCACAAAAATCACAGCATATATATATAAATGAGTATGAAAATCACAAAAAAGTCCACATGATATATAAGTACGGAAACCAAACGAAAGTATATAAATTTAAACGGGCAAATTCCCGGTACATATTGACCTCAATACAACACTCTCAAGGAAGTTAAGTAAAACTAACACTCACGGAGCAAGAGGTAGGTGCTCCTGTACAAGACTGGCCCACATCCATGTGCACCATAAACCGTCGGTGTTGTATCTCCTACTGCTACTCCATGTCTCCCATCCGGAGCCCTTGAAATGTTTGGTCACCGACCCTTAGTCAAAATGACTAAGCCTTAAGTACCCCACCCCTCCCTAGTGGCTCCTAAGCACCGTGCAGGAGGAATGAAAGGAACACTTATGTTGGTGGAGAGTAAAAACAAAGAAGGTGACGACTAGACTAGCAGGAGTATTAGTAAAAACACTAAACAAGGAAGTGGTAAAGTAGCAGTGGTGAAGTAAAAAGAAGTAAGTACTGGCTAACCAAGTAAGCAATATAATACAAGAGAAGAGCAACAACTATCAGCTGCCTCAAACAAGGTAAGTAAAGTAACCTTTATTTATCAGAATGCCCATACAGACTTATAAATCAGGGGATCATTTTGCAAGGCCGATCGTATAAAAAGTCTCACAATAATTTATATGATAGGGGTAGGGTGTTTAAATGCAATAATGGCCTGTTATGATAGTTATGTAGATTTAATGATATGTTCATAAAAGTGCAACACACAAACATGATTCTAAGCGCACAGACCTTTAGTTCCCCGATTTTGGAAGCTAGCATCACACTCAGGAGCCTCTGTATTGGACAATGGAGATAGTGGGATGGACCACACCACTCCTAGACGGGTATCCACACTACCAGGTCAAGCCCTTATGTACGCCTCTGAAGGACACACCAGAGTCACCACGTAATAATACTGATAAACCCGCCAGTCTTTTCTTTGGCGAAGTGTAAGCCACACTCGCCGAGTCATTGTATCTACATCGGTGTGAACGACCATCAAATACCGAAGACCAACAACCTTATGAACATGCAGCCATAAATTCCCGAACCATCAGCTCCTTGGAATAACCTGTCCATTACAACTACCATCCGAGCCTTCGGCTCGCCGGCTAACTTGCTCATTACCATAACCACAGAGCACGACCTTTCCCCTAGGCAATCAAGCTCTCACAACCTACCTTCCATTGGTGACCTTATATTTTCCAACCAGACAAGGTGCACCCACTACCCTTTTCCAAACAAGTTCCGCATACTTCCCTACTTTTACAATTTCCACTATGTGCAGACCAAATATCCTACATAATGTGTATGAATGGTGACCCCTTCAAATATTCATCCAAATGATCTAAGATTATTATTAGGGGTCTATCATAATTTTATAGGACTAAGTCCATATTGGGTATTTATTATAATTTTTACAAAATCGGGCTTCATGAGCCTTTGAACACGAAGTGCACTTTTCTGACTAGGTTTGGCCTTCAAAAAATTACAAAAACTAATAACATCAAAATAACAATAAATACCAAAAATCCCAATTTTCAAGATGTATCTGACCATCAACAAATTATGGAATAAATAACTACAATAATAAGGTAAATATGGAAAATTAGAATCAGCCTTCCAAAAATTATGAGAAAATTACTAGATGATAAATATGACCAAAAAAGACTATTGATCAAGAATTATGATTTTCAACTTAAATTGTTGACAAAAATGAATTATATTAAAATATTCAACAACTTAGCACTTATGAAGGAGCCTATATGAGAAGTCTTCCAATATTTTTATAAAAATCCACAGAGTATTATTGTGTCCTAAAATTTTCCCAAATCCAGTTTCACCATTTTCCAGCAAGCAAATAACCCTAAAATAATTTTCTTGCAAGTAAATCAAAATTAGTGATTATGAATGAAGTACAATGGTTACTAATCCAATATTCAGAATTAAATTTCTTGGGAATAATTACAACTAATCAAGTTCACTGCCTAAGTTTCATGAGTGTCCAAATTTATTTGAGCATGTAATTAAATATTGGACCAAAGTTCCCTAAACTATCCAAATCTATTTCAAGAGGTATATATTCCTAAAAATCCTACAACCACTCTTCTAGAGCTTATTTTTACCCTAGGAACTCACCAACTAAGTTCCAAGACCATCCAAGGGCATATAGTCCCATCTCCTTCACTAGGGCCCAACTTTAACCCTAAGGCCTAAATTAGGGTCTTTAGGCATCTCCACCCCAAACCACTCAAAATCTATTGAGGGGGTGCTTTATTGGACTTTGAGGCAGTGGCCAAAGTTTCAACCCTTTGGAAGGAGGTTTGGCCACTCAACCCACCAATTTTACTCTTGCATTAATTTACCCCTAAAGGACCAAGTTTTGGTTACACCAATACCTACTCAAACCAACCCCACATGGGCTGAGATTTTTATCAGAGTCATGAAATGAACCTAATGGTCATCCACCAAAATATTGGGTGGTTTTGAGGTCATTAGACCTCTTAATAAAATTATACATGATTTATTAAATGTTTTCTAAAATTATGGAAAAATGTATTCCAAAAATTCCCATTTTTGGATATGTGTGAGATATATGATGAGACTAACCTATGATCTAAATTTCAAATCATTTGGATGAGTAGTTTAGTGGGGGCACACAAATTTGTGTCTGGTTAACCCTAGGTATAGCATGCACCATTTGGCGTTTTGTGGTCAGACCAGTGACCCAAATTGGTTGAAACTAAATTTAAATTAAACTAGACTTCAAAACCTATAATTTTCAACTTAGACATATTCTCTGCAAACCAATCTACGTATTTTTAAAATTTAAAACTAACAGCAACAACATAGTGTGACAGAAAATGCAAAAATGAATTAATAAAAATCTAAATTATTTATAGGCTGTGCATGAATCTTAAACCAGGAATGGACGGGATCCAGTCGTCTTCCTCCTAGAGCCAACGGCTCAGATTCACCTGACTTGTACCTTCTTCATCCTTGTTTTCTCGGCCACCTGAGCAGCAGACGGACAATGCCACCACCACCTCCGTTAAAGTGTTGGCCGACAATTGGCGGTTGTTGGCCGGCCTAGGTAGCCAGAACAGGGAATTAGAGTTGGAATTCAAAGCTCCTAAATGGAGTTTTCGGCCTACCCGATCTAGGGCCAATTGGCCCCAAAACCATGCAGTCAATATATAGAGATCTATACACAGAAGAAGAGGAGAAGAACAGGACCTATGAGGGGAGTTGTTGCCTTGCCAATAACCTGGTCGTCATGGCCGGATTTGAAGCTTTGGGTGTCATTGCCTTATACTATCCATAGCACTCAATTTCTTCATGGAAAAGGTGGAAACTATTCCAAATTGCCTGGTGAAGCTTTTAAGAGAATCATAAGTGGGAAATTTTTGAGAATTTTGGCCAACTGAATTCTCTTCACTTGGCCACTGTGATGGCCTGGAAAGACCTTTGATCTCCTCCTAATCAACCAGGAAGATGAATCCAGCAAATGTGGAGGCCCTTGGCCTCTCATGGCCATGAATGGCCTTCACTCCTCACTTTATCTCTCCTTCATGTAAGGGAAACTTGAGGTTTCTCTCTCCTAGTAACAATTTCAAACAAATGAATGGCAAATTGGTTAATTATAAACCTCATGAGGCTAGTGGGCAACCTCAATTGTTCCTAGCCCAAGTGGATTGGGCTTGAGCTAGCCTTTTCTCCACTTTTTGGTCTTGGCTAACCCTATCCATTTAAGCCCAACACTAGGTCATTTTGGGTGATATGAATGACCTAATAGAGTGTAGATGATTCCATTGAAATCACCCTAGTCAACTTGTGGCTTGGTGTAGCCAAATTAGGTCAACATTGGGCAATTTGACCTAATTAGGGTTTGGATTGAACCTTGGTCAACTTGATATCTTTAATTGACCCCAATGGGTGGTTAGTGACCCAATGGACCTCTTAAAGGGTTAGAAATGTTTTGGTGTGGTCATGGAGTCAAGTTATTGCCCTAAAGTCAAACCCTAGGGGGTAATTTGAAATTACTATTTACAGACCGAGGTGGTTTTCACCTTCATGCCTAAGTTCACTTGGTCTCTTGAGCTTCCTAGGGTTTCATCATGACCTAGTCATGACAAAACAACTCTTACGGGGTCTAGTTGTTTGAAGGATGTTATAACAAATCTATCGAGGAGTGGGTGCTCTGCCAAAAAAATAATCACGCACAACTGATTATCGAATTGGGGGGAGATGCTCGTGGCAGGATGGACTTACACGGAATCCATATCGCGCGAGCAGAAGATAAACTGCACCTTGCCCAGCAGGAGCTGCAGAACATCGGCACGATGCAGTATTCGAGCATGATCCCTTGGGTGGTAAGGGGAGGCTGGGGACAGTGGTAATGTCCCCAGCGTAGCGTACCGGCTCTTGCCCTCCTGCCCTCTTCTTTTTATGTTTGTAATAATTTGGTTCTGTGTTGAATGCTGATGGACGAATGATTGTATAATCATTCTTTTTTCCCTCGCTTAATCATTCTCGCCATTTATTCTCTTTGTGTTCTCGCACATGTTTTGTATTTGAACTCGGGCCTTAGAATAATTTAACTATATCTTAGCGGCGAGTGAGGGAGTGCGAGTTCTCAATAGGGTCTTGGGCGAGATCTGGAGAATTGGCTATCTGCACTTTTCCTAGACCAGATCCTTTCCTGGCCAAAACTTTCTATAAATAGACCCCTCACCTACCGTATTAACCAATTCTTTGTTAGCTTCCAACACTTTTTCTTGCTTTTCCTTCCTTTGCACTCACACTCCTGTGCTTTTTCCCAGCTTTCGAGAGATGATATGAGATGCCGATGGAAAAACCAAGTGCATAACTGTATTCGCCGACTACCCCTTCATGAATTGCAACCTATTTGAAGAAGAGTTCCATTCGATCAACAACCTCTATATCCCGTCGGGCTTCACCGCGCGTCACCCGGGGAAGGATGAATCAATCAACCACTTCTCTCCTTATTAACTCACCATCCCTACCGAACACTTCGAGGTAGGATTGTGCCTACCCATCTAGTCATAAGTCTGTCAGTCCCTGCGCTACTTTGGCATAGTTCATGCGCAGCTCAAACCCAACTCCATCGCCTTGCTAGTAGCATTATCTTGCTACTTGCGGGAGGGGCAGATGGAGTTCAGTCTTCTCGTATTCTGCAAGCAACTAAACTTTTGTGCCAAGAGGGATGGGATTGTGTTCTTCTCCGACAAGAACCTCAAGTCCAAATGTCTCGGCAACAAAAACCATCACTTGATTCGAAAAATCATTTTCGTCTCGGGGGATTTCGGCAAACTCCCCCTCTCTCCAATCCAGCAGGAAGACTCAACCTACCGTCCTCCATCTATCGGTGGCCTCAATTCAAAGTTCCATCAATTCTTTTTCAGAAAGGATTTCGACATTCCTTACCTGAGATGGAACGTCGAATCACTCCTTCCTATACTCGCCCGGGAATTTAGTTCTCACAATCTGTTACTTTTTAAGAAACCGTAATTTTGCTAACTTATGTCTTATGTGCAACGACGCGGGATCTTCCCCTCAACTAACCCTTTGCGTGCAGCGCATCATTCGCTGCCAAGAAGGTACGCATGGAGGCCACCGTCACAGCAAGCAGGAGCGAGCTGAAGTCACTGCTGAAGTCAG
The DNA here is from genome assembly GCA_039513925.1 of Platanthera zijinensis. Taxonomy (NCBI): domain Eukaryota; kingdom Viridiplantae; phylum Streptophyta; class Magnoliopsida; order Asparagales; family Orchidaceae; genus Platanthera; species Platanthera zijinensis. Next base: position 85,164,091 of record CM077082.1, read on the forward strand.
AAAACCAAAAGAGGATGCCCGAGACACTTCCTCCTCCACCGCCTCCCAAGAAGCCCGCAACCACTGATCTCGTGAAAGGCAAGGAGGTCATCTTTGACCCTCCAGCGAGTGTCCTTGTTGTTGACAAGGATGCCAAGAAGAAGATCAGTGAGATCAGCGGGACCTTGGAGGTGATTGAGAAACCAGAGCTCAGAGTCCATAGGAATTTTGGCCTTGGTGAGAAGTATCTGGATGACGTCGGCGAGCCCTTGCTGATTTGGGATCAGGAGGTCAAAAAGACCCATGTCTCTATAATCCTCCCCTCCTGGAAGGAGGGAGAAACAGTTTCCGGCCAAGCCTACTCACTCATCTTAGGGCTATATAGGAGGGACAACACCGCCTACTACAACGACGCCTGTATGAAGTCACTCGCATATGAGAGCCTGCGTGCCCAACTTCACGCCACCAAACTTGCCTATATGTCGGCTCACCACGACATCTGCTTATCGCGGCATGTGGCAGATGTTAGTGACACGCGATCGGCACTCTCTATGGATGTTGTAACCATGAAGGAGAAGCTCGTCGTTGTCGAGAATGATCTTGCCGGTCTAGTGGGCAGAGTGGAAAGCTTTCTCACATCCCATTCACTGGTTGAACGCCTTTTTCGCTCTAACGTTGATTACATTGCAGGTTGTCGCGATTGTTGCTAAGAAGGATGCACACATAGCCCAACTCGAGGAGGAGAACCTAAGGTTGAAGGCCCAGATTCAGTAGTGGATAAGTTCACTTATTCCCCTTCGCCCAGCCGACAAGAATGCTTAGCTATATACGTAACAGGAGCTGGAGCTGATGATGCTGGAAAATGCCAATGTGACAATAAGGCACTCGCACTAAACGATGCAGAGTGCCGGACTCCTGAAGGGGGAGGGTGAGAAGTTGACCGCCGAGATCCTTATCTCAGAGCTCTTCCTTCCCATACCCAAACCTGTGGATAGTGTTGACGACATCTCTAGCGAGAGCGAGCAGTTAACATCATCATCATGCAGTTACTGCTTTCATATTTTGTCTTTCTTCTTTTTGGGCCTTGCCCCTTTTTTGTGTGAGATGTAACTGAAAGTCTTTAAATTCAAGGATAGCTAAATCACCTAGAGGGGGGTTGAATAGGTTTCTTTGTCTTTTGTGAATATCTCTAATTTTTTTGTGTGTTTTATGTGTGTTGAGTTAGCTTAGTTAGCTTGCTTTAAAGAACACAACACAACATACAATGTGTAAGACCCTTTTTTTCTTCACAACCGGGTCTTTTGCCCAGAACTGCCAACTTACAGTGACTCAAACTACCCAGTTAGACGCCACCCAATGGCGGCGATCCTGTCGGCTAAAACGATCAAAACACAGTGTATCAATAAAGAGAAGTAATTAATATAAATCCACAGATCACAACTCACAATCAATATATATAAAAGAGCAATGAAGATCACAACAAAGTCCACAATGAGTACACGTTATAAAAGAGAGTAGAAGAATGGGCTTATGCCCGGTACATGTCTAATACAAATAATCTCTCTCACACAACTCATACATCTAGCGGAAGAAAACTTAAATCCATCCTCGACCCATCGCCGTGTAGTAGTGGTAGTGCACAACAACTGCTCCTCATGTCCTCCCTCCTTATCCTGCCTCTTTGTCCTATCAGTTGTGAGTCTCCTACTACTCAATCCCATAAAATAATGTGGTCCACCGACCATTAGTCAAATGTCTAAGCCACTATCGTCCTCGAATAACCCCCGTAACTCCTAGGCACCGTGCGGGGAGGATGAAAGTGGAGGAAAACAAAGCAGAGTGGAACAAGCACGTGACAACTACCCTAGCAGGTGTATGTACAAATGAGCTATAATAGGGAAGCAGTAATGTAAACATGTAAAGTAGAGCAGTAAGTACATGTAATGTAGACAACGAATTAAGTAACCTTAACTTATATGAATGCCCATAAAAACTTATAAGTTAAGGGATCTTTTGCAAGGCTGCCATCGTATAAAAAGGCCCATACTAATTTATACGATGGGTTCTCAGGATTATATTCAAGTATGAGTGTAGTGTTATGTTATGCCATGATTCATTCAAGTGAAACACACACCCACAACTCTATGTGCATAGACCTTTAGTTCCCTCATTTTGGAAGCTAGCATCATACACAGGAGCCTCCACCATGGCCAACGGAGACAGTGGGTCGGGCCATCCCACTTTTAGATGGGTATTCACACTACCTTGCCTAGCCCTTACGTATGCCTCTGAAGGACACACTAGAGTCTCTACATAGTATGTTGACCCACCGCCAATCTTTTCCTTGGCTAAGTGTAAACAACACCCGTCGAGTCATCGTATTAATGTTGGTGTGAACGACCATCAAATTCTGAAGACCCACCACTTTATGCACATGCAACCATGAATTTTTCAGTGCCATCAGATCATCGGACTAACTTGTCTGTTACAACTACCTTCTGAGCCTTCGACTCACCTGGATAACTTACCCATTTTCACAACCACCAAGCCTATCTCTCGGATAACCTAAATAATCTAACCTCCCGAGTCACAGGGGCGAGTGAAAGTGAAGTCCTTGTATATCTAATTTCTCTTTAACATTTTAATCTTATGATTTAAGGTTAACCTTGGACTGCCTAGGGTATTCCCTGTGAAGGGCTCTCGGGAAATAGAAACTACAATGGGTTGAATCCCAAAGCTCCCTTTCGCAAGTTACTTATTATTATTGGTAACTACCAATGTTCCCAAACTTTCCTGATTTTACACCAGATTTAAACCTAAGTGTATTTAGACATCTTCCATGGAAAAGACAATCTATCGTAGATCCTGAGCTCAAATCTGCCCTTATACAACATGGCTCACAAAACCTACCTTATTTTGGAGACCCTACTTATTTTCACCCAGACCAGGTACACCAACCATCTCATCATCTCATACAAAGGCCCACATGTTACCCTACTTCTACAGCTTTATACTTTGTGCAGACCTATTGAGCTACATGGTGTGCATACATGGTGACCCCTCCAATTATTCATCCAAATGACCTAAGATTATTACTGGGGGTCTATCATGATAATTTAAGGTTAAATCCAGAAGATAACATTTTTCTTAATTTATTGGTCATTTATTATATTTCCTAAAAATTAAGCCAATAATGCTTTTGAACATTAAGTACAGCTTTTTGACTAGGCACGGTCTTAACAAAATTATGATAGGTTAATATCATCAAAATAATAGTAAATACCAAAACATCCCATTTTTTCAAGATGAATTTGACCATCAATAATTTATTGAATAAACAACTACAATATTTGTGTATTTACGGGAAAAATAGAATTATTCAACCAAAAATTATAGAAATATTACCAGATGACAAACATAACCAGGAGAGACCATTGACCGAGGATTATTATTTTCCTAGCTTATTTGTTCACATAATTAAATCAGTTTAAACAAATCAATATTAGGCACCTTGTGAAGCAACCCATATAGACAGTCCTCCAATAATTCTATAAATATTCATAGAGCTCAGTAATGACTAAAAAAGTCCTCTTACCAAATTGCATAAGTTTTCAATGAGTAGATATCTATTAATAAATTCCTTAATGATTTGGGATCCTCTAAGGGTTGTGAATGAAGTATCTCAAATACTGATCTAAAATTCACCCTAAAATTTCCATTGCTTAATAACAATATTGTTTGGCCACTGCCTAAATTTCAAGATCCTCCAAAGTCCTATGATGCAGTAATAAAATCAAGTGTAAAAGTGCCCTAAACGGTCCTAAGCTGTTACAAGGGAGATGTAAACTCTAAAATTCCTAGAATTACTTCTAGGGTTATTCACCATCCTAAGATCACATGGACTAAACTCCAAGTCCATACAAGGACATATCACCCTATGACCTTCACAAACCCCCAAAGTTCAACCTTAGGGTTTGAACTAGGGTCCTAGGGCAAATCCACCCTACCCTACCTCAAAATCCATGTGAGGGTGTTTTAACTGACCTTGGGGCTATGGCCAATGTGCCAACCCTTTTGGGTGAGAATTGGCCCCTCCATGCCCAAGTACCCTTTTGTCCTAATTACCCTTAATGGACCAAACTTTGGTCATACCAAAACCTATTCAAACCATCCCCAAATGGGTTGATATTTTTACCGGAGATATATATTGACCATAATGACCATCCACAAAAAATTTAGCATTTTTTGAGGTCATTAGACCCCTAAATTAATTCTTACCTATTTTATTAAATTTTTACAAAAACTTTAGGAAACTATTTTCAAAAAATTACCATTTTTGGATATGTCAGACATAGGTGATACTAAGCTATGACAACATTTTAAATCATTTGGATGAGTGGTTTAGTGGGGGCACTCAAATTTGTCTCTGGTCAGGCCTACGTACAGGCTACACCATATGGAGTGTTGTGGTCAGACCAGAGACCCAAATTAGTTGAAACAAATTTCAAATTAAACTAGACATCAAGGACTATAAATTGTATATATAACATTTTTCCATATAAGGCCTCTAAGTATTTTTAATAAATCAAAATATCCACTGCATTTTATGTAACAAAATTTAATTAAATGAAAAGATATTTAATTGATCCTGCACGAATCTTGGCGCAAGGATGGACGAGATCTGTTAATCATCCCCGTGAAACCGATAGCTTACAATAACCCATCTTGGGCGGTTTGGGAGGTGATTTCCCAGGCACCTGAGCGCCTCCCCGGCCGCCAATGCCACCACCACCTTCGTTGAGGTGGTGGCTGGCGATAGGCGGTGGTAGGCCGGCCGGAGGTGGCCAGAATTGAGATTTAGGCATGGAATTTAAAGCTCCAAAACTGGAGTATTCGACTTAGCTGATTTGTGGTCAATTGATCCCAAACTGTTCGGTCAATGGGTAGAGATCTATCCACTAATAAAGAGGAGATGGATAAGACCTTTTGGGAGGCGTGAAGCCTTGCCGATTGACGGGACGCCATTGCCGGATTTTGAAGCTTCTGGTGCTCTACAAAAGTACAGCAGAAGGGCTCGAATTCTTTAGGGAAAAGGTGGAAATGGCTGCTGGGGGTCTTGGGAAGCTTTTAAAATGCTCAATTGGGGGAGAGGAAGGGTCATGGCTTTAATGCCATTTTTTTCCATGAATGGCGGTTCTCGGCCATAGCTTGGGGGCGTGAATAAAGGATTAACTGGTCGTGAAAGGGCTGGAAACTCCTCCTCTCCCCTAGGGGAGTTGAATTTAGCCATTAATGGGGAGCTTGAGGAGCTTCATCTTCTCCACCATGGATGACATCATTCTCTCTCTCCTTCTCTCTCCTCCATTAAAGGGAAAATGGAGTTTTCTTTCTCCTAATCAGCAATTCCAGAAAATGAATGGCATTTTGGATAATTATAAACCTCATGAGTGGCATTTGGGACCACCTCAATTGGGCTTAGCCTAAGTGGATTAGGCTAGGTTACGCCAACTTGAGCTAGTTTGACTTAAACTTAGGTTGAGTTGACTTTGGTCAAATTGGCATTTTGGTTGACCTCATTAGAACCTTAGTGACTCATTGGCCTCCCTTATGGTATAAGGGTTGGGTAGGGTTTGTTGGGCACCTTGGATGCCACTTGACCCCTAGTTAGGGAACTTTGACCATTGTGGTGCTAGGGTTAACTTTGGTCAACTTAACATCTTTGGTTGACCCCAATGGGTCCTTGGTGACCATTGGCCTCCATAGGGCTTTGGAAGGTATAGGTGGGTCCCTTTTGCTAAGGGGATATCAATTGACCATGTGTGAGGTTAGTTTGACCTAAGTAGGGTTTTGGTTGACTTAGTCAACTTGACCCTTTTTGGTTGACCCTAATAGCTCCTTGGTGACCCATTGGCCTCCCATAGGGTTAGGGGCCATGGTGGGGGTCATGGAGTAAAGTTTGAAGCCCTAAAGTCAAACCCTATGGTGGGTAATTGCTTTTACACAGCCCGTTGGTGATCACCTTCATCCTTTGGTCTTTGGGCATCTACGTTTTCAACAAAAATGTGAAACTATCGGGGTCACCGGAGCAGGGATGAATAAGAGGCGTTACTAGTGGCCGGTGGGAACGGCAAGGCCGGGGCCGGACAACAAGAGTCGGAGAAGAGACTTTCTCAATCTCGGTCCAAAGATTACAACACTATCCGCTGGCCACTCTGTAGGAAAAGCTCGGTATAAGAGCCCTATAATATGACCTACCTCGGCCCAACTGGTGAA